>CM074719.1:215999939-216154939 GCA_037306005.1 Rhinophrynus dorsalis | reverse complement strand
CACCTAGAGTATTGTGTACAGTACTGGATATCCCATCTCCAGAAGGATATTGATACTCTAGAGAAAATTCAAAGAAGGGCTACTAAAATGGTGACTGGTCTACAGGAAAAGAAATATCAGGATAGACTAAAGGATATGAAGATGTATAGCTTGGAGGAGAGAAGAGAGAGAGGGGTTATGATAGAAACATTCAAATACATGAAGGGATTCAACAAAGTACAGGATGGAAGTATATTTCAAAGGAGTAAAAATGTTAGGACAAGAGGCCATAGTCTAAAACTAGAGGGACACAGGTTTAGACATAATGTAAGGAAATTTTACTTCACTGAGAGGGTGGTAGATAAGTGGAATAGCTCACCAGCAGAAGTGGTAGAAGTTAATACAGTGACAGAATTTAAGCATGCATGGGATAGGCATAAGGCGGTCCTGAACGTAAGAAAAGACTAAGGACCAAAAAAGGTTTGAGGTTGCTTTTTTTTTTTTTTTTGTAGGAAAATGGGCGGACAAGATGGGCCGAATGGTTCTTATCTGCCGTCAAATTCTATGTTTCTAAAATTCTATAGTAAAGACCACTCAGAACCTATGGCACACAACAGACCATAGCTCCACATATTGCATATGGGCTCCATCTATTGTACCAGTTATTTAGTCTTCACTGCTCTGCAGCAGCTTGGGACTCTAGTCAATGTATTTTACTGCAGGAACATTTTCAGATGCAAAATCTATAAATCACGAACATATTTATATGGATGACCTATTTCCCCTTGTTGGAAAGCTGCAAGGCAAAAGCAATCAAATTATCTGCAATGCTGGAAAAGCATTGAATATAGTTTGTAAGCTTGAAGGCCATTTCAAACTGTCGTACAAAGCAATCTTAACACATAGTGGATACAGGAACTTGGGTTTATGTTTACATGATACTTTCAGAAACAATGTTTTCTTAGTTTTACTGTCTGCTAAGATACTTTCAGCATTTACCAAAATTACAGAAGAGTACAGTTAATGCCCTAATAACCACTTTGCTTGCCATGTGCTTAGAAAGATTTACATCTCAGACAAACCTAAGCTACATAACCATGGTCACCTCCCAGGGAAGTCCAAACATTTTTCCTTAAGGACATATTACTAAACAATGAAATTACAATAAATGGAAATACAGAAAATTACATTTTATTTGGGCTATTATATGCAATCCACAGCTAGGTTAATAAACCACCTTATATCTTATAGGCTTACATTCTAAGCATGAAATGTTTGTCTTATTGATAAAGGTCAAATAAGGTCTATTATGCTGTCCATATGTAATAGAATTTACATGAAAGGCTGCATTGATTATGGCAGAGGGAATAAATGGCCCCCAGAATGTAGTATGGACATTTGTGCCTTATCCTATGACCTACAAACACAAGAAAAGCTCTTGGATACCAGAGAGGTCTGCAATTCACTGTGAAGCGATGCATTAGAGAGCTCTCTAGCAACTAAGGAGTTTAACAATGGCCAGAAAGCATGTATCTAAACTAGTAAATTAACTGGTCAGATTAGTGCATGATCTGGAAAATATACAAACTGCCATCAAGTGAGTGATGTAGTTAGGCTAAGGGCTACTAGGGCAGCAGAATAGACAGATTTTTGGCTATAGCCATTTTCTAAAGAAAATGCACTATTTTAAAACTCTGCGACTGGGAGGCTCGGGGCTTATAGCAGGGATGGGCATCCTAAGGCCTTCCAACTGTTGTGGACTACAATTTACATCATCTCCCAAGTGCACAAAACACAGATGTTTAAAGAACGAGCACGGCGAGCAGGCAGACACTGGCCTAAGACCTTGGAAAGAGAGCCAGATACATTGCGAGCAGGTAAGCACTTAACCAAAAAATGTAACAATGGCCTAACAGAGCCTCCTACAAGGAACGACCAGCTGATGGTCTTCTGAGATGAGCTCTATGAAAAACATGAACATTAGGAACTGGCAGCCAAGATCGCTCTTTGGGTACAAAGCCTTTCCAGTGAAGAAGATATTCAAGCCACCTGTGTCCAACATTTCCTAGACCTGCTAAGGACTCTCTTCCTGCAGCACTATGGCTCTCTCCCCTCAGATGCTTTCCTCCCACTGTTTTCTACCTGTGGAAAAATCTTTACCTATCAACTTAATGAAGTGAGTACAGGGCAAAATGGATAGGTGACAAGTACCAAACAGTAGAAGCCCCCCACATTTAAGGAGAAGTTCTGACAAACAGTTTTGGAAACTTTTGAATGCCCTGTTGTTGATGATGTGTGAAGTGCTTTGCAAAGTGAAACACTGGAAGTGAGGTCCCTGCCCGAAAGCTTACAATCTAAAGTGGTAATGGGAGACATACAGAGTACGTATGGGTCTGAATACAGCTGCCCGAAAGCTTACAATCTAAAGTGGTAATGGGAGACATACAGAGTATATATGGGTCTGAATACAGTGCTAGAGTTCTGGTTAGAATAGGGGAGATACGGTAAATAATTTATAAAGAGCCTAAGGAGTACAAAGTCAGTGCCTTCTAGCATGTTAAGTTTTGTTAAGGAAGGGTCCATACTATACAGGAGAACGTGGTCACGTGACCATGAATTCTATGGCTGTGCCTCACACCCCGAGCCACAGTAAAGAGGAGATATGCATATCTTCATCACACTACCTGTGTAAAACATACAGGGGTGTGTGATTCTGACAGGAGTGGCAAGGGGGGAGAAGGTCCCTGGCCACTCCTGTCAAAATCTCTGCAAGGAATTGGCCATCCCTCACTAATTCCTCTTAAAAAAACATGTCTGACTGTTGCCGCATTCACTTGCACATCACTGAAGGATGGACTTACAAGGCACCCGGAACACTCTGCCCCGGACCTTACCATCCCGCACCACCTTCCTGCTCACCCCCTCTCCAACAAAGGCTCTCTCTTGGACAGACACAGGCAGGAGAGGTCCAAGCCTTACTGCTCCAGGTACAGGGTGAGCTCCACTCACCCAGGGCTCTTCACGTCCTCCTGCAGAAGTCCCACAGAACTTAAGCAGTGCAGTGAAGTTCCTGTGCAAAGCGGAGCCTTTATGTGTATCCTGCTGCCATACTCCTCCGGCACTTAAAGGGGATACACATAAAGGTGCCACTTTGCATTGAGACACCATGGCACTGCTTAATCCTTTAAGTAACAAAGGGGTACACAACACATTGCAAAGCAATGCGTTGTGTACCCCACTGGCACTAAAAGGGATAACAGCTGTGGGACATTGACTTCTCAAACAGACCTTCTAAATATATAAAACGTTGTCACTTGACTGCAGATCACGATTCAGTTAAAAGTGTTTTTTGATTCTGCGATTCACCCAAAACAGCAGTCCTGCATGTATATCTACTGAGCGAGCAGCACCACAAAACAGCAATAAGAGGGTGACACAGGTCAGTATATATACACAACCCTTTTGTTCTTGAAGGGGTTAATCCTCTTATGCAGTGGATGTGTATCTGGGGACCCCGTCAATGTAATATCTTTCAAAGTAGGAATAATCACACCATGCCAATTTAATCTTCCATTGTAAACAATCAGATGTCAAACAGTTGACCTGTTTACTGGAAGCCATTATTCTGCCAAACAGTTTGACTGCATGACCAGAATTTGTTCAGCAAGCAGTTGTGTGTTCTAGCGGCACTTCTGCAGCCATTACAGTATGTACAGTACATACCACATACTGTGAAAATCTTTACAGAACATCCAGTAGTTGCAGCTTGTGAATATTTTGATCTTATAGGCTTTATGCATACCTCCCAACATTTCAAAATGCCAAAGAGGGACACTTGTGTTTTAGGGAGTGTTTCTGGGGGTGTGGCTGGTAGGCAGGGCATTACCAATAATTTTTAGGCTATTTCTTGACCTGCTGACACCTCTTTGTGTAACCTAATAAATGACTTATAACAAGACCAAAGTATTTTATTTACACACACTAATTAATAAACACACATACTGACCTTTAACAAACAATAATGTGAGTTTTATTGCTGTGGAGCAATGTGATACACTTACATACACACCACACAGTCTGATCTCATAAAAAGAGGGACATCAGGGTGGGAAAGAGGGACAGAGGGATTTAAGTCTAAAAGAGGGACTGTCCCTCCTAAAGAGGGACACTTGGGAGGTATGCTTTATGTCCTGTTTTTTTATCATTTTCACTGGTAGACATTCTGGAATAGAGGTGGATAACCTGAGGCCCTCCAGCTGTTGCTGCACTTCAGCTTTCATTGTCCTCCACAAGAAGGTGGCTGACAGAGGATGATGGGAGTTAAGGTACACCGTCAGCTGGACTGCCCCATGTTGTCCACCCCAATCTGGAAGCATGTTGCAGCAAACAGAAAATTCTACTACTGTACATTTTTATTTTGTATTTTTCTTTGGGTTTTGCTTCAAGTCTGCTTTGGGGAATTTCTGCACTTTTCAATTATCCCTTTATGCCCACATGGTTATTTTTTTTTCTATTTATTTCATACATTTTTTATTCTTGTATATTCTGTTTATTTTGCATCATTTCTGATGTTACTATTTCATTTGACCCAGTGCCATATGTAGGATCCACCTGTTTGATGTCTTGGCACAGTTATATGTTAGCTTACGATCCATGTCACCCCATTCATGATGGTATGCATGGATTACTTATTCTTTATGATTTCACTTGTGCTCCTACATTATCTTTATTTATTAAGCTTTTAGTGGCAGAAAGGCAAACAATGCATTGAGTTGCAATGCAATGGATACCTCTCTGGCCCTCAAAGGATTAAGCATACATTTTCAATTGCAAATAATACATACAAATAAACAAAGGTGACGGGCAAAGCCGTCCGACACTGCTAGTAATATATAAACAGATAGATCTGACTGATGTGTTAAGGCTACCTACCTAGGTAAGTCTTCTTTAAGAGTCATGTATTCCTAGGATATAGTTGCCCTGTAAAGGGTCAGTAATGCCCATATTTAACTTTATTTAATATTGTAGAGGTTACAAAAATAAAGTATTTGGAGAAAGTGCCATCTCTCAGACCTTTACAGTTTGAGAGATATTCGCCGCTAAAGTTCCCCCTTCACTCCCCTTCTCCTGACGTCAGCGTTCTGCTGACTGCAGGAGATCCTGTTTCTGGGACCACCCAGCGGCTCTTCAGCAGGGCTGAAATCACGTTATTTAAAAAGAATGACTTCATTGGAAGTGTGCCTGGTTTGCAAGCATACTTTGTAGACCGTTCCATTGAACTAGTTCTTTTTAAATAATGCAATTTGAGCTCTGCTGAAGAGCCACTGGCTGGTTCCAGTACCGGGATCTCCACCAGTCAGAAGAGCATTGACGTCAGGAGAAGGGGAGTGAATGGGAACTTTAGTGGCGAATAGCTCTTGGCTTCAGTAACAGCCAATCAATGCACTCTATGTAGTAGTTGATCCTGAATTCTATAAAAATTTGGCCTTTCAGCCTGAGACCAAGATATTTAGGTAAAAAACCCAGACAGCTCTCAGGTTATATGCTTCACATGTAGCGACAGGGATGAAGGATCATGACTCCTTTCAGAAACTCTATTCAAACAGTGGTCATGTGACCTTGGTGGTAAACTCTATGAGAAATGCTCTCTGTTGATCTCTATGGGAAACACATCTCCCGGAGAGTCCATGATCCCCACCTCTAACCAATGAAGTAAATGAATCTGCAGGAAGAGAAAATGAGAGAGGGGGACTGCCCACTCTCTTTACTGATTCAGACTTAATGGTGGTGAACTGAAAGGGAAGATTCAATTAAGCTTCCCCTCTTTTGACTTTATATAAAAAGTTATGCCTACTCTCCAGCTACTGGAAAGTGGTGTAGAGAGCAGAAGAGAGTAGCAATCAGGTGAGTTGGTTTTATATAACTTTCTGTCCAAAAGTGTGTGATTAACGTAAACACGATCAAAGCATACATAAAGTTAATTAATGCTATCTTTTTTTCACTTTAACCATATCTGCACTAAAGTACTTGTAAAATTGCATTTGCCTCCTATGCCACAGATGCCTCGTTGTCTCTACCATGTGCATCTCCTCTCACCAACCTTGACCTGGATCAGTATAGACTAGGGCCTGCATGTTCATTTTTGAAGTGCTGTCAAGAAAAATCTGGTTAGGCCCTAATAAGCTCTGTAACATGACACAGAAAATAGACATTTCTTGCACTGTCATTTTTTTTCTCACCAGTTGATAAATCTTGGCCTGGAGCTGTATTTCCCATTAGGCAAATTAGACAAATGCCTAGAGGTGCCTGGCTGCCAGCTGTCTTAACTAAAACTTTAAATCCAAACACATTTTCAGGAAATCGTTATAGGACAGTTTTTTGTAAATGCTAAGCACTAAGTAATGCCATTTCGTATTCCTGAGGGGAACTCAATAGGAATTTACTTCAGCTTGTGATGTCACTTCCTGTTAACCATAAGAAATCAGGACGAGGCTGCTTCCTTTCTCCTCCATATACTCTCACTGAGACATTCTCACTTTGCATTAAAAAATATCTCTCCAGTTAACTGATATGATACAGTCCAGTCACATAAGAGAATCATTACTGTTTTTACACGTAAAACAACACTCTAAGAGGGTGAGTTATTAATATCTGATATTGAAGAAGTACATTTGGTGAGTTAATGAAATCTACTGCACACTATTTTTATTTTTGGTCAAAACTTACAGTGATATTGAAGGAAGGATAAAATGACTTTTGAAAATGTGAGATGAGTTGTGGAGCAAACTAGTAGGAAGAAGCCTAGGTGAAAGATTGGTGATCAGTAAGTATGACTAGATGGCCAACCCTCTAATAAATGGTAAATAATGGCGTGATGCAGGAAACGTGCGCAATTGCTATTTCCCGTGTGAAAACCACTAGGGAATAGGTTTGTGCATGATTTTGTTGAATTGCGCATGAAAATTCAAGATTAGCGAATGGCTGTGTATATTTATTTTTTGTGGGCGTGGCTAAGATTAACGAATCTGTGTGAGTGGAATAGCGAATGTGCCTAATGCAAGAACTGCTATTGTGAATGAATTTATACGAGTTTGTATACTGTTGTCATAAAATGGAATTTTTCATGCGCAATTCAAGAAGCGTTCGGTATTTAGCTTCCTGGATTAGAATATGTGCAAAATCTATCTGCGCACAAAAATGCCTTTATCTGATGCGAACGTTTCTTGCATTGCGCCATAAGTGACTATAAAGTATAAGTATTTAACTGAAAGCTCCCTCTACTTCATACAGTATGAGAACACATAGCCAGTCACTCTGACCCTGAAACCACAGCTAGAGTGGAAGGTAGGGACAGGATCAGGGAACTAGTTGCTAAGCAATAGAGGTGTCGCTGAGGGACATGTACAGCTCCTGTAGTGTTTTAGCCGCTCTTCTCAAACACTATCCATCTTGCCTGCTGCCCCTCTTCTTTCCTTCTTCAAATGGAGGCTCCATTTCCCCAGCTTACACAATGTTTTCAGGTTGCCTAGAGAAGGGGCATGGGGCAGAGGACTGAACGGGGGTTAGAGGTTGTGAATTGGAGAGTTTGGCAAAGTTATTTGGGAGGAATGTTGCAAGGCCCTAGACTTCAGGGAAAGTGGTCTGTATTGGAGGGGGAGAACATGGGACTAAACAGTAAGGAAAAAGAGACTGAGAGGAAGCAGCGTGAACAGAAAATGTTTTGGGGAACTAGTATTAAAGCCTGTGTACACGGGCCAAGGTACGGAACCCTTTGAGTTTCAGGGGGTGTACCCCTCTGACACTCAAAGGGTTAGGTGGCTGCTACCTACTGCTCCATGGGATGAAACCTTGCGTCACCTCACTCATGCGATGCAATCATGCGCTGTAGAGACTGCCAAACGCGCGGAGTCTGTACTGCGGATGAGGGCTTCTGACAAACATCCTAGCGAATTATTATATAGGACTAGTTTTAAAGCCCATGTACACGGGCCAATACTGGCGGCGCTGCAGTCATGCGCAATAGCGGGGTGCCCCGAATTCAGACTATAGTCCTCTCTGCGCACCTTCCTGGGTCCCAGGAAGAGGACTCTGATCTGTATTTGGAACACCCTGCTCCATATTAGCCGCGGGGCAGGCAGTCAGTACTGCGCATGACAGTAGCGCGCGCAGCCGTCTCTGCTGAGCATGACAGCTTCTGACAAACATCCTTAGCTAATTATAATATAGGTGAGTGGAGGGCCAGGGCAAAAGTTTGAAATTATGGCCCCCCCTAACGGATAGTGGGAAGGCCAGCCTGACTGGACGCTGAGCCAGCAGGGGCCCTCTCCTTTTGTTCTGGGGGGTTGTGGGTGATAGGGTGGGATCTAGGAGGGCTTAAGAAACAGATCCCCAGAGGAACGCCTTCCTTTTGGGATCCTGTGATGGAAGAACAAGTCCCCCTCCCCCTTGTTCGTTTTTCTTTATTGTATTGTTCTCTGTTGTTCTTAACCCATTTTCTTTCAGGTATGAAATTAGTATTTCAGCATAGAAATCAGGGATGTTAGTGTGAGGTAGATAGAGTAAGGACTGTTTATTGTTTCTATGTACATTGTATAATTTGTAATGTTATGTTTTATTTTTTATGTATTTCAATAAAGTTGTCATGGCGGGTTGGTTGGGGCCTATGGTCCGCCCTCCAGGTAAATTCTGGCCCGCATGGGCATGGGTGGACAGCTTAGGGCTGACCCAAGTAGGGTTACATGCTCACCTAAGGGTGGCTAACATGGATTTCAAGCTCACCTGCCCGTACCGGTAGGCTGGCGCCTACCTAATTTGGAGGAGTTTTTGGCTGAGGGCTGGTCTGAGTTCCTAGCCAACTGTGTCATGGCTGTTTTCTGCCGCTCCAGAATTTTGTGTGTTTTCTTGGGTGTCTAGGCAAGGTGCAGTAGGTGGGTAGGGATCTTCCAGACATGGCTTGCATAATGAAAATGGACTCTGTTGGAAAGCTTATGTGGCTGACTACACTTTGTCATAGTAAATAATAGGAACAATACCACCTGGTGGCCAAACAGAAAACTGCAATAAAAACAAATGTTATTGTTATAACTTTAGAATGAGAAATATCCAAGAAGTAGAATTACCCTTGATTTTCTCAGCAGGAAAAACTGTATAACATGTAGTTTTAATCAATAAATGTTTACTGCTGTTTTAACTCTATCTATGGGATGCCTGAGCCAATTAATCTAATATTTTAGCTGTATACAAGGGTTTATAACCTCATTTGTATAATAAAGCATACATTCCTTCAAAATAACACATTTAAATTCAAAGGTGAATACCTGTTCTTGGACTACAACAATCCTCAGGCAGACAACAACAGCTGAAGGGCTGCAGACTGCCCACCCTTAATATAGTCCCACTATCCATAACGCAATGTAATTACTGAGTATATATAACAATAACATTACACTACATAAGACAGTATAATGGCACTGCATTTAATATAGTATAATTATGCTGTTTACAATATAATGCTATATATATATATATATATATATATATATATATACACCATTAAAACTGAGCTATTTAAGACAGAATAATTACACTGTACATAGCAATACTCTTCTCTTTAGAGAAATTAGAATTAGCCTGTGTAAGACAATATTAAACTGTATGGAACACAGAGTTGTCCTGCAGTAAAATACCAATATATAGAACATCACTATATAATTATTGTTCATAACAAAGAATGATGCCGCTCCCTTAACCCCTTGATGCATGAGACATCTCCAGTGCGCTGTGAAGCAATCCACAAAATCTCTAGATATCAAAGAGTTAATTACAGTATATGACAGTAAGTATCATCACTGCATTATAGCATAATATATAGAATAAACAATGTAACTGAATGATTATGCCATATGATTAAGCCTATAACTGCAGTGCATACAGTGAAGGGGGTATTCAGGAAGCTGAAAACAAATTGCACCATAGTAGATAAATACAAATGCTACAATTCCTCAGCGAAAAACACATATAGTAAGGTATGTGTGACATTACATATAGGCTATATTCAAGAAGAAAGGGGTGCAATTCTGGGGGAACCTAAAGTACCACAGAAGAAAATAAAAATTCTCATTGATTTAAAGTGTTTTTTTAACCCTTTGAGTGCCAGAGTGGTACACAATGCATTACGTTCCCCTTTGGCACTCAAAAGGCTAACTCCTTGAATATTAGAGAGGTCTTCAATGATCAAATGGTTATGTTTATTTGTGGTGCTATTGGTATATCCCAGAATGCCACCTGTTTAACTGCCTCTTTTAAAGCCCATAAGAGGTAGGTAGGTAGGTAGGTAGGTGAGTGTGTGTGTGTGTGTGTGTGTGTGTGTGTGTGTGTGTGAGTCTATATATCACACTAAGACTATGAAATATTCAAAGAAAACCGCTTGGGATGACATGCAAGGTGAGTTACACCTCTGTTTTTAGGTTTTACTCGTTAACTATTCAGGCGCCACAAGGCAGCAACACACTACAAAGCAATACGTTGCACGCCTCTGTGGTTTTAACTGGTTAAATGCATGATACAATTTTCGTGCCAGTGTTAAAGGTTCATCGAAAATAAATTGCATACGACACAGAAGGATTTATAAAGCATGTTTCCCTAAGGCTGACTTGTTGTTACTATATTTAACTAGTGAAACTGCTGTCTACAAAGCTCACACATCTTTCTCTGCCACTGAATGGGTTAATGGTGGTAAGTCTTGTTAGTGTTCTCACCCTAAGAACAATGGAGTACGTCCCTCTTATTGTGTCCTGGGCAGGCTGCCCATTAGCAAGGCTTGATGGTTGCTCCCCTCCAGGCTGAAGTGGTATTCTGCTGGTTCCCATCCATGGCTACTGCCTCTTTACAGTCCCATTATAAACGATTCTACGCATAAGGTTTAGCGATTTCCCCATGTAAGGCTATGAAATCTGGTGCTGTTATCTGACATGAAGGGTCTCCAGAAATATTAGCATCCAGTGATCTCCCTGTGCAAGGATGATCTAACCATCCAACAGTTCAGTGGTAAGGATGATACTGCATCCTACACTAGGAGGTGGGGCTGAAAAGACCACTACGCATCTTCACTCCATGTACATATTGTCGGAGTACTGCCCACGGATGATTCCACTGAGACTATTACTAACCTGTAGATATTTCGTTGCTGCTGCTTTCAAGTCTTTTCCACGTTTGTCTTGTTCCTTCACACAATGAAGACACAAAAGAGATGTTTGACGATAACCACTAGTACTCCAGAGCATCTTCTGGTGCACAGTAAATGTCGGACCGCTAAGGACCTTTGTTGCCCCACATAGCTCAAGCTTGCTATACTGTCGTGATAACTCATATGCAGTTGAGAGCTCGGATAGCGAAATATAGCTAAATGTTTCCTTCAAATCCCCCCCGCCTTCAGCAAAATGGAACGGCCCAGGCAGTAGCAGCAGTAGCATCAATAGTCTGCAGAAAGAACAGAAGGCACCCATGATACAAAGTACGTTAACTGTTTCATTGCTGCTCAATCCGGGAAAGACGGCTAGTGTTTTTCTGGAACTTGTAAATGATTGGTATCTTTTAACAAGTGCACAATAAAATATTTTTATACAAAGCTAGTGTGCGTTGTCATTGGTTTATAAAGATATTCACTGATGCAGTCGCATGTATTATATGTGTGTGTGTTTATATGATTAAATGTGATATTACATTACTATCAGATAAACCCAGTGTTTGATTTAATCCAGTTTGGATGTATGTAAGCAGAGTGGAAATACCATTACACAATCACATTTTTTTAAATTCTGTTTTGTCTCTGTATATTAAATGTGTCAAGTTTTGCCTGTTATTTTCTTCCTGGATTAGTTATTATATATAATATGCTAAATATATCTGTAAATCTTCATTTTACCACACGGATATAACCTGCAGAATGTATTTTCCCGACAGTGATATGCAGTGCAGCTATATGGACAAGCTATGCCAAACACATCACCAGAAGACGAGGCACTTGCAACATGCTAAAAAGGTGCATTTCTGGAGCAAACCTACCACACTTTAGGGGATACATGAAAATGCCAGATGGTTTAAAATGAGTTTTAACCCCCCTTAGAGAGGTATCTAATGCATTGCTTAGTAATGTGTTGGAGAATCTTCTAGCGTCCATGGGGTTAAAAGGACATTTTAACCCTTTGGTGGCCATAGAATTTTTTTTTGTCACCTATGGGCCACTTACTGTGCTCCAAATGTTGCTGAAAATGGCCCTAAGAACTTCTATGCAAGTGAAAAGTATAATCATTTTATATAAAACTACACCATTTCACCTGATGTTATACAAGGTTACAGACCCAAAAATAAAAATTGTCACTATAGTAATAATTACATATATATTACTTTTTTCTCAGTGGTTCTTAAGACATATTACAATTTGGTAGCTGAAAAAGTAAATATTTTATACATTATTTCATTCAATATGAACCAGTACAGATCTCCCAGCATTTGAAGTAAATAAGAACACTTTGGGGGTTCACTAAGGTGTGATAAATGGGTGATAAAGTGAAGATGACTTCTCCAGTGAAAACACTTTTCCAATTCCTGTTATTCTATAGAGCCTACGCACTAAGCTCTCCAAAGTTGGAGACAGTGGTGTAACCATGGGGGTCGCACCTGTGACCGGGCCTGTCACTCCAGGGGTCCAGCAGCCCCCTGTGACCCCCCTCCGTCCACAACTAGGTGAGGTATGTGCCTTCTTCGGCACAGACCTCTAGAAGCTGAGCGGCCTTTTCCGCACTCTAGTAAAGCAGAGGGCCGGGAGATGACATCATCTCTCCGCACTCTGCATTACTGAAGAGACAACGTGAGGGAGCTCAAGATGTAGAGAGGTCTGTGCCAAAGGAGGCACAGACCTCTTCTGCCGTGCAGGTGGACCACCAGGGAAGTAGAACCTTGGAGGCAATGGGGGAAACAATGTGGAGATTGGTGCAATGGGGAGCAATGTGGAGATTGGGGTAGCAATGTGAGAGCAATGTGGTGATTGAGGGCAATGGGGGAGTAATGTGGAGTTTGGGGTCAATGGGGGGTTAGTGTGGAGATTGGGGGCAATGGGGGAAGCAATGTGGAGATTGGAGCAATGGGGTAGCAATGGGGAGATTGGGGGCAATGGGGGAGTAATGAGGAGATTGGGGGCAATGGGGGGGGGCAATGTGGTCGGGGGGGCATGGCAATTTCTGCACCAGGGCCTAGTGGCTTCTAGTTACGCCTCTGGTTGGAGAGATCTTAGTGCATTGGTTCCATAGAATAACATAGGAATCGGAGAAGTGGTATTATTGGAGGTCACCTCCACTTTATCACCTCTTTATCTCGCCTAGTGTATTTCCCGCATTGTATTATTTAACTAGTGTGCCCTATACATCACTGGACACACCACTGAGAAAACAGAGTGTACTAAAACACTACACACACCATTGCAATTTATTATTTTTTTAGAAAGTGCTCCTATTTTGCTTATGGTCGACAGAGCTTGCGTTCAATATGGAAACTACTTCACAGAGTGTTTATTATAAAAAAACAATGGCATCATAGAGCTTTTAATCTACTATTAAGCTGAACCCTCAGAGCCTGCAATCAATAGAACTGAAAAACAGTGAGAGTTAAAAGAATAGCCTGAATCACAGAGATTGCAATGAACCAGAAAACTGTCCCTCAAAAGCATGCAGAACTGATCCTCAGAGTTTACAGGACAGATGCAGAACGAATCATAGAATTTATAAACTGATAAAATTAACCCTCTAAGCTTTCAGTCTATATAACTAAACCATGGCATTTACAAAAAGATACAGTCTAAATAACAGAACTTGCAATCTATAGGACAGAAGTCTCCAACAAGTAGCTTGTGAGCTTCTGGTATCCCTTAGACTCCAGTGATTAGTTTTCTCCATTCCAATCAGGTTTCAAGGTATTTGGCCTGTGAATGACAGGCCCAGTGGTTGAAATCTGCTCCCTTATTAGATGCAGCCAGTCTGTGCACAGCTTTCATCAGCAGTACCTAACAGTAGCCAACCAGAATGCTGACAGTAACGCAGAAAGAGTGCCTTACAACATTTTCATTGTTTTCTGCCCCATGCTGTTGTAATACCTCTTGAATAACCACCTGCTTACAGATTAATGTGCATGGTTTGAACCAACTGTCACAGAGTACTCTCTTCTGGAAGCACTTTGACCAATAATCCCCGCTCCCACCCAGCAGCTGAGCTGGGGTACTTAAACAGAGGTCAGGATTTAATGGTTTCAGGTACTAGACTATACATTAACAGAGTCCCAGTAGAATAGCACAGTGTTTCTCAACCAGAGTGCCAGGTCTCTTTGGTGTGCCCTGGGCACCAGTTTAGGGTGCCATTTATTCATGAAGACTATGAAAATTGTAATGTTGGAGTTTCAGATATATATTTATAGAAATTGTTTTGCACAATATGTTCGTTTTTGTCATTCTGTTTGTTTGATATAATAATAACTATGCATTTATATATATGTATCATTCATTACATCCTTGACAAATGATCTATAAAATGTGAGGGGTACACTGACAATCCCAGACTGTGTGATACTGGTGCCTTTATAAAAAAAAAATCAGTGGGAAGCCAGGTCTTTGTTTAGTGCCCTTAGTAAGGAATCATATGGCTTCTCTATCAGAACTAATTTTCTGCTCTTAGTAAGCCATCCTCTTACTCTGTCTTGTCCATTCTTCTCAGTCCCTGTTTTATCTCACCTCGCAGTGATTCAGTTTGGTTTAGCCTGGCTCAGTGCTTTTCGGGTCCTAGATTCAATTTGATGGTCTGCATTGATATTACTTTCCAAGTCCATAAACATAAATGAGTCCTTGCTGTAAGTGTAGGTGTATTTAAGACCTACTCCATTAGTATTTATAGTTCCGATGAAGTCTTGTAGTTCATCTTTGCTTTTTTCCAGATAAAGAGTATATCTTCTATATATAGTGTGTAAATAGCCAGGCTTGCCCCAAAATGTCCACACACAATGGTATTTTCCCGATGTCCTAAGAATAGTTTGGCTAGGTGGGGGTAAACCTGGATACCATTTCATTGCCACACTCTTGGAAACAATGAACATACTTGAACATAGAATGACTATGATGTAATATCAAGATAATTCCTTGCAAGATTTCCCTCTGATTTTTAGGCATCATGGAATCTTGACCCACAAAATGTTTGGCTTCCTTCAGTTCATCTGCATAGCTGATGATGGTATATTTTGATATTACATCACTCTCCAACAAATTACTAGATATCCAACTCTATATCCCCCAATTTTTTGACACAGTGGTATCCTGAATATATGATGGTAGTGCTTTAACAAATGGTTGTAGATGATGGTCTACCAGTTGGGATAGGTTATTATCTGGGATATCTCCTTAACGCTTATGACACAGCGGAGTGACACTGCACACTGTTATTTAGTCTTTTGTCCACTAGTATTCCCAAATCCCTATATAAGAAGGATTCCCCAAGTAGTTTACCATTTAGTGTATATATTGAATTCTTGTTCTGTATATTTATACAATATAGATGTAATTCTTGCACTCCAAGTAATCATTGTGCAGGATACTTTTAACAAGTGATACTTATTACTCAATATCAGAGAAGAATCTGGAATCTAAATGTCCTAAGCTCTACTGAGCACATTTATTGAAACACCTAATGTAAGCAAAAAGTTACAGGGGACATGCCCCTTCTTCAGGTCATGAAGGTGTATGCCCCGCCAAAACGTTGTACTTACATGTTTACCAAGGTTAAAGTGTGTGGATTCTATCATTCTTCTTGTCCTGTATAACCTTACATTTATCTGTATTAAACCTCATCTGCCACTTTCTGTCCATTCACTCAGTTTATCCAATTCTTTCTACAGAGAACAAAAAACATCCTTCTCTGTGTATCTTTCCTTACATTGTTTAGTGTCATCAACACAGATTAGACGCCTATGGGTGCAAAGAAATACCCTCCCACTCTGCAGGAACATGCATAGTAAAAGTTCTCTCCAGCTCAGCCAGATAATCCATGGGAAGGAAAAGAGACAGGTTTACATTTTTTGCTTGTTATGTCCGTAGGTGATAAAAGCAAATATCTTGTTGCCAGGAAGACACAGGTTGGATAGGGCAAAGCTGCCCCTCAGTCAAAAGTAATGGTATTGGTACCCAGGGTGCAGGGAGGTGCCAGTGTTGTAGGTTCCATCTCCTCCTTAGGTACTGCATGGACATGAGGGACATTGTGATTTAAGGACAGAAAAAAGCAGTGGAGAAAACAAGCAGGTCAAGATGGAATGTGAAGTGACTTTTATGTGACTTTTTAAGGACTGTTAAGCATGTACTGAGCAAATGTGAACCTAATGTCTGGGCATGACAGAGTAGTACCAAAATAAACACATTCTCTTCCAGATCTTTTCATCTGGTGAAAGTCAGGTCCTCTCAAGGTCTAACTGAAAAGGATTGGGCAGTGGCAGGTAAAGCCCAGAGTTGTCAAGTCGGGATGGTGAGTTACTCTGGATGCCAGGTGGTCCCCAATATCTCATTGAGCCACTTTCCTCCAGGCTATGCTCACAGAGTCACTATCCATCTGGATGGATAGACTACCAGATCTTCTAATGAACTGGATGCACTGCTTCATGTGAGATCACCCTTCAGTGAGTTAGACAGGCTGAGCTGATTCTTCAGTGCAGGCTCATTACAAAAGGTATAGCCTGCCCACCTGCGAATGCCTCTGCATATTCCTCCACATAAGACCCTCTCTTCAAGGGTCTGGAGGACAGACTCAACAGTGGTGGATTTTTGAGAGTCAAAAATGTTTTCAGAAAGGATAGAAGTCCATCAGCTTCCTAAAGGTTGTGCATCTAGAACTTTGGTTCCCTCCTCAGGGAAATCACAGTGTTTACTTGAATGAAGTATCATAGGACTATGGCTTGATGGAGAAGGGAAGTCAACAGAACTTCAGGAATCCATGAAAACAGGAGCAGTCCTTGTAAACAATACTGGCAATGGTATCTATGTTTAAGGTAACATGGGATCACCTTCAAAGGTAGCAGGAGGTTTGTTAGTTGACAAACTGTAATTTCTGCACTCCGAGCTTAACTTATGCATAGCCTTGCTTGAGCTCCAGTACAAACTGTGAGCAAAGGCAGCCATGGTATCAGCAATTCCTGTGGCTCCATAGTATGACAACACCACATTAACTATGGTGACCCTGAGTGGGCACAGATCAATCCTACAATGAGAGTCTGCACTGGGGTAGGTCCAAAAGAGCAGGCAGAAGAGATCAGGGTAGATAGCACAGAATCTTAAGCAAGGACATGAAAAAGCCAAGGAAACAGGAAATCAGTAGAGCAGGAAATAACGCAGGAGGCAGGACACATAAATGTACAATGAGGCCTGTTCTATTCTGTTTTAAACTGACTGCCTTAACAGGCAACATGTGGTAATCTCTAGGAGAATGTAGGTGTGCCTCCAGAAACAGTTAATAATTAGATCATGAGTACTGCAGGCAAGCATTGCCGAGAAAGGCATGCAATAACAAGTCTCCTTTGTGGTTGGTCAGCAGAACATCACGCTGTGAACAAAAGATGTGGCAGATGGCTCTGTACCATACTAGTGTCTCAAAAACCAATATTGAAAGAAGGAGTATCAGGCTTAAAGAATGGTGCAATATATTTATTTTGTGCAGACCGGATCATAGGGTATCAGAACACTGTGTAGATATGACTCATGGCCCACCCTGCAAGAACACCCAACAAATCACACACACTCTGCTATGGCATGGACCCCATCTTATACTCACATTCTGGGAACGTCCATTAAGCCACAGTATTGCATTGTTTCCCTCTCTGCACTCTGAAGGCTTGGCAAACAATATGGTTCCACAGATACTCTCCAGAAGATAGAAACTAACCAACCAGATAGCTGCAAATATATCCCATTCCTTGTCTAACATCATGGCAAAGTGACAGCTATCTCTTCCACCCTGGTCTAGTCTACCCTTCTCTCCTATGTTGGCAACCCAAGTGATGAGAGACCTCGTGATGGCTCCCATTGTTCTTGCGGAACAAATTAGACTGTCCAGTGCAAATGGGCATGGGATCTTTTAGTTCATCTTTTAATCTTGTAGAATAGCCATAGTACTTAATCTAAGATTACAGGAAGCCCTAAAAACCATTGCTTTCATTACCCAAATGTAATACCAAAAAATAAATAAATTGTACAAAACTAAATATACACACTTGTGAATGAAATATATTATACACTGCTCATTATAAAATTCTATTTCGGAATAAAAGGAAATAAACAGGAATAGACAAAATTGGTTGTGGAAAGATATATTCTGGTTGACAAGGCACCATGCTTCACCTTTATTAACTTAATAGCCCTGTCCTTCTGACTAGAAAGTATTTTCATGACACAAGAATGCTTGTCCTAGGCCATGGATTTAGCCAGACCAATGTTGTACCTGATCTATCCCTCATAAAATTTTGTGGGCTCTTACATATTCTTGAGCACCATCCGGCAGTAACCTTTACCACTACTAAATAAGTGAAACTTGCAGGTCTTCTCCAATCGCATGTCACTATTCCTAATCAGGATGAAACAATAAGTATTGAGAATAATGGACTTATTATTTCTGATATAAGTACCACTGAGTGTATACCATCATGTCCAGGGGCTATGTGTATTTTAATCTTTTCCAGTCTGTTTTTCACTTTGTGATGAACTAGTCATGCACATGGAAAAAATGCTACAATTATTTCTGTTTACTCAATAGCTGTCATTGCTGCTTTCCTTAGTATACACAGAGGAAAGCAATTTGTTTAAAGGTCAGTTATCACATTTTACTACAGGTAAGTCTGCTCCAATGAGAGCAGACTTAATAAAAAACCTGGGGTTGCACTGTACAGCCCCAAAATGGCACTTGTCAGTCTTTTGGTTCAGAAGTGGAGCCCTTGCCTAGAGGGATCAGATGCACCTCACTGATGAGGCACAACAAAGCTGAACCATATGTCTGGTGTTAGCTGCTTACCTTCTTCAGAGAAAAAGTGTCTGGCTTTTTGTGGCTGGACTGTCATTTTGGCAGGACCTGTATTATATGCTTCAGAATGTTTCTTTGTGTATGGTATTTATGAACTAATAGAGATTGCACCCTGGGTGTGAAAACGTAGTCCTAGTGGGCTTTTACATACCCTTGCAGACTCATGAGCTTAGTCGAGCATCTCTGACTTCTACTTCTATGCAAATTGCTCTTAGGGTTAGTCACCCTAAGGGTTATGGGGGAATCCATAAGTGGATCCCTTGCTTACAAGTGGCTAGCAAGATCAGTTGCACTTCATAAATGAGGATTTAAAAAAAAAAAAAAAAAAAAAAAGCTGAAATGTATGTCTGGGGTTAGCTGTTTCCCTTGTTCAGAAAATAATTCTCTGGCATTTTGTGGCTGGCCTGTCATTGTGGCAGGACCTGTATGATATTCTTCAGAATACTTATCTGTGTATGGCATTTGTGAGCTAGAAGAGATTGTACTTTGGGTGTGAAGACACAGTCCCAGTGAGCTTTTGCATACACTTGCAGGCTCCTGAGCCTAGCTGAGCATCTCTGACTTCTTCTACTTCTATGCAAATTGATCGTAGGGTTACCCACCGTAAGGGTAATGATGGAATCCAGATGTGGACCCCCTTGCTCACAACTGCCTAGAGGGATTAGCTGCACATCACCCACTCAGCCCAATAAGGCTGAAACGTATGTCTGGGGTTAATTGCTTCCTTTGTTCAGAGAAGAATTATCTGGTGTTTTGTGGCTGGACTGTCATTTTGGCAGGACCTGTATGATATGCTTCAGAATATTTCTTCTCTGTATATGACATTTGGGAGCTAAAAGAGATTGCACAGTCCAAGTGGGACTGGGACATAGTTCCAGTGAGCTTTTGCATACCCTTGCAGGCTCATGAGCCTAGTTGAGCATCTCTGACTTTTTCAATTTCTATGCAAATTGCTCTTAAGGTTAGTCACTCTCAGTGTAATGATGGAATCCAAACGTAGACACCTTGCTCACAAGTGCCTAGAGAGATCAGCTGCACCTCACTGACAAGGTCAAATAAAGCCAAAATGTACTTCTTGGGTTAACTACTTCTGTTGTTGAGAGTAGAACTGTCATTTTGGCAAGATGTGAATGATATGATTCAGAATATTTCTGCTCTGTGCATGGTATTTGTGAGCTAAAAGAGATTGCACTCTGGGTGCGTGGACACAGTCCCAGTGAACTTTTGCATATCCTTGCAAGCTTATGCTTAGTTGAGCATCTCTGACTTCTTCTACTTCTATGCAGATTGCTTTTATGGTTAGTCACCCTAAAGGTAATGGGGGAATTGAAATGTGGACCCCTTGCTCACAAGTACCTAAAGTGATCAGCTGCACCTCACCACCAAGGTTGGAATGTATGTCTGTGGTTATCTGCTTCTCTTGTTTAAAGAAGAATTGTCTAGCATTTCTTGGCTGGACTGTCATTTTAGCAAGACCTGAATGATATGTTTCAGAATATTTCATCTCTGTGTATGGCATTTGTGAGCTAAAAGAGATTGCACCATGGGCATAAGGACACAGTCCCAGTGAGCTTTTACATACCCTTGCAAGCTCATGAGCCTAGTTGAGCATTTCTGACTTATTCTACTTCTATGCAAATTGATTTTAGGGTTAGTCACCCTAATAGTAATGGGGGAATCAAGATGAGGACCCCTTGCTCAAAAGTGCCTAGGTGATCAGCTGTTCCTTCATTATGAGGCCCAACAAGGCTGAAATGCATGGCTGGGGTTAATTGCTTAACTTGTTTACAGAAGAATTGTCATTTTGGAAGGACCTGTATGATATGCTTCAGAATATTTATTCTCTGTGCATGACACTTGTGAGATTGCACCCTGGGTATGAGGATACAGTCCCAGTGAGCTTTAGCATATCATTGCAGGCTCATGAACCTAGTTGAGCATCTCTGGATTCTTATAGCTGTATGCAAATTGCTCTTAGGGATAGTCACCATAAGGGTAATGGGGGAATCCAAACGTGGACCCTTTGCTCACAAGTGCCTAGAGGGATCAGCTGCACCTCACTGATGATGCTGAAATGTATTTCTGGGGTTATCAGCTTCTCTTGTTTAGAGAAGAATTGTCTGGTGTTTCGTGGCTGGACTGTTATTTTGGTAGCACCTGTATGATACACTTCAGAATATTTCTTCTTTGTGTATGGCTTTTGTGAGCTAAAAGAGATTGCACCCTGGGTATGAGGACACAGTCCCAGTGAGCTTTAGCATACCATTGCAGGCTCATGAACCTAGTTGAGCATCTCTGGATTCTTATAGCTGTATGCAAATTGCACTTAGGGATAGTCACCATAAGGGTAATGGGGGAATCCAAATGTGGACCCTTTGCTCACAAGTGCTTAAAAGGATCAGCTGCACCTTACTGATGATGCTGAAATGTATATCTGGGGTTATCAGCTTCTCTTGTTTAGCGAAGAATTGTCTGATGTTTTGTGGCTGGACTGTCATTTTGGCAGGACCTGTATGATACGCTTCAGAATATTTCTTCTCTGTGTATGGCTTTTGTGAGCTAAAAGAGATTGCACCCTGGGTGTGAAGACACAGTCCTAGTGAGCTTTTGAATACCCTTGCAAGCTCATGAGCCTAGCTGAGCATCTCTGACTTCTTCTACTTTTATGCAAATTGCTTTTAGGGTTAGTCACCCTAATGGTAATGGAGGAATTGAGACGTGGACTTCTTGCTCACAAGTGCCTAGGTGATCAGCTGCACCTCACTGACGAGGCCCAACAAGGCTGAAATGTATGCCTGGGGTTAATTGCTTCACTTGTTTAGAGAAGAATTGTCATTTTGGATGGACTTGTATGATATGCTTCAGACTATTTCTTCTCTGTGTATCACACTTGTGAGCTAAAAGAGATTGCATCCTAGGTGTGAGGACACAGTCCCAGTGAGCTTTTGCACACCACTGCAGGCTCATGAACCTAGTTGATCATCTCTGAATTCTTCTATCTGTATGCAAATTGCTCTTGGGGATAGCCACCCTAAGGGTAATGGGGGAATCCAAACGTGGACCCCTTGCTCGCAAGTGTTTAGAAGGATCAGGTGCACCTCACTGACATGGCACAACAAAGCTGAAATGTATGTTTGGGGTTAGCTGCTTCACGTGTTTAAAGAAGACTTTTCTGATATTTTGTTGTGGGCTGTCATTCTGGCAAGACCTGCATGATATCCTTCAGAATATTTCTTCTTTTTGTATGGCATTTGTGAGCTAAAAGAGATTGCACCCTGGGTATGAGGACACAGTCCCAGTGAGCTTTAGCATACCATTGTAGGCTCATGAACCTAGTTGAGCATCTCTGGATTCTTATAGCTGTATGCAAATTGCACTTAGGGATAGTCACCATAAGGGTAATGGGGGAATCCAAATGTGGATCCTTTGCTCACAAGTGCCTAAAAGGATCAGCTGCACCTTACTGATGATGCTGAAATGTATATCTGGGGGTTATCAGCTTTTCTTGTTTAGAGAAGAATTGTCTGATGTTTCGTGGCTGGACTGTCATTTTGGCAGGACCTGTATGATACGCTTCAGAATATTTCTTCTCTGTGTATGGCTTTTGTGAGCTAAAAGAGATTGCACCCTGGGTGTGAAGACACAGTCCTAGTGAGCTTTTGAATACCCTTGCAAGCTCATGAGCCTAGCTGAGCATCTCTGACTTCTTCTACTTTTATGCAAATTGCTTTTAGGGTTAGTCACCCTAATGGTAATGGAGGAATTGAGACGTGGACTTCTTGCTCACAAGTGCCTAGGTGATCAGCTGCACCTCACTGACGAGGCCCAACAAGGCTGAAATGTATGCCTGGGGTTAATTGCTTCACTTGTTTAGAGAAGAATTGTCATTTTGGATGGACTTGTATGATATGCTTCAGACTATTTCTTCTCTGTGTATCACACTTGTGAGCTAAAAGAGATTGCATACTAGGTGTGAGGACACAGTCCCAGTGAGCTTTTGCACACCACTGCAGGCTCATGAACCTAGTTGATCATCTCTGAATTCTTCTATCTGTATGCAAATTGCTCTTGGGGATAGCCACCCTAAGGGTAATGGGGGAATCCAAACGTGGACCCCTTGCTCGCAAGTGTTTAGAAGGATCAGGTGCACCTCACTGACACGGCACAACAAAGCTGAAATGTATGTTTGGGGTTAGCTGCTTCACGTGTTTAAAGAAGACTTTTCTGATATTTTGTTGTGGGCTGTCATTCTGGCAAGACCTGCATGATATCCTTCAGAATATTTCTTCTTTTTGTATGGCATTTGTGTGCTGAAAGAGATTGCACTCTGGGTGTGAGGACACAGTCCCAGTTAGCTTTTGCATACCCTTGCAGGCTCATGAGCCTAGTTGAGCATCTCTGAATTCTTCTATCTCTATGCAAATTGCTATTAGGGATAGTCAGCCTAATGATAATGGGGAATCCAGACGTGGACCCCTTGCTGACAAGTGCCTAGAGGAATCAATGGCACCTCACCATCGAGGACTAAAAAGGCTGAAATGTATGTCTGGGGTTAGTTGCTTTCTTTGTTCAGAGAAGAATTTATTGTCGTTTTATGGCTGGACTGTCATTTTGGCAGGACCTGTATGATATGCTTCAGATTATTTTTTTCTCTGTGTATGGCATTTGTGAGCTAAAAGAGATTGCACACTGGGTAAGAGGACACAGTCCCATGAGCTTTTGCATACTCTTGCAGACTCATGAGCTTAGTTGAGCGTATCTGACGACTTCTACGTCTATGCAAATTGCTCTTAGTGTTAGACACCCTAAGGGTTATGGGGTAATCCAGACTTGGACCCCTTGCTCACAAGTGGCTAGAGAGATCAGTTGCATTTCACAAATGAGGCTTAAAAAGGCTGAAATGTACATCTGGGGTTAGCTGTTTCCCTTGTTCAGAAAAGACTTGTCTGGCATTTTGACCGGACCTGTATGATATTCTTCAGAATACGTCTCTGTGTATGGCATTTGTGAGCTAGAAGAGATTGTACCTTGGGTGTGAAGACACAGTCCCAGTGAGCTTTTGCATACACTTGCAGGCCCATGAGCCTAGCTGAGCGTCTCTGACTTCTTCTACTTCTATACAAATTGATCGTAGGGTTACCCACCCTAAAGGTAATGATTGAATCCAGATGTGGACCCCCTTGCTCACAAGTGCCTAGAGGGATTAGCTGCACATCACCAACAAAGCACAACATGGCTGAAATGTATTTCTGGGATTAGCTGTTTCCCTTGTTTAGAGATGAACTGTTGGCATTTTGTGGCTGGACTGTCATTTTGGTAGGACCTGTATGATAGGCTTCAGAATATTTCTTCTCTGTGTATGGTATTTGTGAGTTAAAAGAGATTGTACCATGGGCATGAGTCTAGTTGAGCATTTCTGACTTCTAGTTCCATGCAATTTGCTCTTAGGGTTTATCACCCTAAGGGTAATGGGGGAATCCAGATGTGGACCCCTTGCTCAAAAGTGCCTAGAGGGATAAGCTGCACCTCACCCATGCGGCCCAATAAGGCTGAAACATATGTTTGGGGTAATTGCTTCCTTTGTTTAGAGAAGAATTGTCTGATGTTTTGTGGCTGGACTGTCATTTTGGCAGGACCTGTATGATACGCTTCAGAATATTTCTTCTCTGTGTATGGCTTTTGTGAGCTAAAAGAGATTGCACCCTGGGTGTGAAGACACAGTCCTAGTGAGCTTTTGAATACCCTTGCAAGCTCATGAGCCTAGCTGAGCATCTCTGACTTCTTCTAATTTTATGCAAATTGCTTTTAGGGTTAGTCACCCTAATGGTAATGGAGGAATTGAGACGTGGACTTCTTGCTCACAAGTGCCTAGGTGATCAGCTGCACCTCACTGACGAGGCCCAACAAGGCTGAAATGTATGCCTGGGGTTAATTGCTTCACTTGTTTAGAGAAGAATTGTCATTTTGGATGGACTTGTATGATATGCTTCAGACTATTTCTTCTCTGTGTATCACACTTGTGAGCTAAAAGAGATTGCATCCTAGGTGTGAGGACACAGTCCCAGTGAGCTTTTGCACACCACTGCAGGCTCATGAACCTAGTTGATCATCTCTGAATTCTTCTATCTGTATGCAAATTGCTCTTGGGGATAGCCACCCTAAGGGTAATGGGGGAATCCAAACGTGGACCCCTTGCTCGCAAGTGTTTAGAAGGATCAGGTGCACCTCACTGACACGGCACAACAAAGCTGAAATGTATGTTTGGGGTTAGCTGCTTCACGTGTTTAAAGAAGACTTTTCTGATATTTTGTTGTGGGCTGTCATTCTGGCAAGACCTGCATGATATCCTTCAGAATATTTCTTCTTTTTGTATGGCTTTTGTGAGCTAAAAGAGATTGCACCCTGGGTATGAGGACACAGTCCCAGTGAGCTTTAGCATACCATTGCAGGCTCATGAACCTAGTTGAGCATCTCTGGATTCTTATAGCTGTATGCAAATTGCACTTAGGGATAGTCACCATAAGGGTAATGGGGGAATCCAAATGTGGACCCTTTGCTCACAAGTGCCTAAAAGGATCAGCTGCACCTTACTGATGATGCTGAAATGTATATCTGGGGGTTATCAGCTTTTCTTGTTTAGAGAAGAATTGTCTGATGTTTCGTGGCTGGACTGTCATTTTGGCAGGACCTGTATGATACGCTTCAGAATATTTCTTCTCTGTGTATGGCTTTTGTGAGCTAAAAGAGATTGCACCCTGGGTGTGAAGACACAGTCCTAGTGAGCTTTTGAATACCCTTGCAAGCTCATGAGCCTAGCTGAGCATCTCTGACTTCTTCTACATTTATGCAAATTGCTTTTAGGGTTAGTCACCCTAATGGTAATGGAGGAATTGAGACGTGGACTTCTTGCTCACAAGTGCCTAGGTGATCAGCTGCACCTCACTGACGAGGCCCAACAAGGCTGAAATGTATGCCTGGGGTTAATTGCTTCACTTGTTTAGAGAAGAATTGTCATTTTGGATGGACTTGTATGATATGCTTCAGACTATTTCTTCTCTGTGTATCACACTTGTGAGCTAAAAGAGATTGCATCCTAGGTGTGAGGACACAGTCCCAGTGAGCTTTTGCACACCACTGCAGGCTCATGAACCTAGTTGATCATCTCTGAATTCTTCTATCTGTATGCAAATTGCTCTTGGGGATAGCCACCCTAAGGGTAATGGGGGAATCCAAACGTGGACCCCTTGCTCGCAAGTGTTTAGAAGGATCAGGTGCACCTCACTGACACGGCACAACAAAGCTGAAATGTATGTTTGGGGTTAGCTGCTTCACGTGTTTAAAGAAGACTTTTCTGATATTTTGTTGTGGGCTGTCATTCTGGCAAGACCTGCATGATATCCTTCAGAATATTTCTTCTTTTTGTATGGCATTTGTGTGCTGAAAGAGATTGCACTCTGGGTGTGAGGACACAGTCCCAGTTAGCTTTTGCATACCCTTGCAGGCTCATGAGCCTAGTTGAGCATCTCTGAATTCTTCTATCTCTATGCAAATTGCTATTAGGGATAGTCAGCCTAATGATAATGGGGAATCCAGACGTGGACCCCTTGCTGACAAGTGCCTAGAGGAATCAATGGCACCTCACCATCGAGGACTAAAAAGGCTGAAATGTATGTCTGGGGTTAGTTGCTTTCTTTGTTCAGAGAAGAATTTATTGTCGTTTTATGGCTGGACTGTCATTTTGGCAGGACCTGTATGATATGCTTCAGATTATTTTTTTCTCTGTGTATGGCATTTGTGAGCTAAAAGAGATTGCACACTGGGTAAGAGGACACAGTCCCATGAGCTTTTGCATACTCTTGCAGACTCATGAGCTTAGTTGAGCGTATCTGACGACTTCTACGTCTATGCAAATTGCTCTTAGTGTTAGACACCCTAAGGGTTATGGGGTAATCCAGACTTGGACCCCTTGCTCACAAGTGGCTAGAGAGATCAGTTGCATTTCACAAATGAGGCTTAAAAAGGCTGAAATGTACATCTGGGGTTAGCTGTTTCCCTTGTTCAGAAAAGACTTGTCTGGCATTTTGACCGGACCTGTATGATATTCTTCAGAATACGTCTCTGTGTATGGCATTTGTGAGCTAGAAGAGATTGTACCTTGGGTGTGAAGACACAGTCCCAGTGAGCTTTTGCATACACTTGCAGGCCCATGAGCCTAGCTGAGCGTCTCTGACTTCTTCTACTTCTATACAAATTGATCGTAGGGTTACCCACCCTAAAGGTAATGATTGAATCCAGATGTGGACCCCCTTGCTCACAAGTGCCTAGAGGGATTAGCTGCACATCACCAACAAAGCACAACATGGCTGAAATGTATTTCTGGGGTTAGCTGTTTCCCTTGTTTAGAGATGAACTGTTGGCATTTTGTGGCTGGACTGTCATTTTGGTAGGACCTGTATGATAGGCTTCAGAATATTTCTTCTCTGTGTATGGTATTTGTGAGTTAAAAGAGATTGTACCATGGGCATGAGTCTAGTTGAGCATTTCTGACTTCTAGTTCCATGCAAATTGCTCTTAGGGTTTATCACCCTAAGGGTAATGGGGGAATCCAGATGTGGACCCCTTGCTCAAAAGTGCCTAGAGGGATAAGCTGCACCTCACCCATGCGGCCCAATAAGGCTGAAACATATGTTTGGGGTAATTGCTTCCTTTGTTTAGAGAAGAATTGTCTGATGTTTTGTGGCTGGACTGTCATTTTGGCAGGACCTGTATGATACGCTTCAGAATATTTCTTCTCTGTGTATGGCTTTTGTGAGCTAAAAGAGATTGCACCCTGGGTGTGAAGACACAGTCCTAGTGAGCTTTTGAATACCCTTGCAAGCTCATGAGCCTAGCTGAGCATCTCTGACTTCTTCTAATTTTATGCAAATTGCTTTTAGGGTTAGTCACCCTAATGGTAATGGAGGAATTGAGACGTGGACTTCTTGCTCACAAGTGCCTAGGTGATCAGCTGCACCTCACTGACGAGGCCCAACAAGGCTGAAATGTATGCCTGGGGTTAATTGCTTCACTTGTTTAGAGAAGAATTGTCATTTTGGATGGACTTGTATGATATGCTTCAGACTATTTCTTCTCTGTGTATCACACTTGTGAGCTAAAAGAGATTGCATCCTAGGTGTGAGGACACAGTCCCAGTGAGCTTTTGCACACCACTGCAGGCTCATGAACCTAGTTGATCATCTCTGAATTCTTCTATCTGTATGCAAATTGCTCTTGGGGATAGCCACCCTAAGGGTAATGGGGGAATCCAAACGTGGACCCCTTGCTCGCAAGTGTTTAGAAGGATCAGGTGCACCTCACTGACACGGCACAACAAAGCTGAAATGTATGTTTGGGGTTAGCTGCTTCACGTGTTTAAAGAAGACTTTTCTGATATTTTGTTGTGGGCTGTCATTCTGGCAAGACCTGCATGATATCCTTCAGAATATTTCTTCTTTTTGTGTGGCATTTGTGTGCTAAAAGAGATTGCACTCTGGGTGTGAGGACACAGTCCCAGTTAGCTTTTGCATACCCTTGCAGGCTCATGAGCCTAGTTGAGCATCTCTGAATTCTTCTATCTCTATGCAAATTGCTATTAGGGATAGTCAGCCTAATGATAATGGGGAATCCAGACGTGGACCCCTTGCTGACAAGTGCCTAGAGGAATCAATGGCACCTCACCATCAAGGACTAAAAAGGCTGAAATGTATGTCTGGGGTTAGTTGCTTTCTTTGTTCAGAGAAGAATTTATTGTTGTTTTATGGCTGGACTGTCATTTTGGCAGGACCTGTATGATATGCTTCAGATTATTTTTTTCTCTGTGTATGGCATTTGTGAGCTAAAAGAGATTGCACACTGGGTAAGAGGACACAGTCCCATGAGCTTTTGCATACTCTTGCAGACTCATGAGCTTAGTTGAGCGTATCTGACGACTTCTACGTCTATGCAAATTGCTCTTAGTGTTAGACACCCTAAGGGTTATGGGGTAATCCAGACTTGGACCCCTTGCTCACAAGTGGCTAGAGAGATCAGTTGCATTTCACAAATGAGGCTTAAAAAGGCTGAAATGTACATCTGGGGTTAGCTGTTTCCCTTGTTCAGAAAAGACTTGTCTGGCATTTTGACCGGACCTGTATGATATTCTTCAGAATACGTCTCTGTGTATGGCATTTGTGAGCTAGAAGAGATTGTACCTTGGGTGTGAAGACACAGTCCCAGTGAGCTTTTGCATACACTTGCAGGCCCATGAGCCTAGCTGAGCGTCTCTGACTTCTTCTACTTCTATACAAATTGATCGTAGGGTTACCCACCCTAAAGGTAATGATTGAATCCAGATGTGGACCCCCTTGCTCACAAGTGCCTAGAGGGATTAGCTGCACATCACCAACAAAGCACAACATGGCTGAAATGTATTTCTGGGGTTAGCTGTTTCCCTTGTTTAGAGATGAACTGTTGGCATTTTGTGGCTGGACTGTCATTTTGGTAGGACCTGTATGATAGGCTTCAGAATATTTCTTCTCTGTGTATGGTATTTGTGAGTTAAAAGAGATTGTACCATGGGCATGAGTCTAGTTGAGCATTTCTGACTTCTAGTTCCATGCAAATTGCTCTTAGGGTTTATCACCCTAAGGGTAATGGGGGAATCCAGATGTGGACCCCTTGCTCAAAAGTGCCTAGAGGGATAAGCTGCACCTCACCCACGCGGCCCAATAAGGCTGAAACGTATGTTTGGGGTAATTGCTTTCTTTGTTTAGAGAAGAGTTGTCTGATGTTTTGTGGCTGGACTGTCATTTTGGCAGGACCTGTATGATACGCTTCAGAATATTTCTTCTCTGTGTATGGCTTTTGTGAGCTAAAAGAGATTGCACCCTGGGTGTGAAGACACAGTCCTAGTGAGCTTTTGAATACCCTTGCAAGCTCATGAGCCTAGCTGAGCATCTCTGACTTCTTCTACTTTTATGCAAATTGCTTTTAGGGTTAGTCACCCTAATGGTAATGGAGGAATTGAGACGTGGACTTCTTGCTCACAAGTGCCTAGGTGATCAGCTGCACCTCACTGACGAGGCCCAACAAGGCTGAAATGTATGCCTGGGGTTAATTGCTTCACTTGTTTAGAGAAGAATTGTCATTTTGGATGGACTTGTATGATATGCTTCAGACTATTTCTTCTCTGTGTATCACACTTGTGAGCTAAAAGAGATTGCATCCTAGGTGTGAGGACACAGTCCCAGTGAGCTTTTGCACACCACTGCAGGCTCATGAACCTAGTTGATCATCTCTGAATTCTTCTATCTGTATGCAAATTGCTCTTGGGGATAGCCACCCTAAGGGTAATGGGGGAATCCAAACGTGGACCCCTTGCTCGCAAGTGTTTAGAAGGATCAGGTGCACCTCACTGACATGGCACAACAAAGCTGAAATGTATGTTTGGGGTTAGCTGCTTCACGTGTTTAAAGAAGACTTTTTTGATATTTTGTTGTGGGCTGTCATTCTGGCAAGACCTGCATGATATCCTTCAGAATATTTCTTCTTTTTGTATGGCTTTTGTGAGCTAAAAGAGATTGCACCCTGGGTATGAGGACACAGTCCCAGTGAGCTTTAGCATACCATTGCAGGCTCATGAACCTAGTTGAGCATCTCTGGATTCTTATAGCTGTATGCAAATTGCACTTAGGGATAGTCACCATAAGGGTAATGGGGGAATCCAAATGTGGACCCTTTGCTCACAAGTGCCTAAAAGGATCAGCTGCACCTTACTGATGATGCTGAAATGTATATCTGGGGGTTATCAGCTTTTCTTGTTTAGAGAAGAATTGTCTGATGTTTCGTGGCTGGACTGTCATTTTGGCAGGACCTGTATGATACGCTTCAGAATATTTCTTCTCTGTGTATGGCTTTTGTGAGCTAAAAGAGATTGCACCCTGGGTGTGAAGACACAGTCCTAGTGAGCTTTTGAATACCCTTGCAAGCTCATGAGCCTAGCTGAGCATCTCTGACTTCTTCTACATTTATGCAAATTGCTTTTAGGGTTAGTCACCCTAATGGTAATGGAGGAATTGAGACGTGGACTTCTTGCTCACAAGTGCCTAGGTGATCAGCTGCACCTCACTGACGAGGCCCAACAAGGCTGAAATGTATGCCTGGGGTTAATTGCTTCACTTGTTTAGAGAAGAATTGTCATTTTGGATGGACTTGTATGATATGCTTCAGACTATTTCTTCTCTGTGTATCACACTTGTGAGCTAAAAGAGATTGCATCCTAGGTGTGAGGACACAGTCCCAGTGAGCTTTTGCACACCACTGCAGGCTCATGAACCTAGTTGATCATCTCTGAATTCTTCTATCTGTATGCAAATTGCTCTTGGGGATAGCCACCCTAAGGGTAATGGGGGAATCCAAACGTGGACCCCTTGCTCGCAAGTGTTTAGAAGGATCAGGTGCACCTCACTGACACGGCACAACAAAGCTGAAATGTATGTTTGGGGTTAGCTGCTTCACGTGTTTAAAGAAGACTTTTCTGATATTTTGTTGTGGGCTGTCATTCTGGCAAGACCTGCATGATATCCTTCAGAATATTTCTTCTTTTTGTATGGCATTTGTGTGCTGAAAGAGATTGCACTCTGGGTGTGAGGACACAGTCCCAGTTAGCTTTTGCATACCCTTGCAGGCTCATGAGCCTAGTTGAGCATCTCTGAATTCTTCTATCTCTATGCAAATTGCTATTAGGGATAGTCAGCCTAATGATAATGGGGAATCCAGACGTGGACCCCTTGCTGACAAGTGCCTAGAGGAATCAATGGCACCTCACCATCGAGGACTAAAAAGGCTGAAATGTATGTCTGGGGTTAGTTGCTTTCTTTGTTCAGAGAAGAATTTATTGTCGTTTTATGGCTGGACTGTCATTTTGGCAGGACCTGTATGATATGCTTCAGATTATTTTTTTCTCTGTGTATGGCATTTGTGAGCTAAAAGAGATTGCACACTGGGTAAGAGAACACAGTCCCATGAGCTTTTGCATACTCTTGCAGACTCATGAGCTTAGTTGAGCGTATCTGACGACTTCTACGTCTATGCAAATTGCTCTTAGTGTTAGACACCCTAAGGGTTATGGGGTAATCCAGACTTGGACCCCTTGCTCACAAGTGGCTAGAGAGATCAGTTGCATTTCACAAATGAGGCTTAAAAAGGCTGAAATGTACATCTGGGGTTAGCTGTTTCCCTTGTTCAGAAAAGACTTGTCTGGCATTTTGACCGGACCTGTATGATATTCTTCAGAATACGTCTCTGTGTATGGCATTTGTGAGCTAGAAGAGATTGTACCTTGGGTGTGAAGACACAGTCCCAGTGAGCTTTTGCATACACTTGCAGGCCCATGAGCCTAGCTGAGCGTCTCTGACTTCTTCTACTTCTATACAAATTGATCGTAGGGTTACCCACCCTAAAGGTAATGATTGAATCCAGATGTGGACCCCCTTGCTCACAAGTGCCTAGAGGGATTAGCTGCACATCACCAACAAAGCACAACATGGCTGAAATGTATTTCTGGGGTTAGCTGTTTCCCTTGTTTAGAGATGAACTGTTGGCATTTTGTGGCTGGACTGTCATTTTGGTAGGACCTGTATGATAGGCTTCAGAATATTTCTTCTCTGTGTATGGTATTTGTGAGTTAAAAGAGATTGTACCATGGGCATGAGTCTAGTTGAGCATTTCTGACTTCTAGTTCCATGCAAATTGCTCTTAGGGTTTATCACCCTAAGGGTAATGGGGGAATCCAGATGTGGACCCCTTGCTCAAAAGTGCCTAGAGGGATAAGCTGCACCTCACCCACGTGGCCTAATAAGGCTGAAACGTATGTTTGGGGTAATTGCTTCCTTTGTTTAGAGAAGAATTATCTGGTGTTTTGTGGCTGGACTGTCATTTTGGCAGGATCTGTATGATATGTTTCAGAAAACTTTTTCTCTGTTTATGGCATTTCTGGGCTAAAAGAGATTGCACCCTTGGTGCAAGCACACGGTCCCAGTGAGCATTTGCATACTCTTGAAGGCTCATGAGCCTAGCTGAGCATCTCTGACTACTTCTAATCAAATTGCTCTTTGGGTTAGTCACCCTAAAGGTAATGGGAGAATCTAGACGTGGACCTCTTGATCACAAGTGCCTAGAGGGATCAGCTGCACCTCACTGATAAGGTTCAACAAAGCCAAAACATATGTCTGGTGTTAGATGCTTTCCTTATTCAGAGAAAAATTGGCTGGCATTTTGTGGCTGGAATGTCATTTTGGCAGGACCTGTATGATATGCTTCAGAATATTTCTTCTCTGTATATGACATTTGCAAGCTAAAAGAGATTACACAGTCCCAGTGGGACTGGGACACAGTCCCAGTGAGCTTTTGCATACCGTTACAGGCTTATGAGCCTAGTTGAGCATCTCTGACTTTTTCAATTTCTATGTAAATTGCTCTTAAGGTTAGTCACCCTAAGTGTAATGATGGAATCCAGACGTAGACACTTTGCTCATAAGTGTCTAGAGAGATCAGCTGCACCTCACTAACAAGGCCCAATAAAGCCGAAATGTACTTCTCGTGTTAGCTACTTCCCTTGTTGAGAGAAGAACTGTCATTTTGACAAGATGTGAATGATATGCTTCAGAATATTTCTGCTCTGTGTATGGTATTTGTGAGCTAAAAGAGATTGCACCCTGGGTGTGAGGACACAGTCCCAGTGAACTTTTGCACATTCTTGCAAGCTCATGAGCCTAGTTGAGCATCTCTAACTTCTTCTACTTCTATGCAAATTGCTTTTATGGTTAGTCACCCTAAAGGTAATGGGGGAATTGAAATGTGGACCCCTTGCTCACAAGTACCCAAAGTGATTAGCTGCACCTCACCACCAAGGTTGGAATGTATGTCTGTGGTTATCTGCGTCTCTTGTTTAAAGAAGAATTGTCTGGTATTTCTTGGCTGGACTGTCATTTTAGCAAGACCTGAATGACATGTTTCAGAATATTTCTTCTCTGTGTATGGCATTTGTGAGCTAAAAGAGATTGCACTATGGGCTTAAGGACACAGTCCCAGTGAGCTTTTACATAACCTTGCAAGCTCATGAGCCTAGTTGAGCATCTCTGACTTATTCTACTTCTATGCAAATTGATTTTAGGGTTAGTCACCCTAATAGTAATGGGGGAATCAAGATGAGAACCCCTTGCTCACAAGTGCCTAGGTGATCAGCTGTACCTTCCTTATGAGGCCCAACAAGGCTGAAATGCATGGCTGGGGTTAATTGCGTCACTTGTTTAGAGAAACATTGTCATTTTTGAAGGACCTGTATGATATGCTTCAGAATATTTATTCTCTGTGTATGATACTTGTGAGCTAAAAAGAGATTGCACCCTGGGTATGAGGATACAGTCCCAGTGAGCTTTAGCATACCATTGCAGGCTCATGAACCTAGTTGAGCATCTCTGGATTCTTATAGCTGTATGCAAATTGCTCTTAGGGATAGTCACCATAAGGATAATGGGGGAATCCAAACGTGGACCCTTTGCTCACAATGCCCTAGAGGGATCAGTTGCACCTCACTGATGATGCTGAAATGTATATCTGGGGTTATCAGCTTCTCTTGTTTAGAGAAGAATTGTCTGGTGTTTCGTGGCTGGACTGTTATTTTGGTAGAACCTGTATGATACTGTCAGAGACTTTGTCCTGGGGGACCATACAGGGTTAATTCTAAATTGTAGAATTAGCTGAAATTCTGTTTAAAATGTGTTCAAATTACATCATATGTGAACAATGAGCCATTAGTCCAAGGTAGGGAGTAAAAATATACAATGTCAGTTTAATGGCAGATGGATAGTCAGTTGGAGCCAAGGTGGCTGAGAGAGACGGACTCCCTTATGTGTAGGACATAGCAAAATGACATGTTTATAAGGTTTTTGATAACCCTTTTGACCTTTCTTAGTCTTGACGAAAGCCACATGATCTGACATAAAACTAATTATAGGTAAAATTCTAAAGTAGAGTAAGAGCTCCACCTAGAGTCTTGAGAGCATTATGACTGGGATATCCGCATTCCTTGAATAATTAGGGATATATTAATATCCAATCAGGGCAGACCGGTGATGTCACGGTATAATGAGATGGCTCTTTGTCCAATCATCAGACAAAGGTGGGGATTACTGATAAGGCAAAAATTGCAAATATAATGCCCAATTACTCTTAGTTAAAGGTCTTTTTTTTGACTTCCTAAAAGAAGGGTCTTTGACTAAACTTAACTGGCTGAAACAGAAAAGGTGACTTCCTGAAGGCTTTGCTGATCCTGCCATCTCACAGAGAAATACTAAGAAACTTGGATTGGTAACTATATCATTTATTCATTTAGATTCATTTAATCCAGAATTTTATAATTTTTCTTCTGTTTGAAGAACTTAGTTTTAAATTGTCTTAAGTGGACTGGCCAACCATTTGGGATAATTTATAATAAGCTAGATTTAGCTATTAAATTCTGGAAATAATAGAATCTATATATAATTATTGGGAAATGTTATAAATTGCCAATTAGTGTAATACAGTATATAGCGTGGGTTATTTATATTAGCTAATATTAATCTTGGTATTCCTAGAGTAATATTTTGTGATTCTGGGAAGATTATAATAGTTAATATTTGATACAGGGTATTCTTTGAATCCAGCTATTAACCCTTTAACCGCTATTTGTCTGCTGTTAGTGGTGTTTTCTTAGGAATTCTCTGTATATGTGCCAGGCTTATATTTTGTAATTAGGTATTAACTCAATAGACAAAATAATTGCTGGGTGTGGCATCTGTTTTAAACGTCTGTATTAACCCTTGGAGTGCCTATAGGTTTTATATAGGTTGCTATTGTCATAATATATGTTGACTGAAGTTGGTTACTTTATAGACATATGTTGCATGAAGTAATTCTAAGTAGATTATTTATATAATCTTTGTTTGACTATATTAATTGCAATTTAGGTATTTTATTCAGAGGTATTCAATATTGAATTCAGTAGATAATTAAATTATAGTGATTTAAATCTGGGATTCTATTCCAGTTGTTCCCTAAATTTGATTATTATTGATATATGATACAAGGAATTGTTAGAGGAATTCTTTAATTCATCTCACAATGCACCTTACATCATAATTGGCATAGTCTATACAGTTTCTGGGGCAGAGGTATTAAGAGACCCTGCAGCCAACTGTATTATATTAATTGTAACAATCAATTAACCTATTCTATGCTGCTGAATGCAATTATTGTTATTATACCTCTGAATATACCTATAGGTGGTTAACCCTTGCACCGCTGGTAATCTTTATGATAAATAGTGTGGTTTGATTTTCTGTATACCTATTATAATTGCTAGTCACTTATACATTTCATTGTTGCTGATATTTATATATACATTGTATATTGTATTTTAATAAAATAGATATATTTTTACACAAATATGAAGGATTGATTCTTGTGATCAATTCGTTACTGTGAAGTAGCGTGTCAATACATATTAAAGATAAAGTTCTCGAATTATTTTATATTGTCATTTGCCTATTTAAGTGAAGAAATCCAACCTGAGTGGTTCTCTGTTTAACCCTTTGGATACCTTCATATAAATAGCCCGACAGATTTTTGGAGGTCCCACCGAGATCTTTATATAGGATTGACACATTTGTCAAATAATTTTATTGGCATATATATTACACAGTAACATATTTGTGCATAAACATGTCTCAGGCAACTTCTTCAGTGTCTGATCCAATGGAACAGAGACCAGAAGAAGACATGAAATGGGCTGTAGAAGGGAGGTTAATTTATGCCATCCATTCTCGCCTCAAAATTAAGAGTGATGCCCAACAATGGTGTACTGACATTGAACTACGAGTGGTATCCCAATTTGATAAAATGTGGCAGCCTGATAGCTTCTATTATCAAGCATTGAATAGGTGTATAGATCAAACTAAGGCAAGGGATTTGGACACCCAGATTTTATTAATTGTGCCTGAATTGTTAACTATTATAGGTTTCCAGAGAAACAAATTGGGTGTAGAGCCACTAAAACAGGCACTAAAGGATCAGACTGAAAAGATTTCTGAGTTAGAGGAAGAGGTGCGTAAGTTTGTCAAAATTGCAAACTCACAAGAAGAGCGTATTGAGAATCTCCAGCGCCAGGTAAATGGGCTAGAGAGCAGGCGTAAAACAGCTATTGAGGAAATGTGGTCTACAAAAGCACATAATACTGCCCTTAATGCTAAAATGTGTGATCTACAAGGTGAGATATACATTTTGCAAGAACACATTAGGCAACTCCAATCCCATTTAGACAAGCGGGTTCAGGAGAATATAAAATTGCGAGAGCAAGTGCTGGTATATCAGACCAGTGATAATGCCCCTAAAGGGGATAAATCACTGGATCTAGATATGTTTAATGTCTTGTCCAGCCAGATCCAGGAATTGTCAGAAAGAATGCAGGCCCTTACTGCTTCTGATTCTGACCATACCCCCTCTGCGATGGGACAGGATATTAGCCCTGACAAGGTAATTCAGGCCCAACCAGCTATATCTAGTAGTTATCAGGATTACTCACCTGGGAAGGAGGAGGATGTTAGTCCTCAGAAGTCACACTTCTTGCTGAAGTGTGATGACGAGGGTAACATCCCAGAGCAAGACACACACCCTGCACCACGGAGCCTTTTAACAGGCCACAGATTGTCCTCTAACAGGGAGTCAATGATCAAACCTCATAGGAGGCCAATGCCCACATTGAGTAGGTTTGAACAGGAGGAACAGTCACCTTTAGTTGAAGGAACTAAGATAATAAGATTTCTGAGGGATACCGTGCCAGTTTTCCACAGGAAATCTAAAATATCCATAGTGAGTCATTTAGACCGTTATACTGAGACACTTGCATCTCTAGGCCTTTATTCTGACCGTCATAAAATGGATTATGTGCCTTGGGTTTTTGATGTTTCAGAGAATTTCTTTTTCAGTTCTTTAGCTGAGATGGGTATCACTACCTGGGAGGAAACAGTGGAACAGATAATCCTAGCGTTTGGTCCTTATAAAACTCGCCATGAGGCTAAATGTGCTATATATGCACTAAAATGTAGGCCAGACCAGGACCCCAGGCAATTCTTGTCAGAGCTAAAATGTGCATATATCCTTGCAGATAGGGACGCAGATTTTCATTCCTATGAGTTCAGGGAGCTATTCTTTAATGCTCTGCCTAGATACATGAAAACTAATCTAGCTAGGGATTATTCACCCCTATTATCACTAGATTGGTTACTCACTCAAGCTATGAAGCTGTATAATGCCCAGCAGAGTGAGAATACCCCAGCTAGGGACAAGAAGCCTGCCTCCCAGTGTGTAGCAGAAACATTGGTTGAGGAGAGTTTGCCCTTTGAATCTGGCAAGAGAACCTATGCAGAGGTGTTAAAATCTCCACAGGTTCAGAAACAGGCACCAGGACAGAAGGGACCCGCCTCTGTTAGTTCCCAGGGGTCTAATAATTCAAATGGTCAGAAACCATTTTTCAAGAGATCCCAGGGATACAACAAAAAACAAAATAGATCCAAGTTTCCCAGGAGGTTCAAAAAGAGTAAAAACTCTAATAATCAGGGGGCCCAGCAAAATCAGCAGAATAATAAGTCTGATTCTGGGAACCAAGGTCAGAAGCAAGTGAGTCTTAAGGTCCAGGTTAACAACCTGACAGATATGATGGCAAAAATGATGACCACTATGGCACAGCTAGGCCAAAGTCCCAGTTCTGATACCCAGCAGGGATCTAACCCTTTTTTAGGGACAGCCCCAGGAGTGGCAACTGCCACTCAATAACAGAACAGGGTAATGGTAAGCAGGCCTTAGGGGAAAAGAATAACATTGCTTTACCCTATGTAAGACCTATAATAACCGATGATGTTTTAACCAACAGGAATGCTAACACATTTTCTTTACAGGATGTAAATGCTTTGTGTGACTCTAACATTTCTTCCTTATCTTACCCACAGCCAGGTACACATAAGTCCATCCCTGATGATGCTACAGCTGTACAACATGACCCAGTGGTCAGCAAGTCTGCTCCTGTAAATTCAGGAATTAACCCTTGCAGGCAGGAGGGGGATTCTCAGGCAGCTGAAGGAAGATTTGTTTACAGGATCTCAAGCTACGCTATTAAGTACCTCTTAGATACAGGGTCTAGCTCCCATTAGTATCATATTTTAGAGTGTACTCCTGTAAAGCCTGTGTTAAAGGCATTTGATGGATCCCTAATAAGCGTAGGAGGTAACCCCTTAAACGTATTGGGAACCACATGGTTAAAATTTAATATCGGTAATAAATCATTCACACATATAGTCATAGTAATTGGGATCCCCTATAACAGGTTAATTATAGATGCTGATTTACCACAGCAATTAAAGCCCATTATAGACTACGTGAATGCTATACAATTGTCTTTTACCCAGATAATTCTGGAGAAGGTAGTGGTAAGTAATAAGACTTACCCTGACCTAAAGACCACCACAGGGAATCTACCTATAAGGTTTCTATCCCTGTTAATGGTGAAAGTGTAGAAAAGTGGGTTCATATAAACCAACTGCGTGCTTGTCACCCTAAATCTCAGTTACAGATCATAGAAGGAGAAACGGAAGAAGAACAAGGATCCTAATTAATCATTGGATGGATGAGTATCCTTGATTGTATAATGACATTGTCATATTAGGTTCTCTTGTCTTCTTTTGTTTCAGTGAAACGTCGCTCTCTCTTTTGTCTGTCTGTGTGGCATGTATGTTCCCCACTAACACTCTAACATATCTCGTCAACAAATGGTTTGATGCTCTATGATTCTCTGAAAATGTTGTTATGCTAATTTTATTTTTCCTTTTGACAAGGTTTTGTTTGTAGCATACAGCTGAGGGTCATTCTTCTATAAAAGAGGGAAGAGTAAAGACAGATAGTGTTAGTTTATGATAGTTTAGCTTAAGGCTAGCAAGGGCTACAAGCAAACTGGTGCAAAAATCAATATACAGTAATCATACAGTACCATGGTCATAGGGATACTAAATGAAACTGTATTGTCATGTATGTATGCATGCAACAAATGTATCAATGTGAGATCACTCATGTGTCATTTCTTTTAGACCAAAGAGTTCTTAAAAGATTGAGGTCGATTGACAGTTGCCATGGGTATGGACGTCAAGACCAAGGCCGTGATGTGGATCATCTTCCTTCAATTGCAGGAGCTCCAGCCAAAGCCAAAGCCATGATGTGAATCATCCTTCTTCTGTGACAGGAGTTCCGGACACAGCCAAACGTGGTTCCAGTGTTTTATCAAGAACCATTGGGCAAGAGATGCCGGAGACCATCATAACAGAGAAGAATCTGGATCCTAGAGGAGTTCTGCCAACCTGTTTCCATAGATCACCATTTTGATATTTCTCCCACCACCTGTTTCCAAAACTGGGAGTCTGATATGATCTGCGTGCCTTTTCAACTCAACCAAAACTATGGAGATCCTTGAGTAGGCCAAGCAACTATTCGTATTAGACACAATGTCTTCCTATCAACAAAATTGGTATATGGATTCCCTAATCATAGAGATTGTTCCAACTGTTGAAGAGAACAATAATTGCCTCGTCTTTTGGGAACAACCCGATGCCATTAAGTAGTTGATGAACTGAAGCGAACTGTATTAACTTCAGAGACGATCCCAGTCACAGGAAGAAGATGACAAAAGTCTCCTCCAGTTTAGCAATAATATTTTAGAACTTTTATCAAGTTAGAAAATCTTTTGCTAAAAGGGGGATTATGTCAGAGACTTTGTCCTGGGGGACCATACAGGGTTAATTCTAAATTGTAGAATTAGCTGAAATTCTGTTTAAAATGTGTTCAAATTACATCATATGTGAACAATGAGCCATTAGTCCAAGGTAGGGAGTAAAAATATACAATGTCAGTTTAATGGCAGATGGATAGTCAGTTGGAGCCAAGGTGGCTGAGAGAGACGGACTCCCTTATGTGTAGGACATAGCAAAATGACATGTTTATAAGGTTTTTGATAACCCTTTTGACCTTTCTTAGTCTTGACGAAAGCCACATGATCTGACATAAAACTAATTATAGGTAAAATTCTAAAGTAGAGTAAGAGCTCCACCTAGAGTCTTGAGAGCATTATGACTGGGATATCCGCATTCCTTGAATAATTAGGGATATATTAATATCCAATCAGGGCAGACCGGTGATGTCACGGTATAATGAGATGGCTCTTTGTCCAATCATCAGACAAAGGTGGGGATTACTGATAAGGCAAAAATTGCAAATATAATGCCCAATTACTCTTAGTTAAAGGTCTTTTTTTTGACTTCCTAAAAGAAGGGTCTTTGACTAAACTTAACTGGCTGAAACAGAAAAGGTGACTTCCTGAAGGCTTTGCTGATCCTGCCATCTCACAGAGAAATACTAAGAAACTTGGATTGGTAACTATATCATTTATTCATTTAGATTCATTTAATCCAGAATTTTATAATTTTTCTTCTGTTTGAAGAACTTAGTTTTAAATTGTCTTAAGTGGACTGGCCAACCATTTGGGATAATTTATAATAAGCTAGATTTAGCTATTAAATTCTGGAAATAATAGAATCTATATATAATTATTGGGAAATGTTATAAATTGCCAATTAGTGTAATACAGTATATAGCGTGGGTTATTTATATTAGCTAATATTAATCTTGGTATTCCTAGAGTAATATTTTGTGATTCTGGGAAGATTATAATAGTTAATATTTGATACAGGGTATTCTTTGAATCCAGCTATTAACCCTTTAACCGCTATTTGTCTGCTGTTAGTGGTGTTTTCTTAGGAATTCTCTGTATATGTGCCAGGCTTATATTTTGTAATTAGGTATTAACTCAATAGACAAAATAATTGCTGGGTGTGGCATCTGTTTTAAACGTCTGTATTAACCCTTGGAGTGCCTATAGGTTTTATATAGGTTGCTATTGTCATAATATATGTTGACTGAAGTTGGTTACTTTATAGACATATGTTGCATGAAGTAATTCTAAGTAGATTATTTATATAATCTTTGTTTGACTATATTAATTGCAATTTAGGTATTTTATTCAGAGGTATTCAATATTGAATTCAGTAGATAATTAAATTATAGTGATTTAAATCTGGGATTCTATTCCAGTTGTTCCCTAAATTTGATTATTATTGATATATGATACAAGGAATTGTTAGAGGAATTCTTTAATTCATCTCACAATGCACCTTACATCATAATTGGCATAGTCTATACAGTTTCTGGGGCAGAGGTATTAAGAGACCCTGCAGCCAACTGTATTATATTAATTGTAACAATCAATTAACCTATTCTATGCTGCTGAATGCAATTATTGTTATTATACCTCTGAATATACCTATAGGTGGTTAACCCTTGCACCGCTGGTAATCTTTATGATAAATAGTGTGGTTTGATTTTCTGTATACCTATTATAATTGCTAGTCACTTATACATTTCATTGTTGCTGATATTTATATATACATTGTATATTGTATTTTAATAAAATAGATATATTTTTACACAAATATGAAGGATTGATTCTTGTGATCAATTCGTTACTGTGAAGTAGCGTGTCAATACATATTAAAGATAAAGTTCTCGAATTATTTTATATTGTCATTTGCCTATTTAAGTGAAGAAATCCAACCTGAGTGGTTCTCTGTTTAACCCTTTGGATACCTTCATATAAATAGCCCGACAATACACTTCAGAATATTTCTTCTCTGTGTATGGCTTTTGTGAGCTAAAAGAGATTGCACCCTGGGTATGAGGACACAGTCCCAGTGAGCTTTAGCATACCATTGCAGGCTCATGAACCTAGTTGAGCATCTCTGAATTCTTATAGCTGTATGCAAATTGCTCTTAGGGATAGTCACCCTGGGTGTGAGGACACAGTCCTAGTGAGCTTTTTGCATACCCTTGCAAGAACATAAGCCTAGCTGAGCATCTCTGATTTCTTCTACTTTCATGCAAATTGCTTTTAGGGTTAGTCACCCTAATGGTAATGGGGGAATTGAGACGTGGACTCCTTGCTCACAAGTGCCTAGGTGATCAGCTGCACTTCACTGACGAGGCCCAAGAAGGCTGAAATGTATGTCTGGGGTTAATTGCTTCACTTGTTTAGAGAAGAATTGTCTGGCGTTTTGTGGCTGAACTGTCATTTTGGATGGACTTGTATGATATGCTTCAGACTATTTCTTCTCTGTGTATTACACTTGTGAGCTAAAAGAGATTGCATCCTGGGTGTGAGGACACAGTCCCAGTGAGCTTTTGCACACCATTGCAGGCTCATGAACCTAGTTGATCATCTCTGAATTCTTTTATCTGTATGCAAATTGCTCTTGGGGATAGCCACCCTAAGGGTAATGGGGGGAATCCAAAGGTGGACCCCTTGCTCGCAAGTGTTTAGAAGGATCAGGTGCACCTCACTGACATGGCACAACACAGCTGAAATGTATGTCTGGGGTTAGCTGCTTCACGTGTTTAATGGAGACTTTTCTGACATTTTGTTGTGGGCTGTCATTTTGGGAAGACCTGCATGATATCCTTCAGAATATTTCTTCTCTTTGTATGGCATTTGTGTGCTAAAAGAGATTGTACCCTGGGTGTGAGGACACAGTCCCAGTGAGCTTTTGCATACCCTTGTAGGCTCATGAGCCTAGTTGAGCATCTCTGACTTATTGTACTTCTATGCAAATTGCTTTTAGGGATAGTCACCCTAAGGGTAATGGGGGAATCCAAACATGGACCCCTTGCTCACAAGGGCCAAGCCGGATCAGGTGCACCTCACTGACAAGGTTCAACAAAGCTGAAACAGATGTCTGGGGTTAGATGCTCCTTGTGTTTAGAGAAGAATTGTCTGAAATTTTGTGGTGGACTGTCATTGTGCAAGACCTGCTTGATATGCTTCAGAATAATTCTTCTCTGTGTATGGCTGCGCTAAAAGAGATTGCACTCTGGGTGAAAGGACACAGTCCAAGTGTGCTTTTGCATACCCTTGCAGGCTCATGAACCTAGCTGAGCATCTCGGACTTATTCTACTTTTATGCAAATTGCTCTTAGACTTAGTCACCGTAAGGGTAATAGGGGAATCTAGATGTGGACTCCTTGCTCACAAGGGCTTGGAGGGATCAACTGCACCTCCCTAGCGAGGCCTAGCAAAGCCAAAATGAGTGTCTGGGGTTTGCTGCTTCCTTTGTTTAGAGAAGAATTGTCGTTTTGGCAGAGCTTGTATGATATGCTTCAGAATATTTCTTCTCTGTGTATGGTATTTGTGAACTAAGGGAGATTGCACCCTGGGTGCAAGGACACAGTCTCAAAGAGCTTTTTGCGTACACTTGCAGGCTCATGAGCCTAGTTGAGTATCTCTGAACTCTTCTATCTCTATGCAAATTGCTATTAGGGATAGTCAACCTAATGATAATGGGGAATACAGACGTGGACCTTTTGCTCACAAGTGCCTAGAGGAATCAACGGCACCTCACCATCGAGGACTGAAAAGGCTGAAACGTATGTCTGGGGTTAGTTGCTTCCTTTGTTCAGAGAAGAATTGACTGTCGTTTTATGGCTGGACTGTCATTTTGGCAGGACCTGTATGATATGCTTCAGATTATTTTTTCTCTATGTATGCCATGTGTGAGCTAAAAGAGATTGCACCCTGGGCTGAGGTTACAGTGTCAGTGAGCTTTTGCATACCCTTGCAGGCTCATGAGCCTAGTTGAGCACCTTTGATTTATTCTAGTTCTATGCAAATTCCTCTTAGGGTTAGTCACCCTAAGGGCAATGGGGGAATCTAGACATGTACCTCTTGCTCACACGTGCATAGAGGTATCAGCTGCACCTCACTGGCCAGGCCCACAAAAAGCATTTCTGACTTCTTCTACTTATCTTTCAGCATACCTATAACATGATTTCCCTTTATTGTGATGCAAGTCTCATTGTTCTAGTTAATGTCTGGGTACTTGAGGGAGAAGTAACACCTCTTAATAATAACAGCCCACTTATCTTATTATAGCCAAAAAATCCTAATGATCCTAATGCAGTTTGCCTTTGCACCTAAGTTCAAGAGATAATATCTTCAATCAGTCCTCAATGTTATGTCCATGGTGGTGGGCATGACGGTTGCTGACTGTTTTTCAAAGAGAAGCAGCATGAGCTCCCTTAATCTTTTTAGGACCAGAGGGGTAAGTGATGCATTTTAAGAACAATGTTGCATATATCTCTGGTCCACAAATGGTTAAGATTACGCTATGGGGTGTGTGGAATTTGTGTCCTGCGCTGTGTTAGCAACTGTTATGCCTGCCACCATGGACGTGTCATCCAGGACTGATTTAAGATGTTATCTCTTGAACAAAGGCACAGGAACAAATTTAATAGGGGCCGTTGGGATTTTCTAGTGATAGTAAGGTGGAGTTATTATTAGGAAGTCTTACTTTTCCTTTACAATGTCCTATCTTTCTTACATTTTCTATTTCATGAGACTTTTTCATTTACAGTAACAATTGGGCTTCTTCAAACTCCCCAGTAAGTGGCTTGTACCAAATCTCCAGTGGTGATTTCCAGCCAGATCATGCCAGACTGAAAAACAGATTAAAAGCAATTTATTCTTAGGGTATACGTCTCCTTTAATGCAACTCTTTGACATTCTCTGTGTAATTAGTGATCAACCATCAACCATCGATATAAAAAATGGTAAAATGCTATATCTAGTGGCATAACATTGCAAAACAGAGTTTAAATGGATAGTAGTGTTTCACAATAAAAGCAGCTCCAATTAATCATCATAGTATTTGGGCTATGGAGATTGCTATTTTAATACTTTCATTGTTGTAGTTCGTGAAAAATTGAATGTTAAAGTATCCCCCTACCCCTTTTACTGATGTAACACTGCTCACCTCAGAGCAGCAACACTGTCCAGATGCATCACAGAGAGGGGCAATCTTCAATTAGCATAAGGAAAAAACCTGAAAAACCTGTCAAGGGGGTAGGGTCTTCATTGTTCTCACAGTAAGAAGATTGTCCCTTGTTGTGAGCTGTCTGGTCTCAAGACCAGATTCCACATCTGAGGGGAGGTGACTTACTCTAGGTAAAATGGGTGGGAGGGTGACACTTTATCATTCAATTATTCTTGAACTACAACTCTGACAGTATTGAAATAACACTCTCCATGGCCCAAATACTATGAAGATTAATTGGAGCTGCTGTTTTTGTGAGACATTACTATCCCTTTAAGAATCAGAAAAGTGCTGCCTTCTAGTACTAGAGACCACCTGGAGGCCCACATTTCGGAAGATCCAAGGGTGGGATGCTTCTATATGCTTCTTCTAATACAAAAGAAAGAGAATCCTGGAAGGCTGATAATGTTTGGAAAGGGCACATTCACAGCACATACCTCTGGCTGGGTGGAAAGTATTCTCAACCATTGGTCAAAAAACACTACATACAGAACAATCTCTTAAACACACTGCCTATCCATGGTTCCATCCCAAGGGAAACCATTTTAGGCACTAGATGTGGTATCACTCTACAACAACATACCACATGAAGATGGCACTACAGCCTGCAACGCATTCCTACAGCAAGAGAGCTTACCTAATTAACCTGTAACCTAGCTAATACATTTTATTCTATTGCATAATTATTTCACAATTGGTAAAGAACTATACATAAAAAGACTGGAACCCCTATGGGAACACAAATGGCACCATAATACGCCACCCTATTCATGGCATAAATGGAGGAGGCGTTCTTATCCACATGCCAAATGAAGCCTCTGGTTTACCTCCACTACATAGATAGAAGACAATGGAGCAGAGTCTGAACACGCAGTCTATGGAAGAAGAAAAAATTAGGAGATCGTCCAAGCAGATGACCACAAATACTAACAGGATATCCCAGAATATATCATTCATCAGAGCTTGGAAAACACTGGCAAATTGCATGGTTCAAAGGGCATTATGAGATACACATACATAATGCCCGAATCTGGGAGGAGGTTCACTAAGTGGTGATAAAGAGAGATATCACTTCTACAGTTCCTATATTATTCTATAGAGCCAATGCACCAAAATCTCTAAAGCTGAAGAAATCTTAGTGCATTGGCTCCATAGAATAACATAGGAATTGGAGAAGTGATAAACTGGAGAAGTCATCTGCACTGTATCACCTCATTATCACCGCTTAGTGACTCTCCCCCCTGGTGTTAAAGGCTGTTTTTCACTCATCTTCCTGTTTTATACGGATCAAGTTATATGCGCCCTCAGAACTAATTTAGATAAAATTATAGCCCCTCATAAGCAATCCAATAATTCAGGAATAAGTGGAAGAGGGTATTTGTCCTTTGTGGTGATTTTGTTCAGGCACCTGTAGTCCACAATGGGACGCAGTGATCCATCTTGTTTTGACACAAAAATAAATCCCGCACCAGCAGGAGAAGAAGAAGCTCTAATGAAGCCTTTAAACAGATTCACCTGAATGTAGGCATCCAATGATTTAGTTTCATGGTCTGACAATAAAAATGTATGACCTCTAGGAGGGGTTGTACCAGGAAATAGTCCAATATAGCAGATGCAGTCATAGGAGTGATAAGGAGGTAAAACCACAGCCCAGGATTTAGAAAAACATCCAAAAAATTCCTTATACTGGGAAGGAATCCTGGTTGGTGAAGAAGGAGGTTCCTTAATGGAGCCCACCAGCGGGACCACTCAGGAAAGGCAAGAACAAGCACACAAAGGATCCCAAGCAGTGATCTGGTCAGTAGACCAGGATATGGTGGGATCATAAAGATTTAATCATGGTAGTCCCAAAGTGATGGGGAAGCTGGTGACTGGATGACTTCCAGACAGATAGACTCAGAATGAAGAATGCCTGTGGTACAAAATGATGTCTCAGTCTCCTGTGAAATCAACCTGGGGCAAAGAGATCTATCATTAATAGATGAAACTGCCAGTACGGTGGTTTTGGGGCGGAGTGGAATGTTGCAAGCTTTTGCCCATGGAAGCTCGATAAATATGCCAGTGGCACCTGAGTTTACAAATGCCAAAGCAGAGGCGTTTCCAGAAGACCAGCCTAAGGTGATAGGGACCAAAAAATAAGAGGTCATGGCTGGGGTTTTGGGAAAAATGCTTGATGGAGTGCCTCCACTCGTCCTCAATCCTTGTTGTTTCCTGATTTTTGTAGTCTAGTGGGACAATTTCGAAGCATGTGTGCAGATAACCCACAATAGAGGCATAGTCCCTTAGTACGTCTGCTCTTACGTTCTAAGTATGACAATTTGGAAAATGCACCTACTTCCATAGGTTCTTCATTAGAGGGGTGTGTGTCTGGTAGAGGCATGGGAAAGGGGTTACCCCAACGTGGGCATTGGAAGCAGTCGCTTTCTTGCTGCAGTTCTTTCATATGTCTATCCAAGTTCATGCATAGTGAGATAAGAGCTTCTAAGTCGTCCGGTATTTCTGTACAGGAGGCCATCTTTAAGTCTCTCATTGAGGCCTCTTCTGAAGGCAGCCTTTAATGCACCCAGATTCCAATTCATTTCATATGAGAGTCCAAAATTCAATAGCATACTGGCTAACTGAATGACTGCCTAGGATCTAGGATGGAGGCCTCAGCTGCCGGACGTCTGCCTGGAAGATCAAGACTTTGCGAAATGCTGCAGTAAAGGCTTCTGCATCATCTAGTAATGGAGATCATTGCTCTACTGGAGTTGAAGCTCACGCCAAAGCTTCATCCTTCAATAAGGATATAATGAAGGTCACCCTAGAAGTGGAAGAAGCAAAGGTCTGAGGGAGGGTCTGGAAATGTAGGGTACAGAGATTTAAGAAACCTCTACATTTGGTGGCTCTACCGGAATATCTTTCAGGAAGAGGCATCTTTGGGGGTTTTGTCCCTAGTCCCCCCGTAGCCCGGCTGGATGGTGAAGCAGGGCCTTGAACTGGGCCCATGGTTCCTAAAGGGGGAGAACCCTGAGTAAGGGCAGCTGCCTGGAGCATTTCCAAAGCCATGTCAATTTTGCATTCCAGGGTTTGTAGATGAGAGGAGTGAAAGGCCAGTACTTGCTCTTGGTGATCTTGACGATTAAGGTTTCTTGAGATAGGTGTGGGGTCCATTCATGGCCTGCTTTTACTGTTAGCTCGTTGATAGATACGGAACACCGGATACTGGGCTACCTATAATCACATATGCTGGAGTGTGTACAATAGAGAACGAGGCTGGAGAACGTAGGAGCCCTCCGTGATGTTCTTTTTGCAGCTGAAGCTGGAGTAAAGATGTTGCTCGCGAAGCCAGATGTCTGACCCAGTTGAGCCGGGACCAGAACGGACACCCTTCGGACTAACACAGTATATGTACAACAAGGAGAAGGACCCCAATAATGCAGTAGGATTCAAGAGGCCTGCAGAGGAGAAAGCATAAGAAGAGCAACCATCTCTCAATAGGATCGAATAGAATATCCTGGATAGCAAAAATAGAGAACTGGGACTAGTCAAGAGGGTGTAGAGAGAAAACCCCTGGAGCCTACTCAGTGCCCTGACACCGGGAATAGAGCTACTTGAACAGTTGTAGCCTAGGAGACACCTTAGCAAAAAGGGAGGAATGGAAGCTCCTTGTGGACACTTGCAGGGATGCCAGAATACAGAGAAATTCAGAGGAGGCAACCCTACAGAGATGAAACAGGCTGTGGGGGGTAGCATCCAATAAACCTCACTGAGGATAAAAATATGCTAGAGCTGGATATATCAACGACTGGCCTGGTGACAAGAGGATGGCCAGCAAAACCCTGTGAATCTGATTCCACTATACTCCAAAGAAAGAGCCCCAGTGTAGAGTAAACCATGGAGACTCACACTGGCTCCAAGAGAGAATGTAGGGCAAGTAGATTGGGTGCTGTGATTATACAGTAATCGACAAAAATTAAACTAGCTGTGAGAATATGCAGATACAGTGTAGTGCAATAACACAAGAATGCTGAAAGAGGAGGCAATGAAGTGATTCTACCACGGAGAAACTTCACCCTGAAGGCGCTGATCCTCAGCAGGAGGAGAGCTGATGAGGCCCAAGAGGCAGGAGCCTGTGGCTGCAAAGATATGCAAGCCCACAAAGGAAATCATAAAGACACTTCCCCAAAAAATATAAAAGGAACTCACCAATCACACAGGAGAGGTCAAGGGGCAGGAGCCTCTAAGAATGGAGAGAGTGAAACTGGGAGGGGACTGAGGGATATCCAAGACAACCCGGGTCAGTACTGTGCAGATAGAGGGTCAGACAGAGAATTGTCAGGGAAGCCAAAGTCAAGAATCAGGAGAGCAATAAACAAGGTAAAATCAAAAAATCAGATTCAAAAGGCTAGCAGGGTCAGGATCAGAATTGTAGACAAAACAACTGGTGCAACTAATTCAAAGCTTGATAAACAGGCACCTGGAATAGGTGCGAGCACTGCTATAAACCCCTAGAGGCCAATAGAAGGCCAGCAAGTAAGATAATCAGGTAAGAAGAGTGACACACACAGGTCAGGAGGTGTAATAGGGGAGAAGTGTAACAGGGAGAGATAACAAATTACATTTGAAATTACCCATAACAAGACTGGAGACGTTACCATTATTCGCATTCATCCGACATGGAAGTTAGAGGAGAAATTTATTAGAGGACACTCTATGTTCATATATTTTACAGCTTTCTTCATCAGTATATCGCAGCATATTGCTTATATAGTGTACTTATATTTTTGCATACAACTTTTTTATTTTTGTAACTTTTTATGTCATAGGTAATATACGAGTATGTCTCTATAGTGAGAGTAAATGATACTACATTACTTGGCATTGTCTCATTCTATTTCTTGCCTCACTGGCTTGTGGGATATTACTGTGTATGAGTGCACGGTGATATTAGGCATATTCATTCTTACGTGCACAAATCATATTCTAGTGCTTTCCTTCTCTTTTTATTTTTAGAATATATTGCTTTAGATTTGAGCACATCCTATGAGGATAGTAGCTGCTTCAATTGGACGCCTAGTTTTTACTGGTATTTTATAGTTACAGTAGAGTGCCTTTTTTCTCTACATATACATTTTTTTGCATCATTGTGATATGTTTAAAGAACTAAATGGTATAATACGCAAATATAGATATACCCTTCACCCTTCTTGACTTGTTTACAACTACTTCACTGGACAGCTACCAGACTACCTGTGCAATATACTTACTCCATTCTACCTATAACCACCGCTCCACTGCTAACAACTCACTGAGTATTCCACTCTACAATAAAAAAGCCAGTCATTCCACTTTGCAGTGACAATGTCTCACAATGACAATGTGTCATTGTGAGACTACCACTGGACAATGGAACACAATCGGGTTATAATGCAGTGTAAGTTTGGTTCTGTAACTACCAGTGGGACAGTGAAACAAGGCTGGGGTGTCAGACAGTGTATATATGGTTCTGTAACTACCAATGGACAGTGTAACAAGGCTGGGATGCAAGACAAAGTACAGTATGTGTGTTTCTGGGACTACTAGGGAACAGTGGAACAAGGCTGGCATAGCAGACAATGTATGAATGGTTCAGTCACTACAGTGGGAAAAAGTCTGGGGTGTCAGTGTATATATGGGCCAGTGAAACAAGACTGGTATCAGACAGTGTGTGTATGTGTGTTTGTTTGTGTGTCTCTATGACTATCAATGGTCAGTGGAACAAGGGAAAAGTGCCAGACATGGTATGTGTGGTTCTATGACTACTTGACTGACTCTCCCTCTCCAGACCCTATCTCTCTCATTCTAACTCCCAATTTCTCTCCCCCTTTTGGCTTACCTCCCTCTTGCCATTATTCTGCCTTCTCTCTTGCCCATTCCTTTCCCTCTCCTCTACCACCCATTGCCCTATCTCCTCTTAGTTTCTCTCTCTCCCAAGCATAATTGTTGCAGACCTCATAGAAGGAAATGTTGAGGATTCAGCCCTCAACTATTTTTGACATGCTTGCTTCAGTCCTTTAACCCTTTGAGTGCCAGAGTGGTATGCGTACCCCTGTTGCATACCACTATGGAACTCAAAGGGTTAATGACCAGAAGGGTGTACAGTGCACTGCTTTGCAATGAGTTGCAAGCCCCTGTAGTCCTAAATGGGTTGTTTCACTTCATGCTGTGATTAATAACTATACATTACTATAGTGGATAACTCAAGCTATTCATTTTTGCATTCTTAGGTTTTATTGATATACTCAAGTGCATTAGAGCTCTGTGATATTAAATATTAATACTGCAGCTCTAGCATATGCTGGTAATGCATACATTATGCATAAGATCATGAACTGATCAGATCATAGCTCTTTCCCACTTTATGTAGTAAATTAGAGGTTATCGGCTGCACAATATATGCGTGGCAGGTGCAGGTTATTATGTTGCAAACAAATACAGAGCCACCGCTTTCTAAATATGCATAAGAACAGGAAGTTGTAGATAGCTAGATGTGCATGATATCTAAATATACACTAGAAAAATTGGCCTGGGGTGTATAGCAAACACAGCAAGGCTGATGTAGTAATAAAACTGGTGTAAATCGAGTGTACCACATTAAAAAAATTTCATTTGCAATGCATTGTAGACCTCTCTCACATTCAACGAGTTAAAAGCCTAATTTCTGTAAATGGGAATTTTTATTGTATCCTATGGTGCAGTTGGTTTACCGCACAATTGTCTCTCTAGTTCCATATTTAACCCCTTAAAGACCAGAGGTCCTGTGGTGTGTGGTCCTTTAAGGACCATATAGGAAAGTCTGACGTGCCGTCCCATGTGACTGATCACGTGTGCCGGCATGCCGAACGAGGGACTGAAAGAGATCGCTCCAGTTTTGGAGCGATCAACTTCAGTCCCTGGTATTACTCACCGCACTCCCGTAAAAGTACGTGACGTACCAGGACCACCAGCATGATGGTCCGGGTACGTCATCGGACGTGAAGGGGTTAAAGAGACAATAATGTCCCATAAAAATATTTTTTTGTTTTGTCGATTAAAGAAAAATAAATTATGTGCAGCAAATACTATATCTCAAACCTTTAGGGTTTGAGAGATATTCGCTGCTAAACTTCTCTCTCTCCTGATGTCAGCTGTAAAACTGACAGAAGGAGATCAGTGTTACCGACACGAGGAGGCTCTTCAGCAGAGCCGTAATAACGTGATTTAAAAAGAAATACTTCTTTGGAACAGTCTAAAAAGTGTGCTTGCAAACCAAGCACACTTTGTAGACCGTTCCAATGAAGTATTTCTTTTAAAAACGCGCTATTGTGGCTCAGCTGAAGAGCCTCTTGTCGGTCCCCAGACTGGGAACTCCAGCTGTCAGTTTACAGCTGACGTCAGGAGAAGGGGAGGGAGAGGGGAACTTTAGGACTGAATATTCCTCAAACTGTAAAGGTTTGAGAGATGGGATTTGCAGCACAGAATTCATTTTTTTAATCTACAAAACAAAACAACATTTTTATGAGATATTAGTGTCCCTTTTAATCTGTTGTACTGTACCCTAATGCCGTCTCTTTTTCTCACACGCCTGTTGCTCTCCCACTATTCCCCAGTTTCTATCTATTTGATGCTATTGTTCTCTCTCTGGGTGGGTAGAAGGAATGTGCTAATATGACTCAATACTATAATAAGCACGGGAACAGATTTCTTAGTGTTACTCCTATGGGTCTTTTTCAGCAAGAGACAAATGAAAATCCCCAACATGTTCATTGATTGAAATGTTCTTTATAACCCCTTGTATGCTAGAGAGATCTCCAGTTCTTTGCAAAATAATGCATTGTAGACCTCTAGCATTCAAGAGGTGAAAAGCTCCATTTAAATAAATGGGAATTTTAATTTCTTCCCATGTTGTGGTTGCTTTGCTCTAGGATTGCACCTATTTAGCTAGATGCATACCACCGTCTGTGCATATCGGGAAACTTTCTTCATTAGAGACAATGGAGAGGGATAATGGGCAGGGAATGGGCATGTCTAAATGATGCAAATTGGGTCATAATGTGGGTGGGAATTAATCAGGATTGATAGATTGAAAGGTGGAATTTAATATTAGAATGCATGGGAAGTGGGCAGAATAGGAAGAATGGACAGGAAGCAGGTGGGGTTAACCAGGACGCTCACCAAAGCTGGAGAATCAGCCTCTGGCCCAGGAGACCTGGTAATTAATTCTAAAAACCAGAGTCTCCAGGGCAGATCCTGTGAGTTCACAGGTATATGTTTACGTCTCACTTCTTATTCTGTGCAGATTAATAGGAATTTTTCACACCTAGAAAAACACCCTTTTTACAACTTTTCACTTGAGTCTCAATTAAATTTCAATTGAAAAACATTTGTAATCAGCCTCTTCAGAAGAGAAATAAGATGATGAAGATTTCACGGGATTTGAGCTGGCACTGGTTAATCCATTAGTCAAGGTGGTCAGACAAGCACTGGATCTCCAGAAAGCCCCTTCAAGTCAGCTGGTGGGCAAGTTGTTTTTCTCCCAGCATAAGAAGTACTCTATCTTTCCTTAAAGGGATAGTAATACTTCGTTTTAACTTTATTTTATTTTGTAGGCATTAAAAAAACATGAAGAATGATATAAGTCTTATCTCTCAAACCTTTATGGTTTATGAGATATTCACAAGCAAAGTTTCCCCCTCCCGCCCCTTTTACTTAGTGTAAACAATCTCTTCTCAGATGTGGAATCCAGTCCATAGACCAGACAGATAACAGAAGGGGACACTCTTATTCCTATGAAAACAATGAAATCCCTGCCCCCTTGACAAGCTTTTCAGCTTTTTCTCTTATCTTAATTGAAGATTGTCCCTCTCTGCAATCTACCTGGGCACCTCCCTTCTGCTCTAGCTGAACAGTGTGACATCAGTAAAAGGGGCGGGAGGGGGGCACTTTGTCATTGAATTACTCTGGAACTACAACTCTGACAGAATTGAAATAACACTCTCCAAAGTCCAAATACTATGATGATTTATTAGAGCTGCTTTTATTATGAAACATTACTATCCCTTTAAATGAAATATTAAGGAAGATATCCTAGTGGAGTGGAAGCATTTGGAGAGGAAGATTATGTCTCAGTGCCTCTTGGCCAAGGTGCATCCTTTTTCTGATAAGGAATGCTGAGTTTTGGAACTCTCCTACTAAGGTGGAGACTTTGATAGGTTGGCTAGAAGAACTACTTTGCTTTTGGATGACTCTGCATCCTTCAAAATTCCTCTAGATCACAAAATTGGGAGTGATCTGAAGAGTCTCTGATTCTAGGTTCTGCTTCTAGACTGTCTGTAGCCCTCACCACTGTTTTGAGGGTGATTAAGTTGTGGCTACAGAAAGTGGAGCAGGCTCTTATTCATGAAGAGAAGAGATTTACGATCTTGTAGGCTCTCACTCAGTTAAAACTTGATACAGATTTTCATATTGATTCTTTCTGGGATTTGGTTCATCTTAACTCCAAGGCAATGTTTATGTATGTTATAGTCAGGAGAACATTATGGCTTAGATCATGGAGTGCAGATAATATATCAAAGAGTAATCTATGTTCCCTGCCCTTTGCCGGTGGCATGCTGTTTAAAAATCACTTGGATGAGATCATAAAGAAGGCCTCTGGGGTTAAAAACATATTCCTTCCACAGGAAAGAAGAAGTCTGACCTTTTCAACAACATTCAGAAAGGGAGGAGTTCCTTTAAGACCTTCACTCCTACAGTCCTGGGAAAGTCGCAGAGTGATCTTTTACCTGTGAAAAGGGGGTCAGTCTGTTTTTTTTTTTGTGGCTCCTAGTCTCTGGCTCCAAAGGTATTCCAAAATTCTGAAGGTATGCCAGCGCACAATCTCCACACTGTGGAAGACTAAAGCTCTGTGCCAATGAAATTTCCAGCGACTGGGTGCTTCAAACTATCAGAACAGCCTATGTTCACAGTTTTTTCCTCCAGAGAAAGATGTTTAATTTCCTTCCAAGGGACCTTCTCAGAGCCCCAAGAGATAAGCTTTTTAAACTGAATTCACCTAATGCTGCAAGGGCAAGTCATCCAAGAGGAACAGAGCGAGGAAAGAGGTGGAGGGATTTATTTTATATTTTTCATGGTCCTGAAGACATTTGGATGTTTTCAGCCAGTTCTAGAATAAAGATAAGTCACCAAAATGTTGAATGTCAGAAGATTAAAAATGGAATCCTTGCAGAAAATAATATCTATTGTAAATCCTGAAGAGTGGGTGGTATTGATTTACAAAATGCCTACTTTCAAATGCTTGTTTTTGAATTGCAAAATATTTCTGTAGTTCTCAGTGCAAGGAAGATATTTTCAGTTTATTTGCCTTCCATTTGGTCTGATCACAGCTGCTGGAACATTCTCCAAGACACTGGGGCCAGTGATAGCCCTTCTCAGGATGAGAGGGATCTACATTTTACAGCATTTGGATGATATTCTCATCTTGGCTCAATATACAGAGGAGCTAATCAGGCACAGATACCTAACAATAAAATTCTTGCTCCATATTGGAGGACTCATCAATTGGGAGAAAAGCAGTATGGCCCCTTCTCAGAAGCTATTGTTGTTAGAAGCCCTATTCAATACTTGCCTGACAAGAGTGGGTTTCCAGAAGACAAATTATTCTCCAGAATACATCTCTTCATACAGTCCAGTCTCCATCCAGTCAGCGACTGCAAGTCATGTCCAGCTGTATTCCTCTGGCAAAATAAGCATAATGGAACGCAAGACAGCTGCAGATGCACTAAATTCTTCAGTGGGACAAAGAAAGTCTGGATCAGATAATCAAGATTCCTGGGGAAGCCCTATCCAGTCTCTTTTTGGCGGGATGATTGCAACAAATTGGAATAGGTTTTCACCTTAAGCAATATTGATTGGGAAACTGTTACTACATATGCCAGTGGTGTAGGATGGCGTTCACATTTGCTTGCAGAGCAGTGCAAGGTTTATGATCACATCTTTGCTCAGACAAACAATAAAATATTCTGGAAATAAGAGTGGTACATCAAGCAATGTGACACTTTTCAGGCGAGATAAGAGGAATTAATCTTAAAGTTAAGTAGACAACCTTTCGGCTGCAGCCTACATCAGGAGAAGCCTAGACCTACTGAGGGAGGTGAATCCTATCTTCCAGGGGTAGTTAACAACCTAGTTAACCTGACAGAAGTTTATCTTCCGAGAGTTATAAACTTCCATGCACGCTTTCTGAGTAGATCCCAGATATTTTCCAGCAGATGGTTCAGATATAGGGGCTTTCCATCATATATCTGCTGGTGAACCCAAAGAACATGAAGCTATTGAGATTCCTGTATCCAAAGGCAGAGGGAGTGGTTGATCTTTCCAATATTGGCCAAAAGAGTTGAGGTCCATATTTTCCCAGATTTATGTGGTTCTTCAGAAGATATGGATGGCCAAATGGAAACACTGGCTGTCATCCTCTTCTAGCCTAGGCAACTTTGGTTCTAGATGCTGCTGTCCTTGTCCATTATGGATCCTTGGATGATACCAGTCAGATAAGGCCTCCTGTCTCAAGGCCTGATTCTTCATCTGGAGTCTCTGGATTTGCATTTGACTGCATGGTGATTTAGCAGCAAAATCTTAAACACCAAGGTCTTTCAGAAGCTGTTGTAGGCCTCCTCCTAAGAGTCAGAAAGTATTCTACATCCAATACCTATTATAGAATCTGGATGATTTTTTTTGCCAGTGGGCTAATTCCAACAGCTATCACCTTAGAGATTCATCAGTGGCTACAATATTGGATTTTCTCTCTCAGAGAAGCTAGGGATTTCATTTATACCTGGGACCTATCCTTGGTCCTGGATGCCTTTACCCTCCCATCTTTTGAGCACATTTCTTCCATTCCTTTAGGGTTTCTGACTTTAAAGGTAGTCTATCTAAAAAGCCATTTCCTTGGCTATGTGAGTGTCTTATTTGCAGGCTCTTTCATCCAGGGAGCCATGGATCAAGTTCTTTCAAGACAGAGTAGAGTTGAAATTTGCGCTACAGTTCCTTCCTAAGGTGGTCTCCAATTTTCATTTAACCATAGTTCTTCCAGCATTTCTACCGGATCCTGATCCTAGATAGCACAGTCTAATGATCAGATGTCTGAAAGCTTACATGACGAGGACTAGACCCTTTAGAAGATCAGAAAGGCTCTTTGTTATTCTTACAGGCTCCAGTGGGGGTCAGGCAGCAGCAAAGTCCACCTTGAGTTGATGGATCTTGCCCTCCATTATTAGAGCAGGAAAAGGGAGTACTGGTTCCACAAGGGCTTAAAGGGATAGTAATACTTAAAATGTAAAAAAATATATGCTGTGGGGCTTATCCTCCTTAGTAAAACATGGGTACTCCCACTGCTAAAAGATATTTAATTAAAAAATTATAACAGCTCAAACTTGAATTTTTTAGGTGCAATATCACAGTGGCCTGACAATTTACAGTGGCGCTGTTGGAGCTTGTCACTTGATACTGGGGCCTTCTGTGTGTGGGGTTTTATGCATACCTCCCAAGTGTCCCTCTTTCTCACTCTGATGTCCCTCTTTTTAGGAGATCAGACTGTGTGGTGTGTGTATATGTGTATCATATTGCTCTACAGCAATAAAACTCACATTAGTGTGTGTATAGACTCCAGTATGTTTTTTAAATTAGTCTGTGTAAATAAAATACTATGGTCTTGTTATAAGTCATTTATTAGGTTACACAACAAAGTGGTGCTCGGAGATTGGAACGCAAAAGTGGTGTGGTAGTCGTGTGTGCTGAGTGGAGCTGACTGGGGAGAAACATGTCTGCTGCTCATATTTCACATTATTTTGGGGTTATAATTTGTGCAAGATTCAATGCAGAGTTATCAGCATCAAGAACATTTGTAAATCAGTAACCTGGCCTTAATCGGTTCTCCCAGGGAAGACAACCTGTGACTCTCCAACTGTATGGGGTATTACATTTGCACTTTGTCTCTAACCAGTTGGGGTTACATTTACTGTCAAACCCCAAACTATCTCATTAACCCTTTCAGTGCAATATATTGAACTCTCTCTGCCACTCAAAAATATAAGAAGTTCCTCATACAATGCTTACTTTTGCAAAGATCTAAAAATATGCGGATTCAAAACTCAATGGTGCTTGAAAGAAGTTACTCACAATGTGAGAAATAAAGCAAACTGAGAGTCATTCACTCCCCTAGAATCTAGTCCAGCTGTGTTGACATGCATGTCCACCTGCTGAACTTCCATGATTTGTAGACTGAATGACATCACCTTACCACCCCAGATATAGTAGTTGTTTGTAAAACTGGCCAGCAAAGTAACATATCAATATTTAAAATTGGAAAATAATTACTGAGATCACATGTAGGCTGCTCTGAAGAGACAGAGTAATTCTGAAGCAAATAACTTGCACCTTCGAGAGGAAATACATTTTGCCGATTGTCCATTAAGTTTAATGGACCATGTAACCCCTTGGCTGCTAGAGGTGCAAGCTATGCATTGACGACTTCCATAGCATTAAAAAGGTTAAAACCCACAGGAAATGTTATTCCTTTCCTGTACTATGGAATTTACCCCATAATTACTCCATGTTGTTTGTTAACCTGACTCCGTTCCCCATCTAACAAAAAACAAACAAAAAAAAAACAATAGGTACGAAGAGCACACAAGACAGAAACATTTAGGAAGGCTGGAACGCAGTGTTTTATTTTAGGCGCCGGAAGTGTCCTGGGATGGTGGAACGAAGTGTCTTGTAAGCGCCGGAAGTGGTGCTCGGAGATTGGAACGCAAAAGTGGTGTGGTACTCGTGTGTGCTGAGTGGAGCTGACTGGGGAGAAACATGTCTGCAGCTTTTAAAAAAGCCCTGAAGTCCCGTCAAAGGGAGCACAAGGAGCGATCTCAGGTGAGTATGGAAAGGAACATATTAGGAGTAGGCGAGCTGTAGTCTAGTGATAGGTTACAGCCGTAACTGCTCCAGATTCCCATGGCAAATGTTTAGTTGCTGTATTAATAGTAGTCATATTTGCACCATTATATGCCCCAAGCTGGCATAATGACTTGTTGGTTTAAGCATGAAACAGTGGGCTTTGAAACATGAAGATAATACCTGCAGGGTACAGTGGACCTTTAGTGAAACTGTTGGTCATGTATAAACCCAGGTGTGGGTAAGTCACATGAGTCAGGTAGCACAGACGTTTCTGTCTCCTATTCTTTGGTGCATTTTATATACATGTATATATTTGTATCCACCAATCTGGCTCCTAAAAACTGTCTCCAAAGTATATTTTTTATACACCCCTGTACTAAGCACAGGTGCAGCAATCTACTTGGTGTAATTATATTGAACCCTGCAACAGCTATGTACAAGGCTCTGGTGGAGACTTTGTGCATGGGTGTAATTTCAAATACAAGTCTGGCAGAAAGGATGTCCTGGAGGACAATTCAACCCTATTTAGTCACTAAGAGAGAGGGAAGCAGGTGAACTGAATCAGGAAAGGATAACCTGGATGTAATATATATTGTGTGCCTGTGTCAGTAGCCTTACACTTTCCTAAGGTTAACCTCTCCAGTCTGGCTTGGAAAGACCTACACTGCAGTAAGTTCAAAATGCATCAGCAAGGAATGAGGTAAACACCCCCTAAATTAAAAAAAAAAAGAGCATAATGAAATCATGGTTATTGCTGCTGTGTACTTGTCCATACCAGGAAAGGGTGACCTATATCCCTCTCCAGCTGCAGTTGTAGGCCAACAACAGCTAGAGATATGCAGGTTATCCCACCCCATCCTTTGCACAGGTATATGCAATAGCTTTTGAACAAAGAATTACTCAACACAAACTATTTACATTGTTAATACATACTTTTACTTTTCCAACCCCTTTTCTGAATTCCTGCTCATCCGACTTATATGATATATGAGCACACTGATCATGTTTTGGGTCTGTCTTGTACTAGTAGTTCAATTTGGCTCACTTAGGTGCTTAAGGCCTCTTTCACACAGGTGACACCAATGCATTGATAATTCTATTTAATGTGAAGGGCACTATGCTGGGCTGTGGTGACTGTCACTTCTTGTAACTTCACCAAAGTCCATATTGCTGCAATTTCACTGCATTCACATGGTACCAGTGAAAATGCAACAAGAAAGTTCCACACAGTGTTGTATGGGGCCACTGGCAGACACTTTGAAGTTGTAATTCTCCAATGAATGGCCGACCGAAGTATGCCAGCCATTGAGACTCTCTTACATGGTTGCGCTGTCAGAAGTGCTTCTCTTCCTTTGTCCTAATTGGAGTGGGAACACAGAAGAAAGGGAGTGTGGAAAAAAAACATTGGCAATTCTACAATTGCCTGTGTGAAGGATCCTTCAAAGGAATAGTGAAGTCTAGTAATAGTAAAAACTAATATTGTAGCAATTAAAATAATAAACTAAACAATTTTAGTCCTATCTCCCAAACCTTTATGGTTGGAGAGATAAATGAAGTTAAAGTTCCCCCCTCTCTCCACCTTCTGTGACGTAACCTGTAAAGCCAGTTGCAGGATATCCAGGTCCCAGGACCAGACGGAGGCTCTTCAGCAGAGCTGAAATAGCATGATCGTGATACAAATACTTAATTGGAATGGTCTGCAAAGTGTGTCACTATCACGCTATTTTGGCTTTGCTGAAGAGCCTCATCTGGTCATGCGACCAGAATCTCGGGCTGACAGCTTTACAGGTCATGTCACAAAAGGGGGGAGGGAGGGGGGAACTTTATCTTCATTTATGTCTCAAATCATAAAAGTTTGAGAGATAGGACTAACATAATTTAGTTTATTAATTTAATAGCTACATTATTCTTTTTTTACTATTACTAGACTTTACTATCCCTTTAAGGAACACCTAAAAATAAATGATCTTTGGCTATAAACTCTTAAAGGTATAGTAATGTTTGATAGTGTTTGTAGCTCAGAACGTTGAGCATACATAACAGTAGTGCTGCACAGTGTTCCTATGTGTCAAAACTTGCTAGTTACAGCTTAATAATATTTTGAAGTTGATCCTTCCCCGATAGCTAGCCATCTCCCCATTGACCTGAAGTCCGGGTACTTGACCGGACAACTCACAACAAGGGACCGTCTTCTCTCATTCAATATTAGGAAACACATGCCTTCCTTGACGAAGGTTTTTCCTAATACTGTGTGAAGATTGTCCCTCGTGATCTGCTGAGACAAAATTGCTTATGTTGGGGAAAGGGGCTGGAGGGACCAACTTCAAAATGTTATTATAGTAACTAGCAACTTTTGACACGTAGGAGCATTGCACAGCATTAATATTACATATGCTCAATGTTCTGAGCTATCCCTATTATGAAACATTACTATCCCTTTATATAAATATTACTAAGGAGAGTTGTTAGATTCCCAAAAGACCCAGGGCCTGGGCCAACTTAAAGGGAATGTAATGTTTCATAATAAAAGCAGCTCCAATTAATCTTCATAGTATTTGGGCCATGGAGAGTGTTATTTTAGTACTGTCAGAACTGTAGTTCAAGAGTAATTGAATGACAGTATCCCCCTCCCACCCCTTTTGCTGATGTAACACTGCTCACCTCAGAGCAGCAAGACTGTCCAGATGGATCGCAGAGAGGGATAAACTTCAATGAACATAAGGAAAAAAACTGTCAATGGGGGCAGGGCTTTCATTGTTGTGCTGTGAGCTGTCTGGTCTGTGGACCAGATTACACCTCTGAGGGGAGGTGGTTTACACTAGGTAAAAGCGGTGGGAGGGGGAACTTTATCATTCAATTAGTATTGAACTACAATTCTGACAGTAATAAAAAATAACATTCTCTAGGGCTCAAATACTATGAAGATTAATTGGAGCTGCTGTTTTTGTGAAACATTACTATCCTTTTAACCCTTTGAGTGCCAGAGGGGTACACAACACATTGCAAAGCATTGCATTGCATTCCCCTCTGGCACTCAAAGGGTTAATGTCTTATTAATGCACTGTGCAACTCAACTGCAATCTATATTCTCAATAGTAGGGCATTATCACCATTAGATGACCCAAACTAGCAACACGATCTGGGGCTTTAGCTCCCTCAGCTGGTAGCTAGCTATGCCACTACTTGTTCTTCATTATAGCATCTGTAAATACTGTGTATTTGTTTTCTGAGGTTGAAAATCTCTCACATTTATTTATGGATGAGCCATTCCGTCCTCTGGTTTTCAGTGCCATAGCAGACTTGATAGTGTCTCTGAAGTGACAATGCTCTATTGCTTGTAAATGGACTGAGGTAAGGCTTTTGTGTGAAGAAGAGCTGTGGATATTAATATTAAACCTTTGAGTGCCAGTGGGGTATGCAGCACATTGTGTTGCATACCCCTCTGGCACTCAAAGGGTCAATACATTAAGGGACTTATCCACAAAACAAAAAAAGTCTATTTCTTCTAGGGGCTAAATCAAACGTCTTAATTTTAAGTTACCTTTTTAACCACTTGAATGCAAAAAAAGGATTTGCATTGTATTGGAGACCTCCAGCTTTCAAGGGGTTAAAATCTCATCCACAAACAGAATTAACAAATAATGTCCAAATGGTATCCACATTGGATAGTCTTCTACATTTGCATTAAAATGTAATTTTATGATTAGGTTTTATGAATCTGACATAAATATTTGTAACATATTCTAGCTGGAAACATATGAAATTTGAAATTATATAGCTCCCTTTAATTTTCAGGTATTAGTGATCATATCTGTAACAAGTTTAGCCCTAAAATCTAGTCTTAGGTATTCTCTATGGGGACTCCCATTCCTGCCTTTTCCAGGGTACCCTGATTCTCATTACCATAGCATTCTTAATGGGATCTCTCAGGAGTGATGATGCACTAAATGGCTTGAGATAAGCTAACAGCCTTTCTAAATAGAAGAGTAGGGAGTACCAGATTCTTAATAAATCCACTGCCTTAGCTGTAGCCCAGTGATTCTCAACCCATGCCCTCAGTGGCCACTAACAGGCCAGGACTTAGGAATTTCCCTGCTAGAACACAGGTGTGTTGATTAGAGGCTCATTCATATTGATTAACTCACCTGTACAAGGAAATGCTCAAATCCTGGCCTGTTAGTGGCCACTGAGGGCGCGGGTTGAGAACCACTGCTGTAGCCTCTTTTCAGACTGCACAGACAGAATTGCCCAACTGGTATCTCTATAGAACAGCCTACACATGCATTCAAAATGCAAGTTTATGATTACATTTTAGGCATCTGATGTAAAATAACTGTTTAGCCTTGAAATACATGATATTTAAAATTATATAACACATTTTCATTTTTGGTGTTTAGTGTTTCTTTAATTATTGTGGTCTGAATGTGCAGAAATTCCACTACTCAGTGTTCAGTTCTGTTTGTATTCCAGCCTGGCTTCCGAAAGAATCTGGGTCTTCTGGAGAAGAAAAAGGACTACAAGCTCCGTGCAGAGTGAGTAGATTCTTGTGACTGAGGCTTATGCGGTAAGGGGAATTGGAGCAAACCAACAGCATCACAGGAGCCAGATAACATTCCCAGATTACCAATTGATTGATATGGTATCTTTAACCCTTAGCGTTACAGAGGGTTGTGCAACACATTACTTTGCAATGTGTTGAATATCCCTTTGGCTCTAAAAGGGTTAATCACTTGTAACAAGATGTCTCTAATATAATACTATGCAAATCATTGGATACCTGTAGCATTCAAGGGGTTAAAAATATATTTAATTCATTGGGAATTTTAGTTTTTTGGTCCCCTATGCTGCAGCTGGTTTGCCCTACTATGCACTATGTTTCAGTGAATAACAGCGGCCAACACTCCAACTCGCATGTGAGAATGTGACAGTACTGTGCAGCTAGGGCCCAGGAATATACATATGTGACTGTGTTTGTTTCATTATATTGCTTGCTTAAAGGGATAGTAATACTTAATAATTACAGACCCCTATATTAAAGTCATATTAAAAACAAATGTATTGCCCCCAGTGTCATCTCTCAAACCTTTATGGTTTGAGAGATAATGACTCCTAAAGTTGCCCCCTTCCTCCTCCTTCCCCATAGTCAGCGTTCTAGCTGAATGCAGGGAAGCCAGTCGTACGACTTTCAGACGGCTCTCCAGCACAGCCAAGATCGCATTAATAAAAAAGAAATGTTTCACTGAAACGGTGTTCTACATGTGCTTGCTTTGCAAGCACACGTAAAAAAACGTTTTAGTGAAATATATATATTTTTTTAAACGTGATCTCAGCAATGCTGCATAGCCGCCTGATGATCGTAAGACCGGATTTCTCTTCAGTCAGCTACAATGTTGACTTCGGGGAAGGGGGAGGGAGAGGGCAGCTTTAGGTGTGATTATCTCTCAAACCATAAAGGTTTGAGAGATGACACTGGGGGCAATACATTCTTTTTAATATGACTTTAATATAGGGGTTATTATTAAGTATTACTATCCCTTTAAAGAGGACCTGTCCACCCCCTACACAACTCTGGCCCATTAGATAGCACAGTGAAAACTGCCTATATGTTTTTAATACACATTTGATGTTATGCACTATACTGTTCAAGATGTCCTACTTGACATTGCCTGTGGTTCCATGTGCTAATGTGTGGTACCGCAAGTTAACCCCTTAGTGACAGCCGCGTTCGTACGCGGCTGTCACCTTAACGCCCGCCGAACATTTTTTTTTTTCTCTCAAAGAAGTCCGGAGTCTCCGAGCGGCGTGCAGCCGCACGGAGACGCAGACTTCCGTGACTTACCAGGTACGTCCTCTGTCACTAAGTGACAGTTTTTGCGGGACGTACCTGGTAAGTCATATGTCGTTAAGGGGTTAATGACCTCTGTCTGGCCATCACCTTGTGAGAAACCATCTCCCTCCAACCTTCCTGTCTCTCTCCTTAGTGACCTGCTCTCTGTGTTTGTGGCAGGGATTGTGTGCATGTGTTCCAGACTCATAATCAGTAGAGTGAGACAGATCTTGTAACTGCCCTCTCACTACATGTAGGCAGCACTGAGCGAGAGGCAGGGAGAAAAGAGGGTTGGTTTTCCACACGATTGGCAGCTTTGCTGTTGGAAAGTTCTGAAAGTCATGCTAACATAAGCAAGAAGATGGTTCTGTCTCCCTCATGACATGGTTCTCACTCAAAGGTGAGATTTGAAGATGGGGAAGGGGTTTTGTGCATAAAAGCCAGTGTGGTGGGCCTCACTGTAAACAAATCAATTATGGTGACGTTAGGAAGGTGACAGCTCCACTTTAATTAGTATTTCAAATTCAGATTTATGTCTTGTGAGTCCGTCAGTATATATTGATTATATTTTATCTCCACAGGTGAAAAAATAGAAATTATCTAAATTCCATTGAAATAATCTTTATTTGTACCATTTGGTGATGTTGGTATGATCTAGAATTGTATTTCTTTGCTTATTGGGTAGCTCCTTAGGTATTGTATTCTTGCTACAAGGCCTTTTCAGTAGAAATCTGGCACCTACTCTGTTTCTCAGTCTAGTGGTAGAATGCTAAAGACTCCCCTCTGTAGAAGTTCTTAGAAGTAATGTATAACAGGGCAGTTCTTGAGCAAACAAACTGTGCCATAGAATTAAAGAAATTAGAATTAAACTAGTTTAGATGAGGTCACTTGACCATCATTTCCACCTTTCTCACTACTTTATGTCCTTCAGTGTGTGTTACAATATAGAGGTGATATGTTTGAAATGTGTTGCACACTCATCTGGTTCTTTGAGGGGTGAAAAACACTACAACTTCCTAATAATAAAAAAATCACTTAATCCAAGCAGAATATGCACATGGCCACAGTGAATCAATGAAGTAATGGTTTTGGACACTTCTGGGACTCAAAGAGTTAAAGATTGAGGGATCTAATAGTGGTCATTGTTTTTCTGTCAATTCTAAGGTAAAAAGTTTATTGTTAGGGTATTTTGTGCCTTTTAATTACAAAGGAAGCAGAACATATATATAAAGAAAAAAGAAACCTTGTGTTGGACAAAATGTGGTGCATTAACTTCTTATACGCTAAACTCTTCCAACTGCTGCATTACATAAAAATAACCACCTCCACCCCCAATAAGAAAAGAAGGAAAAAACGCACATGATTTTTGGCTGCATTTGCTGAAAAAAGGCACCACCCACACTATTGTGCTCTGATAGTAACTGCTTAAAGGGACACTAATGTCCGATAAAAATTATACTTAGTTTGTAGAGGTTTATCAAATAAGTTATTTGGCACAAATCCTATCTCTCAAACCTTTATGGTTTGAGAGATATTCATATGTAACGGTCCTCCCTCCCTCCCCTTCTCCTGACATCCACGTCTAGCTGACAGCAGGATATCCCGGTCTGGGGACCAGCCGACGGCTCTGCAGCAGAGCTGAAATTGTGTTATTTAAAAAACATTACTTAATTGGAAAGGTCTACAAAGTGTGCCTGGTTTGCAAGCACACTTTGTGGTCCATTCAGATGAAGTAGTTCTTTTTAAATAACGCAATTTTGGCTCTTCTGAAGAGCCTCCTCGAATCTCCTGCTGTCAGCTTTACAGCAGGAAAAGGGAAACTTTACAAGTGAATATCTCTCGAACCATACCGATTTGAGAGAGAGAGAGAGAGGATTTGTGCCAAATAACTTATTTTTTTAAACCTCTACAAAACAAGGATACTTTTTTTATGGGACATTACTGTCCCTTTAATGATATGTTGCTTTGTGCACTAGATACACGAGGTGTAATTCTGGGGTAAATCATCTGCACATAGGGGAGAAAGGGGGAAAATTCCAGGGAGTTAAATTGGGCTTTTAACCCCTTTGAATGCAAGAGAACAATGCTTTGGAGACCTGTCTAGGATCGAAGGGGTTAAAATTCCCATTTATAACAATGAGAATTTCATGTATTTTTTTTTTTTTTTTTTTTTTTTTTACCGTTCCTACTTTCGCTTCTTTAATGTGCAGTTCATATTTATTTCCATATTCTTTCCATATATTTGTTTTAAACCAAAGACTACAGTTAAATCTGTTCTATTTCTCACTTTAAATAATAAAAATTATAGAAATGAATGGTTATAGTTTGGATAACATTAGTTCGTCTCCCTGTCCCTTGTCAGTTCTATAGTACCAAACACTAAAATTTGAGAGCAGATCACAGAGGGTCCAAACAATAACTGTGATTTTCCATACTTTTGATAGCTTGAGTGAGAAATAGAACAGACTTAACTTTCATATTTATTTTTTGTCTTTATAAATTTTTTTTTTTTTGTTTTTTAAGTGCATTTTGTGCGCGCGATCAAACTGTGTTTTTGTCTATTGAGAAATCAATATTTTAATTTCACTATAAAAACAAAAGAGCAGTTAAAAAAGGCACACCATGTTACTTCAAATTTAAGTAGAAGTAATGATTTTTTTTTTTTTAATATGCTTTTCCTTTATTTGATGTTTACAGCTAGCACAATTCGAGAATGAGCTTTGATTTGTTAGTCCTTTTAATTTGTTTGATCTATGTATATAGTCAATAATGGTTGTTTAGTCTTTTCTTGGGATCACTATTTATTACATTATAGAGGGATATATTGACCTACTAAGTTTACTAGGTTTTAATTGCCAGTTTGGGAGACTTTCTTAATTGAGTTTGCCATAGCAGATGCTTTCTGTTTGATTTGTTGGTTCTGTTAATAAGATAGATCTGAGGGCCTTATTCATCCAGGAACAATTCTGGAGCAAACCAACTCACACATGGGACAAATGAATATTCCATTTAAATGGGGGTTTTACCTCTTGAATTCTAGCAAGGTTTCCAATGCATTGCAAAGAAATATGCTGGGGACTTCTTTAGCGTTAAAAAGCTTAATATAAACCAATGGGGATTTGGGCAGTATTTATTGAGTATGGGGTAGTTGGTTTGCTCCAGAATTGCACCGTTTTTAGGTTGATGAATAAGGCCTGTATAATAATGTGACCAGATCTCACCTTTAACTGGGGACACATATGAAAAACGAATGCTGCAGGGTTGCTTTAATTTCCTGAAATATACCTATTTCCTGTGTGTCCCTGGTTAAAGTTGAAGTCTGGTCACCCTGCACCAAGGGGGGACAAATGGACATTTCTTCTTTCTTTTCCTCCTCTTCCTCCTCTTCTTCTTCCTCCCACACGTAGAAGACCATTTAAGTGAAGGATTTCTGTTTCTAAAACTCAATCTCGCCAATGCTACAGAGCCGCCGCCGGACCCGGAACTGGATTCCCCAGCTGTCAGCTATAACGCTGACGTCAGGGGAGAGAGAAGGAGAGGGAACTTTGAATGCGGATATCTCTCAAACCATAAAGGGATGAGGGATAGTAAAAATGAAGTATTACTATCCCTTTAATCCGATTCATGGGTCCTTACGGCTTCCCGACCCATGACATGCCAGGACAGTCAAGGGTTCTTAAGGGGTTAATACAGTGCTAAGAGTCTTCTTTTGATTTGGATTGTCCTTGCCACATTTGGGGTTTGCACTGCATCTCTTAAAATTGTTTACTTATGAAGGTTGCATATATTAGGGCTGCGTAGAACCATTACAAACCTCGTGTAAACATGTGTAGCCTTTGACTGTCTAGGTGCTGTTTGACTGCCCCTCCCGCTCCTTTTACCTCCTGTAAGCCACCTCCCGTCAGATGTAGAATCTGATCTATTGACTGGGCAGCTCTCAGCGAGGGACAATCTTCTTGCTGTGAGCATAAGGAAAACCCTGATGAAGGAGGGCAGGTTTTTTCTTGTGCTCACTGAAGATTGTCCCTTTCTGTGCTTCATTCGGATGGTCTTGCTGCCCTGAGGCGAGCAACGTTATATAGGTGAGAGGGGGGACTCTTTATAACTTGTTTACTATTGAACTACAAATCAGACAGTATTGCAACACTGCGCACGGAAAAAAAACTATGAAGAATAATCAGGGAATTTATTTTAAAGGGATAGTAATGTTTCATAATAAAAGCAGCTCTAATTAATCATCATGGTATTTTGACTTTGGAGAGTGTTATTTCAATTCTGTCAAAATTGTAGTTCAAGAGTAATTCAATGACAAAGTATCCCCCTCCCGCCCCTTTTACTGGTGTAACACTGCTCAGCCAGAGCAGAGGAGAGGTGACCAGGTAGACTGCAGAGAGGGACAGTCTTCATTTAAGATAAGGGAAAAACCTGAAAAACTTGTCAAGGGGAGCAGGGTTTTCATTTTTATCATAGGAAGAAGATTTTCCCCTTCTGTTATCTGTCTGGTCTATGGACTGGATTCCACATCTGAGAAGAGATGGCTTACACTAGGTAAAAGGGGCAGGAGGGGAAACTTTGCTTGTGAATATCTCTCAAACCATAAAGGTTTGATAGATAAGACTTATATCGTTCTTCATGTTTTTTTTAATGCCTACAAAATAAAATAAAGATAAAACAAAGTATTACTATCCCTTTAAATCATTACTATCCCTTTAAGGCTGCGATAGTGCTTATGCAGTCCTGCACTATGCATCTTTCATAAGCGGACTTTATTGAAGGGATATGGTGGTAATCATGGCCACTGTACAGTGACTAAAATGTTTTATCTTGTAATCCAGTGATTATCGGAAGAAAAGGAATACACTCAGTGCCTTGCGTAAGAAAGCGCTCGATAAGAACCCAGATGAATTCTACTTTAAGATGACATCGTCCAAACTGCAGGTAAACTTCAACCTTTGTTTTACAGAATGCTTCATCTACTTTTGCTTGTGGCCTTCATATAGTTATGCTTTCTCTTCATAACATTTTATGGCTTATGCAGGCTTATTGGGACTCCTGCTTTTTTGGTACCTGCTATCAGACATCAGAGCTGATATAACATTTCTTATATATCTGCTTTTTTTCCCCAAGTAACTTTTTACTCATTCAGCATTTTCTTTTACCGCTTCACCTGGGAGAGAATTCCAAGAATGGATAGTACAGTATTAACAGATAGTATAAAGGGCCTTGTTCCTCAAGCTAAAGAGGTGCAGGAACAAGCCATCTGTGGACCATAGGAGTGAAATATTCATACTGATTAAAATATGGTTTTTAACACTTTGGAAACCTGTCTTTCAGTGGGATTGAAATTCCCCTTTAAATCCAAGGGAAATATAATCCCCCCCCCCCCATGGTGTAACTGGTTTGCACTAGAATTGCAGCTCTTTAATTTTATGAATAAGGCCCAAAAGTCACTTGGAATGATAATTTCTGGTGATTTTAACTGGCCTTTATTTTATAATAATATAAAAAAAATTTATTTATAGGCCATTTAAATCTGAGTACAATTGGGAGTCCTTGCACAGACCCAGATATCTTGAAAATATAGAAGGATGAGGCTCATTTAGTACTTTATTGGACCACTTGAGGACATCCATTTGTTATTGGACTACATGTCCCATGAACCCTAGCTGGACCACATGAGTTTTATGCCAACTGGAGGGCATTAGGTTTAGAGGCTGAAGTTGCACAGCAGGTGGCGAAAGGGCAACATTCTGTTCATTTTTGCAATCTGTATAGAATGTCATTGTGGATCTGTAGATGAAAGTTGGTACCGTGTTAGCCATAGAAATACAGGATGACATAAGAGACCTAAGAAGTCTTGAAAGCTTGCATTTTAAATCTGTTTAGTTAGCCAATAAAGGTATCAACTTTATAAAAAATTTTGCTTTGTGTATCTGTGCCTCATTTTAAGCAACAGAGATCACAAAGTAGCTCTTATTGTACTCTATTCTGAGCCATTTCTTGTTTCTGAAGGACGGTGTACATGTGATGAAGCAGAAGCCTGAAGAAGTCACAGATGAACAGCTTAAAGTTATGAGGACACAGGACATAAAATATGTGGAGATGAAGAGAGTAGCAGAGTCTAAGGTAAGACTTCTCCTCCATCCCTTTTGCCACCCACTTCATCTGCTGCTGGACTGTCTCCTTTCAGGACCTCTGAAGCGGGCAGCTAATTCAAGCATGTTGCCTGCTACAGAATCTTTCGACTGCCTCCAGAGGAGTCCTGGTCATGGAGGTTGCTAGAGAGAGGAAAATGGGGGCTCATATGTAACTGTTTTGGGGGGAGGGTCATTTTGTTTTCTTGTGTATAATACGCACTACTAACTTCATACAAGGTTAAAAGGGGTTAAAAAAAAAAGTGTATTATACCCAAGAGTCTTTACGGTATGCACTTTCAGAATATGTAACGTCAAAAGAAATGGTTAATGTTCCTTTTAAATTCTTAACACAATGTTTTTTTATCGGCAGAAAATTGAAAGAATGAAGTCTGAGCTCCACCTGCTGGATATTGAAGGAAAACAAAAAAACAAGCACACGTTCTTCTGTGACACCAAGAAAGAAGGTGAGAGGGAATTGTTTTACTGAGTTGAGCAGTCAGACATACCTTTTCTAACCTGTCATTCATGCCAGCTGCATGATAACACTGTGGTTACTAGAAACCTGTCCTGTGAACTGCTTCACAATGCTTTGAAAACATCTCTGGAATCTGAGGGGCTAACAAACGTTCTCTGTCGTCCAGTACAGGTTACTGGTAACTTTGGGTAGGTGATCCCCTTTAATTGTAGGCAGGAACAATACTAGAATTGTATGCAGGGGGTGGAGCCTACCTTCCCTCCCTGGCTGCAGCTAGCCAACCAGCTCCAGAAAGATTTGTTCCTTTGTGAAGACACAGGCAAGAGAACAGTTCTGCTATAGTTAGAAATGTTTTTATTTTTCTGTTAGAAATGGAATACCACCATTAGGCGGATTACCATAACTGACAATGACCTTAGATGTGGCTAGCTCAGTAACCAGGTGCTTTCTGTGGACCTTAAGCCCTGGGGGGAAAATCTTGGCTACAAGTTCTTTCCACAGGAGTTGCCCACCGAGGCTTCGTCTTAATACATGGTAGTCTGAAGACAGAACATCTGCAGGAAAGGTGAGCAACCCTTTGAGTGCTGCAAGTCCACATGTCCCACAGTGCCCCTTCGCACAGGGGTTTACCTTTGGAGTTCCTATTCCACACTCCTGCACTCATTGGGTCTATCTGTATGTCTGTTGGTTGTTTTGGAGCAGGTTTATGTGGTAGTTTAACCCTTTAGCTGCTTGTTTTGCATCTTTTGGGGTGTTTTCTGATACTTTTCCTACTGGTTTAGTGTTTTTTTGGGTATTCTAACATGTTCTAGTGATGTTTCATGCATTTTTTATTTTACTGTTTCAGTTTTGTAACATTTGAGTGCTTTACCGCATAGGCGCCGTTGCTCCATTCACTCCTATGGGACAGTACAGTTTGGGACATATCTCTGCAACCGCTTAACCTAGCGACTTCAGAGATGGCTCGTTTTTCTTGCCTGCCCTTGCTCTATCATCCGGTTCATGATTCTAGTGTGTTGGGGGACTCAGGGGGCTTCGGGCACTGTTTGGGTACTTTTTCTGGGAAAACTACATTTCCCATGAGTGCTTGCTTTGCACGATCGTTTCTGACTGGCTCCCGCCACGGCAGCCATATTGTGCTATTTCCAGAATGAGTATCCTACGCAGGGCTTGGACTCTTCTTCTTTACTCTGCTGATTAACCCTTCGCCTGCCAGATAGGTCTAGTTTAGTGATTTCTGGGGTGAAACTTTAATCCTACACACTGTAATTGGGTGATTTCTTATACTATAAGGTTATTTGACTCTGGGAGAATATTTATACCGTTGGAGCTTCGGGCCAGACCTAAGACCTAAGGGTCTTTGTATCCCCTATTGCGCATTGCTCTTCCTGTCATTCAGGGTTACCTAGAGGATTCCCAGGTCATTTATGCCCAGCATGTTCTGATGTCCCTGAGAGTCTTACAAGGACCTCCATCCATGCATTAGAGCCAGTTTGGGTGCAAGAGTTCAAGGCTGCTATCAGGGACCTTAGGTCTACATTGCAGCTACATTGCATCCCAGTTACAGGGGGTCTTTCATTCCTGGCAGACCCCCTCCTCCGTCAAGTCTTCCCTGCCAAAACCACAGGGAGTACCTGACGTATCAGATTCCTCTGAGGAGGAACTGCTGGTGGATTCAGATGTTGAGGAATGTTCTGCTGTGGGCTTCTCTCAGATTTTTGGGAATCCCTTTGAGACTGATCCTGAGCCCTCAGCTGAGGGCCTGATCAGGGCTGTTTTGACTATCCCAAACATTCCCTTAGTTCAGGATGTTCCTTCTGATCCCTCTGATGTGTTTCAGGAGCCTAAAAAGCCCCTTACTTGCCTTCCACCTAACCCTACTCTTGACTGCCTTGTGTCTGAAGAGTGGAAATCTCCTGACAGGAAACCTACTGTGTCCAAGAAATTTGCCAAACTTTATCCCTTCTTTGAGACAGCGCTTGCTTAGTGGGTTCATCCTCCCAAGGTGGATGCTCCTGTCTCCAGGCTATCTAAGTCTACTGCCTTGCCAGTTTCTGATTTGTCAGCTCTGAAAGCCTGTACTGACAAGAAACTTGAGGTCTCTCTCAAGTCCATCTTTGCCACTGCTGGTTCTGCCATGCGTCCAGCATTTGCAGCAGTATGGGTGAACCGGGCCGTTGCGTTCTGGACTGAACAGCTCACTCTTGCTGTCCGTCAGGGTGCTCCTACTTCGGATATGTTGCGTCTTCTTCCCAACATTTCTGAGGCACAGCACTATGTTTCTGCTGCCTTATTTGATGCCATCTGTTTGGTGGCCAGGGTTTCCACCATGTCTGTGGTTGCCAGATGGGCTGTTTGGCTCAAGATCTGGTCTGCTGACACTGCTTTTAAGAAAGCATTTCTCTCCTTGCCTTTTCAAGGCACTTCTTTGTTTGGGGCAGATCTTAAGGATCTGATCAGTGAGGCCACTGGGGGTAAGAGTACCCTTCTACCTTTGGTCCCCAGGAAGAAAACGCCGCTTAAGCATAATTGGTTTTTGTCGTTCTTTTCAGACTGAGGCACTTCCGGCGAACCAGACGGTTCCCTCAGCTCCGCGTGCCTCCTCCAAGCCCAAACAGCAATGGAAGCCCAAGGCTTCCAAGCCTTCTTCGGCATGACTCACTGAACCCAGATCCCCACTCTGCTGTGGGTGGCCGTCTGCGTCACTACCACAGAGTCTGGGAGGATTCAGTGGCGGACCCATGGGTTTTACAGGTGGTGGAGGAAGGATACAGGATCCCTTTCGTCTCTCTTCCTCCCTTTCGTTTCTTTCCTTCTCAAACACCTAAGGGTGCAGAAACTACGGCTGTTCAACGGCGCTATTCAGGCTCTTCTGGACAAGCATGTTCTACAGCCAGTTCCAGTTCAGGACAGAGGTATGGGTTTTTACTCAAACCTCCTTGTGGTCTCCAAAAAGGACGGCAGTTGTCACCATATTTTGGCTTTGAAAGGATCTCAATTCCTTTGTGATCCGGACTCATTATCACCAGGAGTCTCTACGGACGGTGATTGCTGCTATGTCCCCAGGGGAATTCCTTGCTTCACCTGGATCTTCAGGACGCATATTTACACATCGCCATTCATCCAGAGAGCCGGCAGTATCTCAGATTTGCTTGCGACTGAGGGCACTTTCAGTTTTCAGCACTTCCCTTTGGTCTGACTACAGCTCCTCAAGTTTTCAACCGTGTCCTGGGAAGCCTTAGTGTCCTTCCTCCACCGGGACAGCATCAGAGTTACTCCATACATGGACGACCTGCTTCTGAAAGCCCCCTCTGCGGAACTTCTTCATCAGCAGGTTCAGGTATGCATTCACGCTCTCACCCATCATGGGTGGATCATCAACATGGACAAGTCAGATCTTGTCCCATCCCAACGTCTGGTCTTCCTGGGCCTTCTCTTCGCCACTTAAAAGAACATGGTGTTTTTCACAGATGAGGTAGCTCACTAGATCGCCCACAAGGTTTCTGCGGTCCGCTCAAGGTCCAGTTCAAGCCAAGAAGCTGTCCTCTCTAGCGGGGCAATTCATCTCCACCATAGAAGCGGTCCAGTTTGCCATGGCACACACCAGGGAACTCCAGAGGTTTGTGATCCAGGTGTGCAAGGGTCAGCCGGACCTTCTGAAGATGTCAGTGTCCCTGCCTTTTTGCCGTGGTGGCTCGACCTCTCCAATCTGCTGGAAGGTCAAGCCCTTCCGGGTATCCTCCTGGACCACGGTGACGCCAACCTCTCTGGCTGGGGAGCGGTCCTGGGTCACCTGAGTGCTCGGGGTCGGTGGTCTCTGGAGGAATCTCTCCTTCCCATCAACGTGTTGGAGCTTCGGGCGATATTTCATGCCCTTTGTCATTGGACATCTCAGCTGGAAGACTGTCCAGTCCGGGCACAGTCCGACAACGCCACGGCTGTTTTGTCCTGGGCAGAAGAACACGTTCCTGCCATATCTGCAGGGCACATTCCTGGCGTAGACAACGTCATGGCGGACTTCCTCAGTCGCTACACAGTGGACAGCAGAGAGTGGGAACTGCACATATAGGTGTTCACACTCATTGTTCAGAAGTGGGGTCTTCCTTACATCGACCTGATGGCAACAAGACACAACAGGGAGGTTCCAAGGTTCTGCTCTCCGTGGAGGGACCCTCCAGCTCTGGCGGTGGATGCAGTGTCCATTCCTTGGTTGTTTCCTCTGGCCTATATCTTTCCTCCCCTCCCAATGTTGCACAGGGTGTTATGGAAATTGTGACTGGAACGCTGTCCAATCGCTCTGTACTGGCCTCGCCAAGCTTGGTTTCTGGAGTTGCTGGATCTGTCCGTGGCAGAGTCATTCCGGCTCCCTTGTCGTCCAGATCTTTTTCTACAGGGTTACCTGTGGAAGGAGGATGTTCATCGGCTAACTCTGACGGCTTGGAAGTTTAATCCTCAATATTGAAGAAGAAGAAGAGAGGTTTTTCTTCTGGGGTGGTAGCTACTATGCTCATTGCCCGCAAACCTGTTTCTTCCAAGATCTATCATCGTGTCTGGTCGACCTTTCTATCTCGGTGTGCTGACCAGGACCTGTCTCAGGAATTTGATCTGCCTACGGTCGTGGCTTTTTTGCAAGTCGATGTGGATAAGGCCCTCCGTTTGAGTTTCCTTAAGGTTCAGACTTCTGCTCTCTCTGTTTTCTTTCAGAGATGCATTGCCATCCTTCCTTATGTCAAGATTTTCTTCCAGGGCGTTGCTCATATTCGTCCTGCCTTCAAGAATCCCGCTCCTCCGTGGGATCTTAACTTGGTTTTGGGTGTTCTTCAGCGCCCTCCATTTGAGTCCTTCGCTACTATTCCTCTACCCCTGTTGACGTGGAAAATGGCTTTTCTCCTGGTGATCACGTCTGTTCACTGTCGCAGAGTTACATGCTCTGTCCTGTAAACAACCTTTTTTGGTGTTTCACAAGGGCAAGGCGGTGCTTCGTACTTCTCAGGAGTTTCTTCCAAAGGTGGTTTTGGAGTTCCACATCAATCAGGAGATTGTGGTGCCTTCTTTCTGCCCTGACCCCTCCTCTGACAAGGAGAGGGATTTCCACTTGTTGGATGTGGTGTGTTGTCTCAAGTTTTATGTACATCGCACTGAGTCTGTCAGGCAATCTGACGCGCTGTTCGTCATTCCTGAGGGTCCCAGGGCAGGAAGACCTGCATCCAAAGTGACTATTGCTTCTTGGATCAAGTCCACTATTCTCAAGGCTTACGAGCTGAGGAAGAAGCCTGTCCCCTTTTTGGTTACGGCTCATTCTACAAGATCTATTGGGGCTTCTTGAGCTTACAAGAATCAGGCCACCGCTGATCAGTTGTGCAAGGCTGCCATTTGGTCGTGTGTGCACACCTTATTGAAGCGCTACTGTGTTGATGTGCTGGCATCGGCTGACGCCAGCTTTGGAGGAAGATCCTGGAGGCAGTCTTGCCTGTCTAGGATTTTCTTCAGTTCTTGGTGCTTTCTTCACTTTTGAGCCACGTTGGCTCTAGTTCAGTGTGCTGTGTAACAGTTGGGGTGTTGTTACCCCGGTTCAGTGTCCGTCGACACTTCATTTGTTATTGTTGGGCTGTCTCTGATCTGATGGTTCATATGTGCTCTGGTGACTTTGGGGGCCTTGCGCCTGGTCCTTGCCCTCCTTCCCGCCTATGGGAAACTCAATGGTTGGACAGTTACCAGTAAACTATATTGGATGACAGAGAAAAGAGGATTTTAGTCTTACCTGTTAAATCATTTTCTCTTAGTCTATACAGGTTTCTAGTCTCCCACCTTGTCAAGGGATCATGCTTGGCTCTCCTGTGGCAGACAGTGGGGGTCCTTCGGGGTCATGCTCACAGGAGTCTTGTTTCCCTTCCACTATCTAGTCAATAGTTGGTGTCTCAAATCTTTCTGGAGCTGGTTGGCTAGCTGCAGCCAGGGATGGAAGGTAGGCTCCACCCTCTGCATACAATTCTAGAATTGTTCCTGCCTGCAGTTAAAGGGGCGGATTGCCTACCCAGAGTTACCTGTAACCTGTATGGACTAAGAGAGAAGGATTTAACAGGTAAGACTAAAATCCTCTTATTGAATGGAATCATGGTTTCTAAAAGTGGTATTATAAAAGATGAGGCTAATTTGTTGTACTAATGACACTACTATACAGGAAGGCTAGTATATCTATGGCGTACCGTTCCAGCCAATTTTTTTTAAAAATAAGTCCTTCATTTGGCCATACTACTACTTCTTGATTTGTAGATGTGCAGTATTCAGTGGTTTACCTTATTGTTCTGTTGAATGCATTCAGTTAGGAGTGTGATCACAAGGATATTTATTTCAATTGAGTAATTACTTGAAGAACATTTTATTCATTAGCTTATTGTAACTTTGTCACTTTAATTTCTTGAATACATACTTGTACTTGGAATATACTGATAGCTAAATAAAAATAATTAATGGATATATCCAAACATCAGCATGTACATAGTAGGAGATATAAAGAATATTCTCAAATATTACTTACGAGATGGCAATCTTGCAGTAATTTCTTGTAACCAGCCCTTCATATGCTCTTATGAGGTTAAGAGTTTAATGCAGGCCGTAGAACATTAAACTTTACTTCACTAGATTTGCCAGTCCAATGAAGCTGTTTTCAGATAGATAATATAGCACTATTTGTGTATTGTAGATGGTAAAAGTCAGTTAACGTGTTTTACGAGGTTTGTAGGCCAAAATCTTAAAAATGCTTGTACAGGTTTTTGAAGTGCAGGCCTTCTCTATTAGTCATTTTTTGTCAGCTGCAAATTAGTTTAAATCTGTATGTGACATATTGTCTACAATGAATTGATCTCATCTGGCCTCCTTATGTAGTTATCACTCCATCCTAGCATCTCAATTTGTTTCTGCATTTGCTGCATGAACATCCCTGTTGATCCACTGTTTATTTTCCTTCAACTTTATAACCTAGAAAATCACTTTCTTGTTGGCAATATCATCTGTTCAAATGGACTCTGAGAGATCCACTTGTTCATGTGTTGTCTCCGTTTGTAATCATTCATGAAAACTGTATACCTTCCAGAATCAGATTAGGTAATTTTTCAAAGGTGCTCTTGAGGTTCCACACTAGTCAATTCATCATTATTCCATTTAAGGATCACTAAACAAACAATGCACACATTGGATTTTAGTTCTCTACTTTCACAGATCTCCGTGCTCTGTACGATCTCTATTGTTTCTGTTGGTGGGTCTCAAAATTGCATCAGGTTTCTCTGAGACAGGTGTTATGAGTTGTTGGGACTGTTTGGGGGTGATTAAGTTGTATTCCCCAAAAGCTGGCAGTCCCAACAATTGACCATAGCCAGTTGAAGTCATAGTTCTATCACACATTCAGAAAAAAATTCTTTTAATCTTCCTGAACATTTTTGGACTGCTTTTGGATGTCAGCATGGTCCCATAGTACCCCAGTTTGAAGCCCTCTTTAGGCTGTTTATATCTGATTCTGAGATCCATTAGACCAGAGGATCAACAGAATCTAGCAGATGGAATAGAGGGGAAGAAGGCTGCAAGAAATATATAGTCAATTCAAGTGTACTTATTAAAAGGATGGGGAGCAAAGTATAACATTTCAGGCCAGTGAGATACTGCACCTACAAATAATGGCAGGGTGGTGGAGATTGGCGTTGGGCAGCGATTTTTCACGGCCTCCTGCCACTCCTGTGAAAATCACTGCAGCAAGACTAACTGACTAACTGCTGCAATGGTCCAGCAGGTCCCTGAACTGCACGGCATGCCCAGTTGTTCGGGAGACACCATGCACCGTTCACTAGTACAGGGCTTAAAAGTTGAAGTCCTTTGCTACTAGACAGACCTGACCCCAATCACAGCATTCACCACTCGGCTGCTTACTGTTAGGGAATCTTTACCTGGATCGCTGCCTGAAGAGATACCTTTCACTCTCTTATGTTATCTTTGCTAGGTATGGTACCTTTTTACTCCCTGATGATCGATCTGTGGAATCTATGTCAATTTCTGGTACCAGGAGGCTGTAAGGATCGCAAGGAAAAACACACACAACAGCGTATACAATACAAGCTCTCTCTTTATTCTTATCATACAAAACCTTTATAGCCCTATACAGCCCCCTCCCCTACAGGGAGGGGCGAGGTGCACAGTTTCACAGTTTCAACATAGAGCAGAAAATTATAAAAAAACAGAAAAGCAAAACTTGTTCACAGGAAGGGGGGGAAGGGGAGAGAATGCAGATAACATATTCTAACGATTGTTGCAATTACACAGATAAGAGGCTGGAATAAGCCAGTCTAGTGATTTCCTCCCTAGTACATGAATTTCTGCAAAGCAATCAAATGTAACTATTAACCCTATAGGTACCGAACATAAGTATTACACACCTTATCCCTGTTCCCTTCAATCCCTTCTTTGAATCAGTACTAAACTGATTCACCAAACTAAACTCTGGGAATTACATTGGGCCCTGGACATCGTCATAGCAAGGGGTGGGAGAGGTAGGGCGGCGGGATAACATTTTCAAGTAAGGGGCATACGGATTGGCAGGGGAGTGACAGGCATGGTGTGAACAGCAACAGAGCAATAGTTTAATGATCAGATATATAATGAGAATGAACAAAAGAACAATGCCTACTTTGGCCAGAATACCCTTCCAGCCGGAGAACCAGTCTAGGAAATATCTGTCCCAGGGGTCGGTTATGCCTGAATTCCTTTTTAATTCAAAGGATAAGTCTTCTAATTTCTGAATTGCTTTAGTTACCTTACCAGTGGGTCCTGTATTATCAGGGATGTCAGTACAGCAAGTTTCCCCAATCATTTTACAGACTCCCCCTTCCTTTACTGAGGGGGGGGGGGGGCAACACTACAGTGGAAGATCTGCAAATTTCCCAAGACAGCCTTGAACACATATCAGCATTTGTATTTCTTGCAAAGAACAAGCATGGCCTTCAACGAATAGATAAGAAAATGAGAACAAACAGGATTTGGCTGGCTGTATTTGGGTTAGTCATTTCTCCTTTACACAAGTTTCTGCAAACCTGAGCAAATGTCAATTTTAACCCTAGTATCGCTGCGTCCCTTTATAATGTTAACATGGCCTGTTTGACCAATATGTAATGACTTGTTACACAAACAATTTAACCCTAAGAATATTTAACCCTTATACAATCCTTTCAATCCCTTCTTTGAGTCCGGGTGTACCCGGACTCACACAAATCTTACAACCTGGATAAGGCATCATCATATAGTGGTGCAGGACTGTGGAGGTGCCTTAAATACTGGGTGTAAGGACCTGACCCAGGGGAACTACACCTTTTGGCAATGAGGCAAAGCAAAAAACTTAAATAGGACATAAAGAACGATAATACTTGTGGATTACAGCTAGCGAAACAGGCACGTGCACAAGCAAAAGTTCGTAATGTTCATAACATGCTGGTGCTAAGTAGATTCAGACATTGGAGTTCTCACGGGTCTCTGGGGTGTCTCTGCAGTCCATCTGACCCCAGTGCAGAGGTGGCCATTTAGAAATCCTTACGTGAGTGAGGGTGAGACATAAGTTGCATACATAAGCCAGCCTTCCACCCCCCACACTTATAATGTTAATACACATTAGACCATCATTTTCTATCTGTAGGGGCACCTCCCCAAGCAGGCCACTTTCACTGCCAGAGGGTGCTAGCTTTCCAAAGGGATGGATCTTCATGATGGTCTTGTCCCACGGAGGCAGGTGGTCAGGGATTATTATGCCCGTCAAGACACCTACTTGATGATCTCACGGTGGCAGGCGATGCAATAAGCCTGCTTACTGGTCCCACGGAGGTAGACGATGCAATAAGCCTACTTGCTGGTATTTCCGGAACAAAAGCCTCAGACCTTCACCCTGTTCTGCCTCCCTCTGGGCATCTGCTGGGCACTGGGAGGGCACAGGGCCTTTATCCTGCTCAGGCTCTGGTGCAGCTGTCACTCTGGCGTGGTATATCCAGGTCTTTCCTTTATGCAGCTTGACTGCGCTGTAACTTGTCAACAGAAGCTGCAATGCACCCTTCCACTGGGGCTCCAAACACTCTGTTCTCCATGTCTGTACACATACCCACTCTCCAATCTGGAAACATGCACTGGGCCAGCCGAAAGCAAAGGCTGTTGAACAGAAAATCTGTGAAGAAAAGAAAGGGTATGCCGCAAAGCAGTTACATAATCCATAATCTGCTGATTACCAATCTCTAAGGTAGGTCCTTGATACATCACAATCCTATTCCAGGGCCTACCAAAGAGGATCTCATAAGGACTAAGCTTTTAAGGATTTGGAAGGGGTCACCCTGAAGTGAGTCAAGGCACGGGGAAGCGCCTCTGGCCATTTGAGTCTTAGTTCAGTACATAGTTTGGTCAGAGAGCGCTTAAGAGTCTGGTTCATCCTCTCAACTTGTCCAGAGGATTGAGGCCTCCAGGGGGTATGATATCTCCAGTCCACCCCTAGAGTGACACAATTACTTTTAACAATTTCTGCTGTAACATGTGTTCCATGGTCTGACTCAATAACTCAAGGCAAACCAAACCTTGGAATTACTTTTCTTATTAACACCTTAGCTACTGATCCCGCAGTAGCTCCTTTCAAAAGAAATGTCTCTAACCACGTAAACAATTAATCAACTATTACAACAGCATACTAAAATCCCAGTACAGGCTACAAAGCAACCCAATATAATCTATCTGGAGCCGTTCAAATGACACCCAAGCCCATTGCCTGGCCCCAGTGATTAGAATATGTCACATTTTAGGATTTATTTTACAAGTATATAATACACAAATCCCAACAAGTTTCTAACTTACTTTGTACAAATCTGGTCTGGGTAAAGTCACTTCCTCCAGGGCGTCTACACAGTCATGCTCTGGAGGATCATTTATGTCCTCGGTCAATAGGGTAACTGGTTTTGGCCGAGCTAAAGCAGGGGCGAACATCAGCACCCGCTTCAGTTCATCCCATACTATCGTATCAGGAGAATCATAGTCAGTTTGTCACACAATCCTTCAGTCAAAATATTGGCCACTATTAGCTTAACCCTTGCCTAGCCTCTTTGCTAATGGGGTACTATCTGACCTAGACCGGTCCTGCATTAGGCTGCAAGTCAATAACGGGTCGGGCATCTCTACCAACCCCTGGCTTTCCAGCTGCTCAAACAGCAGAGGGCACTGAGCGCAGAACCTCCTCCGGGATGTCTGAATCATGACTATCCTGGGAAGTGTGTCTCAGTGCCATCTGGAAAGTCAACTCATAATAGTCAGGTACATATACCTCTATCTTGTCAGCGTCAAAAGTTATCTCTGTCCTCAATCTGGTCAACAAATCCCTTCCCAACAGTGCAATGGGGCATGACTCTGATAGGAGAAAAACATCTTGGACCATAGTCCCTTCTATGGTAACTTCCATAGGTTGTATATATGGCATAGAGGAGGGAATTCAATCCACCCCTACTATACTGATAGTTTTCTTCACTATGAATTCCACCCTCCTGCACTATAGGATAATGCTAAAAAAAAAAAAAAAAAAAAACTGATCCTGATCCCTTCCTATTCTGTCTTATTAGGTGAGTCATTTCTGTCTGCATCACCACTAACAGATACACCTTCTTCCTGGGGATTTCTGTCTGTATATCTATACTTATTCCTCAGCTTGGGGCAATTTCGCTTCCAATGTCCTTCCTGTTTACAGTAAAAACATGTATTCTTTGCTACCTGCGTATATCTCGCTGTACCACTTACATTATTCTTTCTACCTGCTTTAACAGTGCCAACTTTACCTGCAATTGCTAAAGCATGAAACTTTACATGGTCCTTCAATATCTGCCTAGTCTTTGTGTCTCCCTCTGTATCTCTGTACATAACTTCTGTCCTTTCTTTCTCCATTACTTCACTTACTGGCTTGCTCAACACACTCTCAGTGTTTCCCTAAATCCATGCAAAGATGCAGCAAGGGACTTATCCCTCTGCTGCACAACCTACTGCACCCCAGGAAGATTCAAAGGAGGTTCCCCACATGTCCGCACGGACCCCAGGATCAGAAAACAGTAAAACAATAATACATTATCAGTCACGTCATTAAGAGGGAATGCATCTGCAGTCCCTACTTATCTGTCTCTAATTTCATTAGAAGTTAATTTCCTATATGTATCAACAATCCTTTCTCTTTCATTCCCCCATAACATTATTACAACTGGGAAGGAATTACACAGGAGAGGGAGGGGACTGATGCTGCGCGATCGTCTCATAGTGGCAGAGAATCAGCACACAGGCATTTAACCCCTTCCTGTCATTTTCAGGGAAAGCAGGATTGCTGTTTCTCTAATTAACAGACAACAGGTTGCAAAGGGCACATATACATAACTACAATTTGTTCTTATGGAGGCTAAATCACAATTCAACAACTCTTCAGTTGAACATATACATATATACACATATATACACATACACATTGGGTGCACCATTTCAGTTGAAACATATGTTTCCCAAGAAGTCAAAACAGGAGAGGAAGGGGTGCCCGTGACCGTGCCGGGTGGACTGGCTGGACTACTCGGTCTTAGATCACTGAGAACCATTGAACCAGTAAGACCAATGCCAAAACCCCCTCAGACACTTCCAGCAAGACAGCCCCCACATTCCTGCCTCTTCTCACTCAAGAACATAATTTCAGTTCTATTATCTATAACACATTGGTAATTTCTTTAACAAATCCATATTTTTACTTGCTTGGATCCATACAATTGATTACACAAAATTAGGATTGAATTTACCTAAATGTTGCAACATTTTATCTCAGAACCAATACCGTGTGCCTGTCCAGGCTAATTACTGGTGGCCAACCAGTACTTGACCCTGGCAATACATATCCACATAAATGTACAAAAAAACCTGCCCCTGTCAGAATCCTCGGATCATTGAGTTATTACGGTCCCCTTTTAACAAGGAAATACAAAACGGTATATAGATATTTAAATGCAAATCTATACCATAATACAAATCTATATTTCCACCCAATCATATTTATTAGCCCTTAGTTCCCACCTACTAGACAACATCTTAACAATAGGACCTTTAGAAAAACAGCAGCGTTGGTGACCTTGAAATTCCGTTACTTGTGTCTTATCTAAGAACAGAGAGAACAAGGGGGAGAGGCAGAATGGAAGAGCAGGGAGGGGGAATCAGAGCTGCGCTAACTTTCTCATAGCATCAACATTTTACAAGCATGGCGGCTTAACCCCTGCCTAGCTGTCACTAAATGATGCTCACTTACTATATCCCTCCGGAACAGGGCACGTATCTACCCCAGACAAACGACACATAACATGTATGTAAACAGGTTAGCCATGCGCAACAAATATGAGACAGTTGTAAATTTTCCCAGTGATCAGGGGAGAAAGTCAGTGGGTGGTATCTTGCAGGACCAGACTCCCCACCAAATTAGACACGAATGGAATAGTGTAATAGGAACCCCCTGTCAGTCTCTCTACATAGTGTATACAATCCTCACCTATTTCTGGGATCTTACTCTCTTGCCCTCCCATCTTACAACAAGTTGTACAATACAATGCAAGCACAATGTCAAATAAACGAGAAAAAGAAAAGGAATAAAAATTCAGGTGCTCACCTTCACCTGAAATAACACCCGGTCCCAGTGCTTACCTTCACCTGAACCGGGGACAGCACACAATAACACAATACTTATTCTCAGCCTCTAATATCCTTTGATACAATACTTAATTGACATCTCTACAAACATCCATATCTCAACACCAGTGCATAGTAATCATATAGTATCACAAAACAATTTGACAGACAAGAGAGGACAGAACAGTAGATTATTGACATAGACTCACAGAGGGGCCCTATAGTGGAGAGTGTTCTGCTGTCTAATATTCGGTAGTCAAATGCCACTCACTTAATTTACCGGGCAGTCTCCCGGAAAGTCACATATAGTGCTTTCGAGACCACCAAGGGCCGAATCCTGTGGTCATTTCCGGACTACAACTGTTCCTGAATCCTTTTCCTACTTGCTCAACTACGGTCCCCGGAGCCTACCACATGGGTGACTCGGACCGTAATTCCGGAGCTCTGGATTCGAACTCTATCTATTTCTGTTCCCGGAGACACTATACTTGTGCCTCGAACTTATTTTTATAGCGCGCTTATATATTAGACTAACAGAGACTCACTCCCTATCTCCCTATTTCACTCAACCCTTAACACGGCAGTGTGATCCCTGGGACGGCGACAACATATAGTCACTTACCCATGGATGCACACTGCCCGCATTCTCCACCAAAAACTGTTAGGGAATCTTTACCTGGATCGCTGCCTGAAGAGATACCTTTCACTCTCTTATGTTATCTTTGCTAGGTATGGTACCTTTTTACTCCCTGATGATCGATCTGTGGAATCTATGTCAATTTCTGGTACCAGGAGGCTGTAAGGATCGCAAGGAAAAACACACACAACAGCGTATACAATACAAGCTCTCTCTTTATTCTTATCATACAAAACCTTTATAGCCCTATACAGCCCCCTCCCCTGCAGGGAGGGGCGAGGTGCACAGTTTCACAGTTTCAACATAGAGCAGAAAATTATAAAAAAACAGAAAAGCAAAACTTGTTCACAGGAAGGGGGGGAAGGGGAGAGAATGCAGATAACATATTCTAACAATTGTTGCAATTACACAGATAAGAGGCTGGAATAAGCCAGTCTAGTGATTTCCTCCCTAGTACATGAATTTCTGCAAAGCAATCAAATGTAACTATTAACCCTATAGGTACCGAACATAAGTATTACACACCTTATCCCTGTTCCCTTCACTTACTACCAAAAAATTCGCTCTCCCAAACGGTAGAATCATAAAAAAGAGTAAAAACAGAAAAGGGGCGCCAATGGTGCAATAAAGTTATTAAAATATTGTGAATTGTATAACAAAATAATATTTACTCACATTCAGTAAATGCCAGTAACTTGATATCAAGCATACCGGCTCAAGGGCTTACGGAGACCATCACCACCCCGTCTCCGTTCCGGTGTTAACTGTGTTCAGTTGGATATTGACAGGTGGAGGCTCATACATAAACTTCTGTTAGGTTTAATAAAGGTTAAAATACACATGTAAAAGCACACAAGTTTAAAAATGCTTCGCGTTTCGTGGTTAACAAACACCGCTTTATCACAGCAATAATATATTATGACCTGATAAAAAGACTTAAAAAATGAATTTCTACTCGCCAGGGCTAAGTTTTCACTCACCATTGGCTAGTGGCGAGTGGAAATTTTGAGCCCTGCACTAGTATATGTGTAATAAATATGTGGGGAAAATATATGTATTTTTTTATTAATTGTTACTATCCCTTTGAGAAGGACTCCAAATCATTGATGACAATCCCAGAAACACAAAGGCTGTAATACACACAATAAGTTGTAGCAAAATTTCATCTTACAAATGTTAGCATTACTGAGGACAGTTTTGTGCTACAAATGTACAATCAGCATAGCAATTATAAAATCATACCTCCCATTATGTCATAATATAGCGAGCAAAAGGTAAGCAGCAATAATAGCCTACTAGTTAGGTATAAATAGCATCAGCATATCAAGTAGGTAATTAGGCAGAAGGCCTGCCACAAACACAAGACCCCACCCAACACAAAAAGGACAGCTAAGTATTCCAGGAGCTCAAAGAGCCTGTAGCATATGAGGACAGAATAAAAATGTATGTACAAAAAGAAAACTAGGTAGGAAAGAGTATTTCTGATCCATTCAGCTAAGTAGGCCTTCATATGGGAAAGGGTTATCTAATGTAGTGTCCATAAATCCAATTGTAGAGAACATCCAGTATCCCAGAAATAGAGAGAGAGAAAAAACGACAAGAAGTACATAAATACAGTTCATATATGAGGACTACAGCATGAGGCTCAGCCATGCACGAGGAATACAATAAAGGACCAATTGTGCCAAAGAGGTGTTTGCAAAAGTCCGATGATTCATTTTAGTAAAAACAGGATATTAAAACAAATAGAGGGAAAAGTGCAGAGCACTTGATTTCCAAAGGAAAGAGTGTCAGTTACTTTACCTTGGCAAACAGTAGAGCAGTACTCCTTGTGGAAGCCTGGGAAGATTAAGGGGAAACCAGTGCTGTAGGCATCAGTTTCATTCCAATCAGAGTTTCTTTACTGTGCTTGCCATTAAACTGGAACAGAACGAAAGGAAAGGCCCATCTATATTTTATATGGTTGATGGGCTTAAAGGGATAGGAATACTTAAATTTAACTGTAATACAAATTAAATGCCCCCAGTTCCCAGGTGGGAACTTTGAAAGTGGATATCTTTCAAACCATAAAGGTCTGAGATATGGCACTGGGGACATTTAATTTGTTTTTTAAAGGGCTACAAGATGCATTACAGTTAAATGTAAGTATTCCTATCCCTTTAAACAATCTTCTTTTTTTTTGGAAGGTCCCTAGAGCCAGGTCCAGAAATATTTGATACGAATGCCCCTTAAATTCCAGCTTACAAGCCACATGGCAGGCCCTAAGGACAGCATTTTTAGTGGTGAAGTGGTGCAACTTAGAAGGACCTCCTGTTACTCATTAAAAACGTCTGATGGACACTGTCCATCTCTAAGCAATCCCACAGGTAGGCCAGTAGTTGCCAGAGGAGCTCCATGACTTCTGATTGAAGATCTAGTCATATCCTCGTTAGAAATTAGTCCTAATACAGCTTAGATCCTTACAAATTATTATATATATTCTCAATATATTCAATATGATTCTTGCTTTAAATGCAGAGATTACACTGCCAGACCTGGTCTTCCTTATCTTCCAACTTATCTTGTAAGTCTTAAAATGTAACCCTTTGAGTGCCAGGGTGGTATGCAAATAGTAAGGAGAGAGATGGTATATTTGTGTGAAAAACATTTTCAAATTTAATAAGATATAAACATATCAATTTTAATAAGACATATGCACAACAATGATAAAATTACAGATGTGCAAAATAATATGAAACAGAGTCCCTCTGTATCCAAAATTGGACTAATATAACACTATAAAAAAACCAGTGAATTCACTGAAAGATAAACCTAAAGTTCACCATAATTAATAAATGTCTACCTTCAGGTATCCCCTGACTATTTTGTAAAGGCAGTATTGTAGCCTCAAGTGTGCAGGTCCAGTGGGCAGGTGCCCAGGCTTATCTCCCTTCCTCGTGTACTGGTTTGGTTTTTGGGTCCTACAAGCGGACTTCCTACTCTCACAGCAGGCAGAGGCCTTCAGCCTGTAGAATGAAGATCTAATGCAGCGCCTCCTGTCCTTGAGTAGCGATGTAAAGGACAAATGTAGGGGTCCAGGTGGGTGCATTATGCGTTTTGTATCCTTGCTGATACTTTTTTCAACAAAGTTTTCTTCTTAATGATGTTATTTAAATAGTTACGCCTTTTGAATTTAACCAATAGGAGATCCACACCCGACGTAGAGATTTCAGGTGTAGAGGGATTTCTAATTATGTCCATGTATCTAGTCATCCTTGTTAGAAATTAGTCCCAGTATAGCTTAGATCCTTAAAAATATTATATAGTCTCAACATATTCAATATGAATCTTGCTCATTATTGTCTACAATATTGAATCGGACAGAATAAAAATAAACATAAAAACATACATGGTATGTCCGATGGACCTGCACACTTGAGGCAACAATACTGCCTTTACGAAATAGTGAGCGGTTACCCGAAGGTGACATTTATTTATGGTGAACTTTGTATTTTTATTTTTCAGGGAATTTACTGTTTTTATAGCGTTATTAGTCCAATTTTGGATACAGAGGGACTCCATTTCATATGTACATCGGTAATTTTATCATTGTTGTGTACATGTCTTATTACATTTGATGTTTTTCACACAAAAATGCTAGCGCTGTCTGTACTATTTCCTATTGTTTTTCTATAATCAAAATAACATAAAGTGCTAGAATGCGTCGCTCCCTGTGTGCATAACCGCACATGTGCAGTAGGAAACGATGCAGTCATGCGCGGTAGAGATGGCACAAATGCTGCGGCTTGCAGTCAGAGGCACTGCTAATCCAGAGAGGGGAGCTCAGAACGGCCCAGCATGATATAACCATCCTGCTTGCTTTCCTGTAACCGGAATAGAAAGCGCTGAGGCTGATGTACTAACCAAAAGAGGTGCAATTCTGTAACAAACGAAGTGCACCTTGGGGAACAAATACAAATTTTCTTTGATTTAAATGGGAATATTAACCCCTTGAACGTATTGGAAACCTCTCTAGCATTCAGGTGGTTAAAAAGCCCATTTAAATCCGAGGGAATTTTAGTACATTTTTAAATTTGTTTTAGAATTCCACTACTTTTTTTTGGTAGATCAGCCTCACTCTGTGCAGTCTCGGTGAAAGGGGACTTCTGCTATTTACTGTTATTGGTAGGTGCAGATGTTCAGTGATATATTTAGACTTTTTGTTGTCATAGCCATCCTGTTTGCAAATCCATAAAATTCTGCATTCTTTTGAAAAATGGATCCTCTCAAAGGGGGAAAACTGTTGGCCCAGCCAATTTGCCGTCCTCGATCTAGACCTTAAAGGGGATCTATCACCTATATAAAGGCTATATAGGCTAAATAGTTAGGTTATATAGCTAATCTCACTAAAAGTGTTCATTTTTTTTTTTTTTTTTTCCCCTTTTAGAAGCTTCATTTTGTCAAAATGTAAGTTATAAAGTCTGGGCCGCAGCTACTTCCTGACAGACTGCGGTTACCTGCTTTGTACCTGCAGGTAACAGCAGGATTGGTGTTGAAGAAAAATCAGATGTTTGTTTCGGCCAGTACCAATGGCCTTTATCAAGATAAAGGCCATTGGTACTGGCTGAAACGTCGAAACAAACATCATCTGATTTTTCTTCAACATCAATCCTGTGAGTGCCATCTCTCCTAGAACTGTGTGTGTGTGTATGTATGTATGTATATATATATATATATATATAATATAAATATTTTATTTTATCTCCCCCCCCCCCCCCCCAGTATTGCAGTTTGACCTGGCAGCTCATCTGAACACAGCCCCAGAGCTGGTGAACAGAGTATACAACAGACCTACTGTAGAGACCCTGCAAAAGGAAACTGTGAAGGGAGTCACTAACAACAAGCAAATAAAGGTAAGGAAGTTGTAACTTTTCATTGGATGACGTGTGGTGCAGAGAAAAAACACCCTTTCTGGACATGGAAATAGTGGGGCTTTGCAGAGGCAGCAAAAAAAAAATGAGCAATTCTAGATCAAACCATCTTCACAGTAGGGGAGAGCTAAATATACCCAAAACTCCCATTTATTTTAACCACTTGAATGCTAGAGAGGTCTTTAAAAGGATAGTAATGTTTCATAATAAAAACAGCTTCAATTAATCATCATAGTATTTGGACTTTGGAGAGTGTTATTTCAATTCTATCAGAGTTGTAGTTCAAGAGTAATTCAATGACAAAGTATCCCCCTCCCGCCCCCTTTACTGATGTAACACTGCTCAGCCAGATCAGAAGGGAGGTGCCCAGGTAGATTGCAGAGAGGGACAATCTTCAATTAAGATAAGGGAAAAAGCTGAAAAACTTGTCAAGGGGGGCAGGGCTTTCATTGTTCTCATAGGAAGAAGATTGTCCCCTGCTGTTATCTGTCTGGTCTATGGACTGGATTCCACATCTGAGAAGAGATGGCTTACACTAGGTAAAAGGGGCAGGAGGGGAAACGTTGCTTGTAACTATCTCTCAAACCATAAAGGTTTGAGAGATAAGACTTGTATCGTTCTTCATGTTTTTTTTTAAATGCCTGCAAAATAAAATAAAGATAAAACAAAGTATTACTATCCCTTTAACTCATTTCTTTGCTATATGTTAGAGACCTGTTTAGCACTCAAAAGGTTAAAATCCCCATTTAATCAATGGGAAATATTATTTGTCCCCTGTGGTGCAGTTGCTTTTCCTCTCTTCTGTGTATAAAGTCAGTTGAGCCTTATGTAAAAATAATTGGATTTTGTTTGGCACAACTAAACTGCACACTATAGGTGACAAACATCCTAATTGATATTGCACTTGGAATGCCAGCGGTATACACAATGCAATGCGCACCCCTCTGGCACTCAAAGGGTTAAATGGCACAGTTATCCCTATGAATGATGGAGATCTCCAGTCTATTCCTTTAGTTACGAGCCCCATTTAAAACAAGGTAATTTTGTGTAGTTGGTTTGCCACAGAATTTATATGTAAGGCCCAGTGTACTTCTCTTTATCAATTCTGCAAATTCACATTGATTTTAAAGATAGCTTTTCACTGCTAGAGCTCTGGTATTACAAAGTAACGAATCCTTTAAAGGGATAGTAATACTTTGTTTTATCTTAATTTTATTTTGTAGGCATTAAAAAAACATGAAGAATGATATAAGTATTATTTCTCAGCGCTTTATGGTTTGAGAGATATTCACAAGCAAAGTTTCCCCTCCCGCCCCTTTTACCTAGTGTAAGCCATCTCTTCTCAGATGTGGAATCCAGTCCATAGATCAGACATTTAACAGCAGGGGACAATCTTTTTCCTATGAGAACAATGAAAGCCCTGCCCCCCTTGACAAGTTTTTCAGGTTTTTCCCTTATCTTAATTGAAGATTGTCCCTCTCTGCAATCTACCTGGGCACCTCCCTTCTGATCTGGGCTTTTAACCTCCTGAATGCTGTGGTTAATGAACCCATTTAAAATCGGTGGATGTTTTTGTCGTCTAGGGTACTGTTGCATTGCTTCAGAACTGCTTTCTTTTTTTATAAAGCATACGGTACTTGATGTTCATTGAGAAAGTCTCATAGAAGAGATTACTGTTGCAGAAAGTGAGGGACAGAGGCAATGCACACTTGTATGTGCTCATACGCACACTAATGCGCATGTGCAGTCAGCCACATCGATGGACTCATGCTGTGAGATGCACAAACACAGTACACCTGAAGAAAGATGTAGCTTATGTGCTAAGATAGAAAACACACAATTCTTGCTTGTGTACAGTGAAAGAGACATTCAGTGTGACATTCTTGCCTAGAGAGAACAAGTGAGGAAGGGACAAAGAGATAGGGACTATGGCCACTGGTAAAATGAGGAGGAGCTAACTTTTATATATTTCACTCTTCTGCCTACCAGAAACTGTCTAAACAGAGGCAGCATCAGTATGACATCCTGAACCAGCGAATTGAAAGGGAGAAGAAGTTGTTCGTCATTTCTCAGAAAATACAGACACGCAAAGACCTATTGGTAAGTTTCTGTAGTTGCACTAATTTTCTAAACAAACTGTACTTAGGCAACAGAAGAAATCCCGAAGCCCAGTAGCTTCAATTTCCTCAAATATTCCTCTAAATTGGAGAAAACTAATATGCCATTTTTTTTCAAGCAGACCCTTGAGGCTCTGAATGCACACATTTTCTTAAAGTTTTATCCAAATGAGTTCATCCTCATTGTGATTCTTCTCTCCTCAGTCTGTCTAGCATATTCTCACATACACACTGCTTCCCACTTCACCCTTAGACCAGTGGTTCCCTCTCTTCTCTTCAGAAACGTCTAACAGATCATATTTTTAAGATTTATCTGCTTGAGTAAAGGCGAGTGAGCCACTGATTTACCAATTTATTTAACTAGTCTATGTAAAGCAGGGACATGCCCTATTAGACACAAGAAAATAGGTTTGGGAGCCACTGCCTTACATCAAGGTTGCTACCACAAAACATTTCCTCCATCATATAGATGCACCTAGGCATGATGACATAAATCCAAGGCCTAGAGAGCTGTGTCGTGTAACATAAAGGGCATTATACTTTAATACATATTTATTCACTTTTCATCAGGTGTAGAGTCTGTCATAAAGCAATGTAGTCTCATTTCTTAAAAAGGAGGACAAGATCTAAGCCTGGGAAGTATAGACTTGTAATTTTGAAATCCATAGTAGATGAGATACTTGGATTACTAAAGGTTGGTATTCCTGATTATATGATGACTAGCAATATCATTAGTTATAATGGTTTTTTGAACAACAGATCATGCTAAACGAATTTACTTTAATTATATGAAAAGGTAGGTAGTAACATTAACCAGGGTACATTTTTTTCTGTTGTATTCTTGGATTTTGCTTTAGCCTTTTAATACCATGCCTCACAAGAGACTACTACTTCAACTGAAATAGATAACCAGTTTTCTATTCGTGAAAAGATATAGTAAAGTGATAGAATGTTTTAAGTGAGGTGTCACAGGGATCAGTCCTAGGCCCAATGCCTTTTTAAATTGTTTATTAATGCTCTACAAGTGGGAATTAAAATCAGTTTTTTCAATCTTTGCTGATGACACTAAGCTGTGTAAGGAAATGCATATTGAGCAGTATTTTTTTTTTCCTCTGCACAAAGATTTGAATAAATTGAGTGGGCTAAACGTGGCTCTCTTTTGCTCGCTCGCTCTTTTGCTCTTGCTCGCTCACTCGCTCTTTTGCTCGCTCTCTCTTTTGCTCGCTCTCTCTTTTGCTCGCTCTCTCTTTTGCTTGCTCTCTCTTTTGCTCGCTCTCTCTTTTGCTCGCTCTCTTTTGCTCGCTCTCTCTCTTTTGCTCGCTCTCTCTCTTTTGCTCGCTCTCTCTCTTTTGCTCGCTCTCTCTCTCTCTCTCTTGCTCTCTCTTTTGCTCGCTCTCTCTTTTGCTCTCTCTCTCGCTCTTTTGCTCGCGCTCTCTCGCTCTTTTGCTCGCTCTTTGCTCGTGCGCTCTCTCTTTTTGCTCGTGCGCTCTCTCTCTCTTTTTGCTCGTGCGCTCTCTCTCTTTTGCTTTCTCTCTCTTTCAATTTATGTGGAAACCCTGGTACAATGTTCCACTAAACTTAGTTTGAAAACCGCTGTTTTTAAAGGAGCAGAAACCTTTTTAATTATATTAAAGAATAAATATAAAATATTGTTCAGTCCCTCAAATTTGATGTACTTCTTCTCAGGGTCTCACGTGAGCCAGTTAATGATATTGTCATTTCTAATCACAGGACAAAAGACAGAAGGTGAAAGTGAAGAAGGAAACTGTGAATTGCCCAGCGATTTATAAGTTTAAAATGCAGCGCAAGAGATAACCTCAGCTGCAAAGCGAGACAATCAGAGGATATGTATTTGACTTTTGAAATGGTTTGGAGTTGTTTTACAGCCTTTGCCAAGCTGCCTCAATGCCCATCAGCAGTCATCCCCTCTTTACACAATTCAGACCCCCCCCCCCAAAAAAAAAAATAATACAAAATAAAAAAACAAAAACAAAAATTAAAAACAACCAGGAATAAATGCATTCTAGCGTTTAACATCCCTAGTGATGCTTACAGGTAACATTACAAACAGTCCCTTTGTAATAAGAAGATGGGTTCCAGGGGCTTTATGCACAAAGGTCTGTACTGTGTGCCCTGATTTGCATGTTGCTACATGGAATTCTGGGAGTGCATTACAAATGCTGTAAGCTAGGGATTCCTTGCAGGATATAGGGCTTCTTGCTCTGTTTCAGACATATAAGTGTACTGTGTAGGTAAAGGAGTAGCGTCGTTCTGCAGCAAACCAACTGCACCATAGGAAATGAATACAAGAAAATGTCCTAATAATGACGTGTGTGATTTTAACTCCTTCATTTCTAGAGAGGTCTCCAACTCTTTAGAAAGTAATATGTTGGAAACCTCTAGCACACAGGGTTTTAAAAAAACATTGTTTTGTTTATATGGCTGCAAATACTTAGGCAATATTCATAAATGGTCACCAGTCTGCATTCTGACATTTAGTAGGGGGTCCAGGACAATTAAAGGGCTGTAGTGAAGAATTTAGCTCTTGTATATCTTTGTTAATGTTGGGGGAAAAATCTGGTTATTTCAATAAATGTCTGGTTTAAGTCTATTTTAAAATTATTTGTGCCTATATAACTTACTCATGAAACACTTTGCACTTAGTACTTGCATTTCTACTTAAATCTTGTGGTAGGGCATCCTAACAAAATAATTATATGTACTATATGCTCTTATACAACTCCTTGTTCTGTAATCATTTGTATATTCTTTTTTGTTACGTTTTTATGTTCCCTGTGTTATCTTTATATGTTCCACAAGATGGCAGTAGAGATGCACACAGCAGTTTTCATACATTGATATACTGAAAATGCAGTTTGTATAGATTAACAAGAAACAATGGCCCATATTTATAAAACCCAGTTATTCTGGAATAAACCAACTGCACCATAGGGAGCAAATAAATCCCCATGCACTTGAATAGAGCTTTTTATCCTCTTGAATGCTTTGTAATGCATTTGAGAGGTTGAGGGTTAAAAGTCCAATTTAATGTAACAGGCATTTGTATTTGTCTCCTATGATGCAGCTGGTTTACTCCAAAATAACTCCTGTAGACTGGAGTTATTCTGGAGTAAACCAACTGCATCATAGCGGACAAATACAAATTCCTAAATTCCCAAGCATTTAAATAGATCTTTTTAACCCTGGAGAGGTCTCCAGTGCACTGAGAAGCAATGCATTGGAGACATTCAGCATTGAAGGGGTTAAAAGCCTGATTTAATGTTAACCCTTTGAGTGTCAGTGCCCTGCAATGAATTTGATACACCTCTGGCACTCAGAGGGTTAAGAGGAATTTGTATTTATCCCCTAAGGTGCTGTTAGTTTAGTCCAGAATAATTCCATTTTTTTTTTTTTTTTTTTTTTTTTTATATAAATATGGGCCATAGTCATTTTAATGAAGTAATCCAGGAATAGTCATTTGTGCATGAATGACTACACTAGTGAATCACCTGCCTCCTGCTCTGCCAGTTCCATGTTCTGATGCTGCCCTGTTAGTTCTGTCGCTTGTGCATCAAAGCTCCCCCTGCTGGTAATCCTCATACATTACGACCTGTATGTGAACATCTAATGAGAACCAAGGAAAAAGACTGCTGGTGACTGGCTGTGTGTGCCTTAGAAGCTCTGACAAATATTACTCTTATCAACATTCCTCCACCTTACAGAGCACTTTTGCAAGTAAAATGGAATGTGTTTAAATGATTACCAGAACACGCTTATTTTAATTGGTGACTTACAATAGTTCATCCATTTTCATAGGGGTATCCTTAACCTAGTGAGCACCAGAGTGGGGTTCAGTTTGTCTGGCAATGTGGTGGACACCACTCTAGCATTCAAAGGACCGCATTCACGTAGTTAAGGAGGAACCGTTCTGGGGCAAACCAACTGCATTATAGGGGATAAACAATTCCCATACATTTCATTTTAACTCCTTAAGGACCAATGATCTTGGGGTTGGACACCCCTTAAGGACCATATAGACGATGCTCGGCATGCCGGCACACGTGACTAATCGTGTACCGGCACGACAAGTGGGGGGTTCTGATACTGACCGCTCCAGTCTTGGCGCAGTCAATTTCAGGCCCTTGTAGTGCTCACAGCGTTCCCGCAGGAGCGATGTGAGCACAAAATCCGTGACTTGCTAGGACTGTCGTCGGTCCTTTAAGCAAGGACGCCGTGACAATCCTGACTTTTTTTTATGAAAAAATATATATTGTAGGGATTTTCCTACTGAGTAAAATAATGGTACTCCCACTGCCAAGAGATTTATATTTCCAGAATTATTACAGTTTAAACCCATGTTTTTTTACATTAGAATTTGACTACTAGAGGGCACTGCTAAATAGATTTTCTGGTAGATTCTAATGGAGAGGAAAGTCAGAAAAGTCAGAGACATACAGTTCTCCATAGAATGTGATAGAAACTGTCTGTCACTTCCTGTCAGTTAGAACTATCAGGAAGTAAACACAGTAAATTCACTTCCTGATTATTTAAACTGCTATAAATTTTGACTAAAACATCTGACACTGATGGGAGTGACCTTGTTTTATTCAGCAGGAAATGCTCTGTAAAATGTGTTTTCATAAAAAAAACTTTACTGCTCCTTTAAGGGGTTAAGCCTTTGAATGGTAGAAATGTTTCCAATGCAGTATAGCAATGTGGTTGAGACCTCTCTAGTATTCAGTGGGTTAAGATCCCTGTTTAAATCGATGATTATTTGTTCTCAATCAAGCAGTGAGTTTGCCCCAGAACAACTCCATATTTTTTTCAACATAGGGCACTATGAATTGCTAAAAGGAAAAAGTGATGCAATTCTGAAGAAAACCTGCATCATAGGGGGAATTGTCTAGCATTCAAGAAACTGAAAGTCCATTTAAATGAGAAAAAGAATTACATTTCTGACCTTTGGTGCAGTTGGTTTGCTCCAGAATTCCACATTTGTAGCTTACTGAATGTGACCCAGGTCCTGCGCAGAAGTGATATAAAATGTATTTTAGCTTCACTTTTTAAACTTTTGGTGGTATGGATCGAATGATATATACATAAGTATACACACACAAAATGAATGAGTATTGCAGTATGTGATAGTTCAATAAAAAAAAGTATTATTCAATTGTCAGGAAGATCTTTTGAGACTAACAACCTCCCTTTATCAAGTCAAAAGCAATACATGATAAAGGGAGGTTGTTACTCTCAAACGCTTGTGATGGAAATTGACTGTTAGTACAATAAAAAAGGTATTATCACATACTGAGATACTCATTCATATTCCATATACACCACTGGACTACCATGTGTGTATGTAATATATAGATATGCAAAATTCTTTCCAGTGCTGCCTTCTGGAACCAGCCTTCAACCACAGCCATGTCTGAGAGAAAACATAGCTGGGGCAGGAGTATTCTGGCCACTCCTGTCCAAATCACTGCAGGGACTTAAGCAAAATTGTCTTACCTATAATACTTGGAATGGTCTACAAAGTGTGCCTGCAAACCAGGCACACTTTGTAGACCGTTCCAAGGAAGTATTAAAGTTGCTGAAGAGCCTCCATCTGGTCAAGTAACCGGATTCTGCAACTGTTAGCTACAGCGTGGACTTCTCTCAGGAGGCAACTTTAGCGATGTGTATATCTCTCAAACCATAAAAGTTTGAGAGATAAGACTTACATCATTGTTAATTTCTTAAGGGCTACAATATTAAATAAACTTAATTTTAACCATTACTATCCCTTTAAGTGTGAAGCTTAACCCTTTGAGTGCCGGAGGGGTACGCAACGCATTGCTTTGCAATGTGTTGCCTTATCCCTTTGCCACTCAAAGGGTTAATGTGGATATGTCACCTTAAAACAGCTTAGGCAATTTTAAAATGTCTTGGGGAACAAAAAAGTCCACATGCCTACCTATACACCATTAAAACATTATACAAAGTAAAAAATATGTACCTGTTTATGTGTGAGCAATGAAGCTTCAATAGTGCTGTTTATCTTAGGCAATACCTGCCATCATTATCTTCCTCCCACTCATTAGCAATTTGTCTCTGCAGACAGTACCGTTATAATTAACACCTTGATTGCCAAAGAGGAGTGCAACTTCCCTTTCACTCTTATAAGACATTCAGCAGGTTAAACATGCACTCAAACCATCAAATGCTTTAAAGGGATAGTAATTCTGGCAAATTACTAATCCCCATATTGTAGCTTTGATAAAAAGAAACGTATTGCCCCCAGATCGCTGACTGCAGAGGAAGCTGTCGTACGACAGTCTTATGTGCATCAGGCGCCTCTGCAGCTGAGCTGAGATCGCGTTTATAAAAAATAATTATTTCACCGAAAAGGTCTTCTACATGTGTGTGGTTTGCAAGCACACGTAGAAGACCGGTTTAGTGAAAGATTTCTTTTTTATAAACGCGATCTTGGTCAGCTGCAGAGCCGCCTGATGCACATAAGACTGTCGTACGACAGCTTCCCCTGCAGTCAGTGTTCAGTCAGGGAAGGGGGAGGGAGGGGGGAACTTTGAGCGCTATCCTCTCTCAAACCATAAGGGTCTGAGAGATGACACTGGGGGCAATACGTTTCTTTTTAACAAAGCTACACTTTGGAGATTAGTCATTTGTAAGTATTACTATCCCTTTAAAGAGATAGTAGTGTTCAGATATGATGGCAAAGTCTATTATTCAACATACTTTTTTTTTAATGAATAGTACCTAACACTCCATACCATCATCTTCATTTTCTTTCATATTAATGTTTCCTCCCCTCCTGCCCCTTTTCTGTGCAGACCTCAGATCTGGAATCCAGTCGGAGGACCGGACAGACCACAACAAGGGACAATCTTTTGTCTATAAGTGTAAGGAAAACACTGCTCCCCTTGATGAAGGAGGATCGTTTTTCCTTATGCTGACAGAAGATTGTTCATATCTCAATCCATCCAGACTAGCTTGCTGCTCTGAGGGGGGAGGCATTGTGACATATGGAAAAGGGGCGGGAGGGAGAAACTTTACTATAAAATGAAGACAACAACGTTATGGAGTGTTAGAAAGGTACACTTCCTTATTTAAAAAAAAAAAAAAAAGTTTGTCGAAGAATCAAAATTGCCTTCAAATCTAAACATTACTATCTCTTTAACCCCTTAGTGACCGGCCGCGCACTTAACGCACAGCTAAGAATTATTATTTATTTATTTTTTTTAATTATTCTGGAGTCCCAGCTGTGCGGGGACCCAGACTTCCGGGACGTACATGTATGTCCTCTGTCACTAAGTGACAGGTTTTTTGGGACGTACATGTACGTCCATTGTCGGGAAGGGGTTAAGTGCCTTTTCACTACTCCCATATAGAAAACTAATTTTCTTTTAGTGCAAATGTCTGCTGAAGCCTGTTTGGCAACTGGTGAGTTAAATCTGTGATTTCATTGTTTGCTCTCACCTAAGAGTCACCAGAGGCCCAGTTTAGCCTTTCTTGTATATTTATACCTTCACATGATCGTTTAAAATGCCTATTAATAGTGTATTATAGTTTCCATATATAAAACAAGTGTAAAAGCCCCTGTACATGGGCCAAGGTCCGGGTGATGTTAACCGTTTGAGTGCCAGAGGAGTATGCAACACATTGCTTTGCATACCCCTCTGGCACTCAAAGGGTTAAGATGCCGGTCCTGCCACCGATGCAGTCATGCACTGTAGAGACTGCCCGAAAGCACAGAATGCTCCCAGCACAGAACTCCCAGCATTCTGTGCGTTTGGGCAGTCTCTACTGTTCATGATGGCTTCTGACAAACATTCTAGCGAATTATTATGTAGGATAGTGTTGCAAGTAGATAGATCAGCAATAGAACCGCATGTGGACATATGGAGTAGAGGCTTTGGGGAAACTCTCCCACCTGGATCAATTGCTTAATGCATTTAACAATTTGAGTGCCAGAGAGATGTGAAATGCATTGTACACATATACTACACTCATAAAGTATTCTAGCTGCACCTGGGTTAGAGATGAAAGGGAGATCACAACACAGGGGAGCAGGTCAGGAGATCTAGAGGAAGTTACTTGTGACAGCTGTACCAGCAGGGTACTACATGGAAGAAAAAAAATTATTACAGCTCAAACATTTATTTATTTTTTGTTTCGGAAACTACAGTGTTACTGTTGTGGCTCCCTGGTTATGATGTCCTCTCTCATTATGTGAATCAGTAGTCAATGACTCAAGCTCTCTCATAGATAATGTTAGAGGTAAAACAGTTACCTTTTGGACAGCAGTCGGTGCTCTTCCAAACACTTGGATTGGAGGAAAATATTAAACTGCGTATTGAAAAATAAAATAAATAAATAAATAATCCTGCAGCAGTGGGAATACTCTCTCTTCTCTGCAGAGAAAGCTAGACTTTCTCCACTACACTCTGCAGTGATTCCTGGGTATCGATTCCTATCGATTTAAACTTTTGAATTTTATTGTGGTCTTTAAATGAATTTCTTTACAATGGAACAAATTGAGAAGAGAGTAGATATGCTTTTAGCCATGTACTTGCAACTGTTAGGCAGCATAAAGGCTATAGACCAAGCTATACTGCCAACTGCTGCAAGAGATCAGAGTTGACCATGTGTGGCTGAATACAGACAGATAAGCTACAAGAGTGTGAAAGCAACCCATGCCAAATCACCCCTGTTGAAGACAAAAAATACCCAAGCAAACAAACATTGAAGCCATTTCCAAGTAAGCCCCCAGCAGGTAAAAAAAAAAAAAATCCTTCCTGATTCCAAATGGCAATCAGATCGTTCCCTGGATCAACATCCTATCTCCTTTGTAGCCAACTGCCATAATTCTCAATATTGTTCTGTGCAAGATAGGTACCAGTGACTTTTTTGGAAACAGTTACAGTATCTGCGAGCACAGCATCCTGAGGTGAGGCAAAGATTTCCATAACTTTACTGCCCTTGCTATGAAAAAAAAAAACCCTTGCGCTTGTTTTAGTTGAAACCGCCTTTCATCTAGTCTTAACGGATGACCTCTTGTTCATAGCTCAGCTCATTGAGTAAATAGTTAACTGGAGAGTTCTTTGTATTGATCTAGCATATATTTGTAAATGGTAACCATATCACCCCTTAGACGTCTCTTCTCTAATGTGAAAACCCAGTTTGGCTAGTCTCTCTATATAATTCAGATCCTCCAATCCCTTTATCAGTTTTATTGCATGTCTCTGCACCTTTTCCACTTCAACAATGTCTTTTTTAAGAACAGGTTCCCAGAAATGTACTCCATATTCTAGATGAGGCCTTACCAAAGATTTGTATACTAAGCAGAGCTTTGGTAGAGGACTGGGGTGACAGAACCAAAGGCAGCTAGGGGACATAGTTGTGCAGGTAGTCAGGAATTTGCACACAGTAGGATATCAGGCAGGTGACAGACTTGTTGGTCATATCTAGCAGAAAGTCATGGTAGGTGGCAGACAGAAGTACAGATTTTTAACCCTTTGAGTGCCTGAGCAGTACATAATGCATTTCTTTGCAATGCGGTGCGTACACCTCTGGCACTCAAAGGGGGTAATCTTCTTGTAGACTGGCACTTTAATACATTTACAAATTGTCTTATGGGGAATTTCAGTCTGTGATTCTGATCACGTGAATGATGTGTATTGAAATGCCTGATTTTGCCATAGTACTCACCTGTACTCAGAAGCCACTGACATGGTAGGACTTGAAAATGTCCATGGTGGAGATTGGTGAGTGAAACGAAATGACTGAGTCTTTGATTAACTCATGTGTGCTAAAGGAGGAAAAACCCTAAATCCTGACCTATAAGGGGTCCCTGAGACAGGTTTGTGAACAACTGCCATAGTAACTATGGGATCTGTAGACACTGTAGGACACCCTGTGTAGACGCAGTGTAGCTTTAAAGTGGAACTTTCACCCTAAGGGCTAGATTCTATTGCATGAAATAAATGTTAACACCTGTTTTATCAAACATTTTCCTATTGAAGTCTATGGGGGAAAACTGGAGATAAAAGCAGAGATAAAATTAGCACCTGTAATAGAATCCAGCCCTAAGATGTTTACTTTCTTTTAAAGGGATAGTAATACTTAAAATGTAAAAAAAAAAAATATATATGTTGTAGGGTTTATCCAGGACCAGAGCTGTCCATAGGATCGTGTAGCAACAGTGCCACTGTACAATTACAGGCCACTGTGATATTGCACCTAAAAAATTCAACTTTGAAAATTAATAACTTTTGAATGAAACACCTTTCAGCAGTGGGAGTACTCTTATTTTACTCAGGGGGATAAACCCTACAACATATATTTTTTTCATTTTAAGTATTAATATCCCTTTAAAGATAATTAAAAGCTGTCTATATGTTATACTAGCCATTTTATGTAAAATTATTAGTTTTTGAAAAAGAAACTTTAATGTTTTGTAGAAACAGAATGGCACATTATGCTAATTCCCAGCACAGTATGCTAATGATAATGAAATAACCTCATTGCATGGGGTGCATCTAGAGTCACTATGTGGATATATTGATCCACCAAAAGAGGTTAATGTCTCCAAAAAACAAAGTTATATTACAAGCAAATTGCTATCCCAACATATAGACTGTTATTAGCTGCCTTAAAAAATTTAAATCAAACCCCTTTGCCTCACACTATGCGCTGAAAGAAAAGACAGGGAGGTCTGGAGCAAACCAGCGGTGTACCATAGGGGCTAAATAAAACTTCACATTGATTTAAATGGGCGTTTAACCTTTTGAATGCTAGCTACGTCTCAAATGATTTCCTTCGCAATGCATTGGAGACCCCTCTAGCATTCAAGGGGTTAAATGCTCTATTTTAAATCAGTGGGAGATTGGGCAATGTTTAATACTCCCCTGTGGTATAGTTAGTTTGGCCAGCATTGCTCCTCCTTTCTTTTGTGCTTAAGGCCCTATGTGTGGGCTCTGGTAAACGAGGTTACTTGGGACAGCTTTGATCCTCTGCTTTATATAGTACAACAAAGGGCACAGTTCTATGTGTGGATCATACATATATATTCATAAGGCCCTTATCATCAAGTCATAAATTTGGGGGCACCAGTTCAGGCACAATCATTCTATTTGTGCCTGGCCCAAGATAAAGTATAAAAGCTGTTTGGTGGCATAACCATAAATATATTTTTAACCCTTTGGGTGCTATAGGGTGTTTCCAAAGTATTGTTTCACTTTGAGGTGGAGACCACTTAGCATCCAAGGCGTTAACAAAACCATACTGTCAGTGGTGAATAAATTATAGATTGGTAACCACCAGAGGAGGGATGCAGTGCATCTGGCAATGTGTGGAGATCAATTCATCATGGAGAATAAGACACACTTGGACCAAATGCACTAAGGATTAGATATGCAAGGCGTAGGGGGGAGAAATTTGTTACTAGTTGCTGCTGCTGATGATGTAAAGCTGCTGATGTGTTGGGAAGGCAAGGAGAAAACATAGTGGATGCAGTCTCCCCCAGACTTCAGCATGAAGAACAGCAGCACCCTTTGCTTAGCTATTTAAATGCCAGTGAGGTAACACATGGAAGGGTATGCACTTAGGTGTGATAAAGTGGAGATGACTTCTCCAGTGATATCACTTCTCCAGTTCCTATTTTATTTTATAGAGGCTATGCACTAAGTTCTCCAGAGTTGGAGAGATCTTAGTCCATAGGCTCCATAGAATAACAGAAACGCTATCACTCGTGGTTCTCGCTACTTTATCATCTCTTTATCCTTGGTGCATAACCTCTAGTATGTTGCTAACCCCTCTAGTTTTCTGCTTCGTCGTGAAATAAAACCTACCATACTCACAGAAGTTCCAAATTGGAATGATAAAAACAAGCACAGTTCTTCTACAAAACTAGAGCGACACTATCGAAGCCCCATGCAATTCTACTTATCATCAGCCACAGACATTAGACAGGCCAGGCTACAGCTATCAGACTTTAGTTTGTTTCTGTGATACCTCCTACAACTAGTAGTTTTTTCACCAAATATAATTTATTGTATTATATTATGTTTTTTATTGTACTATTTTTATTTTGTTTTTATACCTTACTAGTTGAACAGCTCGTGTACACGGGCCACAGTGCCAGCAGCAACGGCCGAGGTGCAGTCATGCACAGTAGAGGCGCTCTGAATTCAGACCATAGTCTGGTGCGCAGAGAGAACTGCGGTCTGAATTCATAGCGCCCCACCCCGTCTTCAGCTGCAGCGCGGGCAGTCTGTGCTGCGCATTACTGCAGCGCGCACAGCTGTCTGTACTGCGCATGATGGCTTCTGACAAACATACATTAACAAATTATTATATAGGATGCTCCATGAGCATTCTGCAAAAAGAAAAACACCAAAGAATTAATTAATTAGAAATGCGCCCTTATTTAAATGAGAGTGTTTCATTGTGGACATATGGTGATCATTACTAGAAGTCCAGATTGTTAAAGTAACAGTAATGGCCCATAACAAAATTTTCTTGTTTTGTTGAGTTAAAAAAAATAAATTAAGTGGCACAAATCTCAAACCATAAAGGTTTGAGCGATATTCACATCTAAAGTTTCCCTTTTCCAGATGTCAGCTGTAAAGCTGACAGCAGGAGATTCAAATCGGCCGACTCAAGGAGGCTCTTCAGCAGAGCCGAAACTGTGTTATTTAAAGAGAACTACTTCACTGACGAAGTCTACAAAGTGTGTGCAAACCAGGCACACTTTGTAGACCGTTCCAATGAAGTAATTCTTTTTAAATAACGCAATTCCGGCTCTGCTGCAGAGCCAAAGGCTGGTCCTAGTACCGGGATCTCTGCTGTCAGCTAGAGCTCTGATGTCAGGAGAAGGGGAGGGAAGGGGGGACTTTACATGCAAATATCTCTCAAACCATAAAGGTTTTAGAGGTGGGATTTATGCCACGTAGTTTATTTTTTAATCTGTACAAAACAAGAAATTTTTTTTATGGGACATTAGTGTTCCTTTAACTGATAATCCCATTTATATAAAAGGCCAGATGTATGTTTGTCTGATGCAGTCATGCACAGTAAAGACTGTCCGATGCAGTCATGAGCAGTAGAGATTGCCTGAATGCAGGTATGTTTGTCCGATGCAGTCATATGCAGTAGAGACTGCCTGAACGCACAGAATACTGGGAGATTTTGTTCTGCGGTAGCACACCTGCCATGTAGTTCTTTTCTTTACTCACTTTGACCCATGTACATGGGCTTTTACACTAGTATATAAATAAAGCATGACAATATGCAATGAACCCCTTTATACTTTTGAATGCCAGGTTTTCAAGCTATTGACAGACTACCCTGTAGAACTGCGCTTGGCCAGTATTGGGGGCATAGATAGTAGCAAGCGTGACCGGAGTCCCAGCAATTGTACCTTTTAAAAATAAATACCTGCCCTGCTCATCATCTAAAACCGCAGAGCATGTCCATGGCACCATTCTAGCCACCATAATAGCTACCCCCTTTTGTTTCTCATCACACAAGGCCGTCCATACAGCAGGAAAGTGTTTAGAGACAAGCTTAGGATGTGCGTTCCACTTCAGATGCTTTTGTTGTAAAAAAAGCAATGTCTGTCCTGGAGCAAATAAGTCCCCTGAAAATCATTGACCTCTTCTCTGGGCTATTATAGCCCCAAACCTTGTATGTGGTAATCTTAAGTGAAGGCCTAGCCATGAATACCAAGATATACGTGTAGCCCTAGAACAATGACCCCCCCCCCAACCCAGTCACAGTCATATCCAAACACAAGGGAGAGGGTGTAAGGGAGGGAAGGATGGAAAGAAGGGACAGCGAAGGAGAGAAGAATAGAGAAGGGAAAAAGCAAAAAAAAAAGAAGTAGAAAAGAAAAAGAGAAGAAGAAAAACCGACAAAGCCGGAGAGCGGACCTCAGGGATCCAACCAATCCCATGGTACGCACTTCGGTGTAGTGTGGCAAGGGCTCTCAGTCCCATGTAGCACCATCCTTAGAGAACATAATAAAATCGCATCAGGAGGAGGAAGAAGTAGGAAGAACTCCCACCTGACCCACTTACAACATGATAAGCAAGAATCATTCCCCCATATACAAATAAACATCTAACCCCATAGTGTAGATATGTTCAAAACATAAAAATACAATACACAGAATTACATATACCCCCAAACCAAGGCGTTGGGTCAAACAGGTCGATCAAAGTAGCCACATACACAAAGTAGCTGCCAGACCTCCCGAGTTGAAGCGAGGCCACCCTGCATTCACTAGTGACCAATCCCCTATAACCATAGTGACACCCCTCCATACCCATCCAACCCACGCAAACCCCACTCACCATCGAACAGTAATTCACAAGTAACATAGAAACATCATCAGTAACCAGTACTATCCCTCGCCCAGCATTACACAACCCCACTTAGCTCCACAAAAGAGGTCTACTGAGGCACCATGAAGGCCCATAGCTGCCCAACACCCTCAAAGTGCCGCAATACCCCACCCTCCCAACTTATCATCAAAGCCCACCAACATAGACCAGCATAATAGACTGGCATGTTATAAGACAAAAAGAAACAGTGCAAAAGGTCCCCTCTACGTGTAGTATATTCGTATTCTTGATCCTCCACCTTCACCACGTGCTTTAAAAACAGTACTCACTTGTTCGAGAGTTTATTACTGCCTCTCAGTGATATCAACATGCCTGGTTTAAAACCCAGGTTGGTTTACACCTCTCAGTCTCCCAGGACTCCTCCGCGGGTATCCCCCTCTCTGGCCGATATCTTTTACAGTGGAGTTATTCCTCCTCTTCCAAGATACAGTTTGCTCCACTGGGTATCACTGGGCTACTTGGTGTACTTAGTTCCTGTATACTGAACTAATCAGTAGTACTGGGCACGGGCTTATGGATCAGCGTTTAAATTTATTGTAAACAAATAAAATAAAATAAAACAAAATAGCAATGCTTATATAAACTGATTAAAACAGACAGATAATACCGCTCTAACAGAATAACTGCTCTACGCGTTTCGTAGGACCTGCCTACTTTCTCAAGAGCTTTTGCTATGAAAAGCTTACCATTGTTCTATCCAGCATTTATGGGGAAGCCTTCTTTCATTCTGGTCGCGTCCTCCATATTTCCGCTGTATTGCTATGTACATACATGATGCACTCCAATACTGGAATGCATCCTCTGCGCATGCCTTGTGTACGTGCTTAACGCACAGTCCGCCTACAGATTTAATATCTATGGACTATTATTTATTTACACCAGCATATTCTAATAGGGATGGTGATGTAAATCTTAGAGGAGGCTCTTATTTTTCCAAATTTTAAGGCAGATTTCCCCATAAATATATCGTGATTCTATCTATTGTACATAACTATTATTTTACCCTCTATGTGTACTACCATCTATTGTGTGCAGGCTCAGCATCCAGTATCCCAAGAAACCCCCCAGTAAAAAGTAACCAGGGGAAGAAATAAAATCAACTGAGAAAACGCTATATAAATAATCCCAACTATCAATTACAGTTATAACTATGCCATATATAGGGGGCAATACATAGCCAAAGCTACCAAAACTTTTATATACTTAATATTCAAACATTTACATCTATAACACCAAGTAAATTCATAGAGTATAAATATAAATCTAATTGTACATAGTGATAGAAACACCTACTGAATTCTCCCTATAAATATGGCTAAACCATATACTATCACCCTCTCTCTCTCTCATATGTGTATATTTGATATTAAGTTTAAAGAGTATTAGTGTTCTGTAAGTTATTAATTATGATGATAATAAAATTCGAAGTTTACGTGTACCTAATTCCTATTTTACAAAAAACCTAAATCTATCTCCTCATTTAAACCGTTATCTCCTAAGGTACCCAAAGTGTAAATCCAAAAGGCCTCACGTGAACACAACGTCTTGAACCTATTGGATCTATCCTTTGGAATACATTCTACTCCCATCACCTTAAAACCCTCCAACCCTCCCTCCTTACATGTGAAAAAGTATAAAGGAACCCCATGGTCATGCCTTCCCCCCTCAATATGGCGTCTATGTTCCCCAAGTCTAGTCCTCAATTTTCTGGTAGTTCTACCAATGTACTTTGTGCCTCACCTGCATATTATGAGGTAGACAACGTAATCCGTATCACAATCTATATAATCCTTCATCTTGTATTTGGAATACTTAGTGATGTCTTCAAATTCATACACCCCTGTTAACATGTATGGGCAGTTCTTACATTTCTTTTTCCCACATCTATAGTTCCCAATTTTACCCTTCTTATCCTTATTTTTAAAGGGTTCTTTGCAGGGGTGGACTGACAGGACCCATGGCCTCTGGTCCAAAAAGAGGTCTGGGCCCCCTGCAGAAATCTCCACATTGCCCCTTCATCTCCACAATGCCCCTATCTCCACATCGCCCCTTCATCTCCACATTGCCCCTTCCACAATGCCCCCTTCATCTCCACAATGCCTCCCTTCATCTCCACATTGCCCCCATCTCCACATTGCCCCCTTCATCTCCACAATGCCTCTTCCACAATGCCCCCTTCATCTCCACAATGCACCTTCTACAATGCCCCCATCTCCACATTGCCCCTTCATCTCCACAATGCCCCTTCCACAACGCCCCCTTCATCTCCACAATGCCCCCATCTCCACATTGCCCCTACCTCCAGTCCCTGGTGGTCTAGCGGTGTGGCTTAATACGTCCCGCGCGCCTCTAGTAATGCAGAGGCTGGGAGATCATGTCATCTCCCAGAGCTCTGTATTACTAGAACGGCGCGCCGGCGGCTGTTGTTGGAGAGCTGTTGAGCAGCACTGGAAGCGGCGGTGGGCCCCCTTTGGTCATGGGCCCACGGTCCATGACCAAATGCCCGTATGGTCAGTCCGCCCCTGGTTCTTTGGGTCTGCTAGGGGCTATATAAGAATGTAGGTTCCTATTCTTCCTAAATATTATTTTGGGTTTATTTGGAATTATATCAACTAAATCCAGATCACATTTAATTACATTCCAGTGCTTATTTATTTATTTTATTTATTTAGAAAATGTTTTACCAGGAAGAATACATTGAGATTTCTCTCGTTTTCAAGTATGTCCTGGACAGTTTTCAGTAGAGGGTTGCATATTTATACAAAATTGAGAAACATTATATATTACATGTTATTAAATATATATACAAATATTCATACATATGGAAATTTTAAAATTATAAACAGTTACACTCTGTTTTTAGATATAGAGAAGCATTTACTTTTAAGGATTTTAGACTGGGAGCATATTTGATTATTTCAGGCAGATTGTTCCAGGCCTTTGGCGCTCTGAAGGAGAAGGCAGATCTTCCTGCTTCTTTCTTGTATTGTTGTATACGTAGCGAGTTGTTTGCGGTGGAGCAGAGGTTATACTTAGTATGGAGAGCAGGAGTGAGCATACTGCTCAGGTAGTGTGGTAGTTTTCCAGAGAAGTGGTTGTGTACTAAGCAAGAAAGGTGAAGGGCACGTCTAGATTTGAGTGTTAACCAATTTAGTTCTTTTAACATATCACAGCGATGAGTAGTGTAATTACATTGTGGGCTAAAGCGGCATATTGAATTATACAGGGTGTCAAGTTTACTAAGATGGATTTCTGGTGCTTGAGCATAAACTACATCACCATAGTCTATGGCGGGCAGCAACATCTGTTGCACAATACGTTTTCTAACCAGGGGACTTAAACATGATTTGTGTCTAAAAAGAGTACTGATTTTGTGATAAAGCTTGGAGGTTAACTTGTCAATATGATGTCCAAAAGTAAGGTTGGGGTCAAGCCACATACCAAGATATTTGTAAGAGTCCACCGGGGCCAATTTACAATTAGACTCCGTTACAATGGATAGGTGGGTATTGCCGAGATTACGCAGTTTGTGCTTTGTGCCAAATATCATTGTGACAGTTTTGTCTGTGTTTAAGAACAATTTGTTCCTTGCTATCCATCTTTCAACCTCGCAGAAATCATGTTGTAATATGGCCTCAAGGTGTGATATGTTTGAGTTTTTAGTATAGAGAATGGTGTCGTCTGCATACATGTGTACTGAAGATGATTTGCAAACCTTGGGCAGATCATTTATAAAAAGAGAAAATAGAAGAGGGCCAAGAATGGAGCCTTGAGGAACTCCACTTATTACTTTGAGCGGAAGGGAGTCAATGCCAGCAACTGACACATACTGCATTCTGTCTGATAAATAGGATCGGAACCAGTTTAGAGAATTATTACCCAGTCCTGATCTTTGGAGTTTATTTATTAGAATATTATGGTCTACTGTGTCAAAGGCCTTGGTAAAATCTAGGAAAATGGCTCCTGTGAGGTCACCATTTTCCATGCCCGTCTGGATATTGTTGGTTACTTGTAGGAGGGCCGTGACTGTTGAGTGATTTGGTCGAAAGCCTGATTGAAGAGGGGTGAAAAAACTGGTCTGTTGGTAATATTTATTTAGTTGCACGTGTACACATTTCTCTAGGATTTTGGATAAAGTGGGGAGTAGGGATATTGGTCTATAGTTTGATACTACATTTTTATCCCCACGTTTGTGGATAGGCACAACTCTAGCCACCTTCCAGGATTTGGGCATGTACCCTGTTGCCAAAGAGGTATTAATTAAAGATGCAATTGGTTTGGCCATTACCATAGCACTGAGCTTTAATAGCATTGCTGGTAGTTTGTCAGGGCTAAATTGGCATTTCATTTTTGGATTAAGAAGGTGATCATATATTTCGCTTTCATTTACTGGCATGAAATTGAATTCACTTTCAGAATTGGACCGGGCAACAGGTGCCAGTGAATGTTCTGTAGATGGCTGAACTTCTGAGTTATCTTTGTTTTGTGTAATCAGGGTGGTGGCACATCCAACAAAGTAGCTGTTAAAGGGATAGTAATACTTAAAATGTAAAAAAAAATATGTTGTAGGGTTTATCCCCCTGAGTAAAACAAGAGTACTCCCACTGCTGAGAGGTCTTTCATTCAAAAGTTATTAATTTTCAAAGTTGAATTTTTTAGGTGCAATATCACAGTGGCCTGAAATTGTACAGTGGCGCTGTTGCTACACCATCCTATGGAGATTTATGGTCAACTGACCAGAGTTGTCCATAGGATCGTGTAGCAACAGCGCCACTGTACAATTTCAGGCCACTGTGATATTGCACCTAAAAAATTCAACTTTGAAAATTAATAACTTTTGAATAAAACACCTCTCAGCAGTGGGAGTACTCTTGTTTTACTCAGGGGGATAAACCCTACAACATATTTTTTTTTACATTTTAAATATTACTATCCCTTTAAATGCATTGGCTATGGCTGTGGGGCACTGTATTGTTTCATTATCTATGATTATAGTTGATGGGTGAGTATGATTAGGAGGGTTATAGAGGTTTTTAATAACCTTCCAAAAGTTGGCTGGCTTTGAAATGTTACTGTTTAAGTTGTCAGTAAAATGTTGTGCTTTTGCTAATTTTGTTTGTTTTGTACATGTATTCCTTAATTGTCTGTATGCAGTGTGATCATATGCGGAGCCGGTTTGTTTAAATTTTGTCCATAAGGCATCTCTGAGACTGTATAATTGAATCAAGTCAGCTGAGACCCAGGGTACATGTGCCCCCCTAACCCTGACCTTCCTTAGTGGGGCATGCGTATTACAGACCTGTACGAATTCAGAGTTAAAGAATTCTATCGCTGAGTCTAGGTCTGGTATTAGCTGTATTCTCTGCCATGAGCAATTTCTTAAATCATTTAGGAAGGACTGAAGATTAAAATTTCTAAATGATCTTGTGAGTATGACTTTGGAATATGACTTGACTGGTTTTATTTTGCGGACACAGTAAACTATGGCGTGATCGCTAAACACATTTGCTAGTACACCTGAGTCTTGGATTCTGCTTGTGCAGGATGAAAGGATCCAGTCTAGCAGAGTATGGTTGGATGTTTTAAGATTTATGCGAGTAGGGGAGGAGATTAGTTGTGATAAGTTCAATGTTTTAAACAATGAACAAAATTTTTCATTCTTGGAGTCTAGCCAATTAATATTAAAGTCTCCAAGAACCATCAGCTCGCTTTTCTTGTTTTGAGTGTCAATCTCCTTTAGGTGTTGAGCTATGTCTGAAAGGGTATGTGCTGGGGTTTTTGGTGGTCTGTAGATGCCTACAATTATGATTTGTTTTGAATATGGAAGACAAATTTTGCCAGCAATGTATTCATAAGAATCAGAGTTATGAGAGTCATTTAGAAGTGTAAAGTTTACTGATTCCTGTATGTATATGATTACCCCTCCTCCTCGCTTTGCACGGTCTTTTCTAAAGCATGAGTATCCATCTATGGCAACAGCAGTATCAGGTATTTTTGGGGATAACCAGGATTCAGTAAGAATAAGAAGTTTAGGTTTGTATGTGTAACCCCATGCTTTTAGTTCATCCATTTTGGGCAGTATACTGTGTATGTTGCAGTGCACAAAAGACAGGCCCTTTTTAAAGGGGAGGTTGCCATTTATTGCTATTTGAGGGCCAGGGTTGGTTTCTATGTCATTTGCCAAGGCAAGTAATAGAATGCATAAAAATTTAGTGATTTGTTTTCTGTGAGCATATAGTGAGAGGGTGCGTCTGTTGCTATAATTACTGGGGGAGGGTGAACTTGTTTTTAATACTCTCCACCAGCATTCAGAGGGAAGTGCACATGTATGCAGAAGTCCATGGTGTATTAATATGGTATGGTGAGGGTGCTGGGCATGGTTGCAGGGATAAGAGGAAATCTGTATTAATAGTGGAATGGTTAGTACACATAGAAGTAATATGTTCATGTTGGCATGCATATGACAAGGCTCACAGGGTGCATACACATAGACAAACCAGCTGAGATTAAAAATTAAATTAATATAACAAGTATAAAATTATCTGTTTTCTCCAATTCCTCTTTATTCGCTTGCCTGTATTAATCAGAAGGTGTTCTGCAGCAGCTGTGTTTCTTTCCTGTCCACTCTCCTGTCCAACTCTCTTGTATAACTCTCCATACTTAGATAAAGTGTAATACCCTGGCAAATGCCACCCCGGCATAATGCCACCCCTAACTGTGCTCTAGATATACTAGATGGAGCCCCTAGGAAGACACACACTGACTGACTTATGGATAAGATGTTGAATAATTTTACTCTGAGCATTAAAAGTAGTGATCAGGCTCATTTGATGTTGTTGATTTTTGTATAAATCTTTCTTTTGACTTTTTTCTTTTTAATTATTTTCTTCCTATCCAAAGTTCTTGCTTTATTTATTGCCTGATCTATTAGTCCCTCTTTATATCCTTTTTCCACAAACTCCTTCTTTAAAGGGGAACTTTCACCCCGCAATAACTAAATCTCCCCTTACTGCTCACCTGGCGACTAGCTGCTTAGTAGCGCTAGTCGCCAGAAATCTTACCCCGTTCTCAAGATTTCGGCGTTTTAAAAGAGCAGGAAGCACGGACGTCTCTTCACAGTGACGTCCGTGCGCCTGCGCTGTCAGTCCCTTGTGCACCGTACGGTGCACAAGGGACTGACAAGGGACTGACAGCGCAGGCGCACGGACGTCACTGTGAAGAGACGTCCGTGCTTCCTGCTCTTTTAAAACGCCGAAATCTTGAGAACGGGGTAAGATTTCTGGCGACTAGCGCTACTAAGCAGCTAGTCGCCAGGTGAGCAGTAAGGGGAGATTTAGTTATTGCGGGGTGAAAGTTCCCCTTTAAGTCCATACATTTGTCTTCAAAATCCTTTGGGCTACTGCAATTCCATTTTAATCTATGGACTTGCCCAAATGGCATGTTATCTAACCATCTCTTATGGTGCGCACTGGTAGCATGAAGATATTTATTAGTCGCTACTTCTTTTTTATATATACTACTACCAATGATACCATCCTGATTTACATTAAGGACAATGTCCAAATATTCTATTTCTACTTCACTAATTTTATGGATGAATGTTATACCCTTTGAATTCTGATTTAAATTATGCAGCAGCCTTTCTAGAGTATCGACTTCTCTTCCCCATGTGAGGAGTATGTCATCTATAAAACAACCATAGTACACCAATCCCTCCCTCCACGCCAAGTCATCCATGAGGTGCTCTTTTTCAAAGATAATGTGCTACAGCCTGAATACCCAAATTATGTTGGATATTGGTGTATAATGACACTACATCCCCACGTATATCTAGACGACCCTTCAGAATAGGGTTTGCATATCTCTATGAAACTCTGCCATCTCCTCCCAAAACGCCAAAGTAATACCATCGGCAATAATCTTCATATCCTTTTTGGATAGTAGAGAAGCTAGAGCATCTGCGGTTAACACCAGTTGTGGAGACGCAGCACCAGATCCTGCCTCTACCATGTCTGTCACTCCTGGCGGGATTCGCGCCCTTTCTTGCTGCTTCTCCAGAGTAGAAAAGTTATGCATCACAGAGTTACCCCAATGTCTCTGGGCTCCAGATTTCTTTTTTGGTGGTATCAGTTGTACCCAGTCATGTCCCACACCTCATAGGTGCACAATACAGGGGTTTAGAGTCTTAAAAGCTGGGAATTTTGCAATAAAAGGGCTCAGGAGCTAAGGGATCATGCGACCATCTCCTTCAGTGGCTAGCCATGTCCCCTCATTCATTCATTTTGACTAACCTAAAATATAATTAAATATTGTCCTGTATGCAGATTCTGAGGACAGGATAAACTTATTCAACCATGCAATACAGTCACAGGACATATAGCTATGATGTGTTAACAGAATGTGTAGTGCAGTCATAGGACATAATGTAGGCCCACTTAGAAATCTTACAGTCACTCAGTGATTGGAAGAAAAGTTCAAAGTGTGATTGGCTTAATAACAGCTTAGGTTGTTCCTTGAAAGTCAGCAGAGAAAAGGTCATAATTCTACCTACTACTTTCGAAGAACCCTGTTTGTACTGGCCAATGAGCCAGGGTTCATAGATTTTTTTTTACTGGGCAGTGTCATTTCTGTAATAAGCAAGTGCCAGGTTTTGGACTTTTTTTACGTTAAGAAGTCCACTGTGTTTCAGGAACCTTACTTAATATTGCAGTGCTGTCTCCCTAGTAAGTTTGTGATGATTGTGGACCAAAAACTCAAAAGAAAAAGGAAGAGGTATTCTGGGGCAAACAAAATTCATGAAATGGAACAAATAAAAAATTCCCATTGATTTAAATTTAAAAAGTTGATAGTTAACCTGAGTTTAAAACTCTGTATATTCTCCAAGTGCATAGTATATAAAAAAAAAGAAACGTCACGAGCACTCATTGAGAATGAACAAAATAAAGTGTTTTGTTCTAAGGAATGGTAGCCTCTCAGAGGTGCTACAATCCTATTTTTCACTCCCATGTGCCATTGCAGAGAGGAAATTGCCATGTCCGTATTAGACTGATCCCACCAGCAGACAGTCCAGCTCCAAAATGTCACGCAAATCCTTTCTGCACAAGAGAATCAACACAACCACAGATGTACATTTCAGCCTTTGTAGGCCTCATTAGTGTGGTGCAGCTGATTCCCTCTAGGCACATGGAGAGCAAGGGCCCATGCCTGGAATACCCTTGCAACCTAGGGAGACAAAGAAATATTGTGACAAGTCCTCACTGAGGATGAACAAAATAAAGTGTTTTTGTTCTAAGGCATGGTGGCCTCTCTGAGGTGCTACAAATCATGCTTTTCACTCCCGTGTGCCATTGTAGAGAGGAAATCTCCATATCAGACTGGTCCCATTGCAAGCAGTCCAGCCCTATAATGTCAGGCAAATCATCTGCACGAGAGAACCAGCACAACCACAGATGTTTGTTTTGGCCTATGTGGGCCTCATCGGTGTGGTGCAGCTGATTCCGTCAAGTCACATGGAGAGCAAGTGCCCATGCCTGGAATACCCTTTCAACTTAGAGAGACAAACAAAGACATATGCTGCAAGCACTCACTAAGGATGAACAAAATAAAGTATTTTGTTCTAAGGCATGGTGGTATCTCAGAAGTTCTACAAATTAAGTTTTTCACTCCCAGGGACAATTACAGAGAGAAAATCTGGTCCCACCCATGGGATCAGGCAAACTCTCACAATATGAAAGAATAAGCACAACCACAGATTTCAGTTATGTGTACCTTGTTAGTGTGGCACAGTTGATTCCCTTTACGGCACATGGACAGCAAGGGCCCATGCCTGGGACACTTTAAACTTAGGGAGACAGAAAAAGAAATATTGTGACAAGCACTCACTAAGGATGAACAAAATAAAGTGTTTTGTTCTAAGGCATGGTGGCCTCTCAGAGGTTCTACAAATCATGTTTTTCACTCCTTAAGTGAAAGGGTATCCAAGGCATGGGACCTTGCTTCCATGTGCTTAGAAGGATTCAGCTGCACCATGCTGACAAGGCCCATGCAGGCTGAAAAAAAAAAAAAAAAAAAAAAAAAAAAAAAATATATATATATATATATATATATATATATATATATATATATATAAATAAATAAAATAAAATAAATAAATAAATAAAATATCTGTGGCTGTGCAGAGAGGAGCTGCCTGATATTTTGGAGCTGGACTGTCTGTGGGCAGGGCTGGTCTCATATGGATATAGAAATGTTCTCGCTGCAATGACACATGTTATCTTGTTTGTTCTTAATAGGTACTTGTCACATTTATATGTCTGCATAATATATCAAGTTAAATTTCGATACTTCCTGTTTTTTAACAATATCATATGACATCAGTAGTTCTCGGGTATTATTAGATGCACTTGCACAAAAAAGTGGCACTACTGCACTGGAGAGGAGAGTACAAATAAAAGTTCCTGTTCATTTAGATGAGGCTTTTAACCCTATGAATGCTAGTGCATACTTGCCAATATGTCAAATAATTTGCATCAACACTTTTTCCTGTGTAGTCACACGAACCCTTTGAGCGACAGGGAGGTATCCTGGCACTCAAAGGGTTATTGAGTGGCACGAGTGGCCCATGATACTTTTCCGGATCATGTCAACAGAAAATCTTGTATAACAGACACTTTCTACAGCAAAGTATGGGTAAAGTGTGGTACTGTGTTAACAACAGGAAATGCAGGAGACTAGTAGAGTAAAAATGAAAGCTTGCATCTCTGTTAGCCAATAAAGGTATCATTTTTACTCTACTAGTCTCCTACAACAAAATAAGCATTTCCCACACCACAATCCTACGTGGAATCATATAAGCAATATTAACAAGAAGGGAATCTCATAACCTATAAACTTTTTAATGATAAACACATATAATACGGATTTGAGAATCAATTTTAAAACCAGGAACACAACAGGGATCCAAGGACAGGAAGCCCAAACCAGGGACAGTGCCAGGGAAATCAGTGGGGAGATTCACTAAGGGGAGATAAAGAGGCAATAAAGTGGAGATGACTTCTCCAGTTTATCACTTCTCCAATTTCTATGTTATTCTATGGAGCCTATGCACTAAGATTTCTTCAACTTTGGAGCTCTTAGTTCATAGGCTCCATAGAATAACAAAAAAACTGGAGAAGTCACCTTCACTAGTGAATCTCCCACTACGTATGCTAGAGAGGTCTCTAATACATTGTGAAACAACGCAATGCAGGTATTTCTAGCATTTGAAAGGTTAAAAGCCCCATTTAAGTCAATGGGAATTCTGGGAATTATTATTTGTCCAACAAAGACCAACTGGTTTTTACCAGAATGGTTCTATTTTATTTGTGCATATGGCTCATAGTCAAATACACAGTGGAAAAATTGTTGTGGGTGGATAGTAATAGTATTTAATTAAAAAGTATGGGCCTTATGCAGAAATAAAAAGAGCAATAATTCTACAGCAAACCAACGGGTGGTGGACATACCTGAGAACTTTGAAAATGTGCTGACCCTGAGATTGTTGAAATATTCACCCTTAAAATTCCTGACAATAAATTCTATGTGATATTGCCCTGCTTGCTCTAACACAGTGATCTTCAGTCGGCCCACAAGGAAGCCTTAAAGGGATAGTAATTAGTGTTGAGCGAGCATGCTCGGCCGATGCTCGGATCGGCTCGAGCATCGCTCTGCTCGGCACATGGCGGTACTCGTTGAGTACCGCCATGTGCTCGCCCGCCATGTTCGGGTGGCGGGGATCTGTGCCGGAGGAGGCACAGATCTGAAGACGCTCCGCTGGACCACCAGGGACTGGAGGTACGGGGGCATTGCGGAGATGAAGGGGGCATTGCGGAGATGAAGGGGGACAGTGTGGAGATGAAGGGGGACATTGTGGAAGAGGGGCATAGAGGAGATGAAGGGGGACATTGTGGAAGAGGGGCATAGCGGAGATGAAGGGGGACATTGTGGAAGAGGGGCATAGCGGAGATGAAGGGGGACATTGTGGAAGAGGGGCATAGACTCTATGCCCCTCTTCCACAATGTCCCCCTTCATCTCCGCTATGCCCCTCTTCCACAATGTCCCCCTTCATCTCCTCTATGCCCCTCTTCCACAATGTCCCCCTTCATCTCCGCTATGCCCCTCTTCCACAATGTCCCCCTTCATCTCCTCTATGCCATAGAGGAGATGAAGGGGGACATTGTGGAAGAGGGGCATAGCGGAGATGAAGGGGGACATTGTGGAAGAGGGGCATAGAGGAGATGAAGGGGGACATTGCGGAGATGAAGGGGGACATTGCGGAGATGAAGGGGGGCATTGACCAGGCACCCTCCCCTCATCAGAGCAGGGGGTGCCTGGTGTAATGCTCGTGTCGCCCCATTCTATTCAATGGGGCTCGGGTGCTCGGCCGAGCACTCGAGCCTCAGGGGGTGCTCGGTCAGAGCACCCGAGCACCCGAGCATCGGGGTGCTCGCTCAACACTAATAGTAATACTTAAAATGTAAAAAAAAATATGTTGTATGGTTTATCCCCCAGAGTAAAACAAGAGTACTCCCACTGCTGAAAGGTGTTTCATTCAAAAGTTATTAATTTTCAAAGTTGAATTTTTTAGGTGCAATATCACAATGGCCTGAAATTGTACAGTGGAGCTGTTGCTTCACGATCCTATGGACAGATCTGGTCCCGGGACCGTAAATCTCCAATCTGTACAATTTCAGGCCATTGTGATATTGCACCTAAAAATTCAACTTTGAAAATTAATAACTTTTGAATGAAACACCTTTCAGCAGTGGGGATACTTTTGTCGCAAATGAAAGAGATATCTCCAAAGCAAATTCAAGGGGGTATAACCCAATTTAAATCAATTGGAATTCTAGGAATTTTTATCCCACCCTATGGAGCAGTTGGTATGCTCCAGCATTGTTCATCTTTTGGCATCTGGATAAGGCCCAGTGGGCTGTGTTCAGCAAACTAAACATTTCCAATTCTGGAGCAAACCAACTGCACCATGGGAGGGGGCACATAAACATTACAATTGATTTACAGTAAATGGGGCTTATTATCTCTTGAATGCTAGAAAAGTCTCTAGTATATTGTTTTGGTATGAGTTAAAGACCTTTCCAATGTGTAAAGAGTTTAAAGGGATAGTAATACTTCGTTTTATCTTTATTTTATTTTGTAGGCATTAAAAAAACATGAACAATGATATAAGTCTTATCTCTCAAACCTTTATGGTTTAAGAGAGATTCACAAGCAAAGTGTCCCCCTCCCGCCCCTTTTACTGATGTAACACTTTTCAGCCAGGGCAGAAGGGAGCTGCCCAGGTAGACTGCAGAGAGGGACAATCTTCAATTAAGATAAGGGAAAAACCTGAAAAGCTAGTCAAGGGGGGCAGGGATTTCATTGTTTTCATAGGAATAAGAGTGTCCCCTTCTGTTATCTGTCCAGTCTATGGACTGTATTCCACATCTGAGAAGAGATTGTTTACAGTAGGTAAAAAGGGGCGGGAGGGGGAAACTTTGCTTGTGAATATCTCATAAACCATAAAGGTTTGAGAGATAAGACTTATATCATTCTTCATGATTTTTTTAATGCCTACAAAATAAAATAAAGTTAAAATGAAGTATTACTATCCCTTTAAAGCCCCTTTTAAAGTCAATAGAAATTTACAGCTGGTTTACTCCACAATTACATCCATTCTGTGGACTAAAGTTTTTGAGTGAAAGTTAAAGGTGTTTACAAGTTATGTCAGTGAATCCCAGCTCTAGCCTTTGGGATATGCCAACAGGTCAGGGTTTCAGGATATTCCTAATTAAGCACAGGCAGCACAATCACAATAACTGAACCACTAATTACATACATGTGATTAACCCCTAGAGGACCTGGGGAGTGTGCAATGCATTGCTCTAGTACTAAAGGGGTTAAGCATGGAGATCTTGGAAAGCTGACCTGTTGGCGTGTCCCAAGGACTAACACTAGGGAACAGTGCTTTATGTGCACCCAGTTCACTACCTGAATATCATTTTGTCCTTTTTAACAGATTTCATGCATTGTGTTGGTTGACCTCAAGCATCCAAATAGTAACGTCTGATTAACTACGGGGTTAACATCTTCCCATAGTAAACATTTTGCATATTGCAAGGGATATTAGTGGTAGATTACCCCTATCCAAACCACCACTTGGTCCTGGAACCACTACATGACAGGGCACACCCTGTGTCCATTCAATACTATTGATTGGTGGGGCCCAGGCTGACCTTATTAGAGGTAACTTGATAAAGGGCACAGGATAACACAGCATCAATACTATTGAAAAGAGGCCGATGTGTGTAATCATAATATCCTGTATAAGGGTAAATAGGCCCTAGGGGACATCATTATCTGTTTGGTGGAGCTGTGAGGGAAGATTTGACAGTTTGACAGGGACATGAAGGGGGATGTATAAAAAAGCCTTCTTAGTGTATACTTAAGAATTGTCCCTAAAGTGCACAACGCCTGGTCATATTTATAAAGGTGTAAAGTCAAGTTTATGAATATGTCTGTCTGAGAATATTCTGAGAAAATTCGCACCTGTGAATATATTTTCACACACATAGCTGTCACTATATACTTCCATTAAGAACAGGTTATACCTGGCGTTAAGATTTAATCCCTAAAACTGCCTTTATTTTTGGCACAATTAGTGAATTTCTTTATAAATACATTGGAACACAGTTCTTATTTGACCAAGACCATGTCTACTCTACTTTTCAAAAAAGTCAACTAATTGGAGTTAGCACTTAGCAAAAATGTCACTAGATGTTTATACATACCCTTATGTCGCTTTGAGACACTATTACAGACACTTTCTTTATAAATAAAGTTTTATACATATCCCCCATGATCCTTTAACACTGAGAGAGATAAACAGGTCTCATATTTTCAAAAGAAGACTGAAGTAATTATGGGGAACTATAGGGATGAGGGACTGAAAATACCCCTTAATTTAGATGTGGCTTTTTTTTTTTTTTTTTTTTTAAACAAGCTTTATTGGAAAATATAAAGCAGTACAGAAAAACAACACAGGATGTCACACAAATATGGTACAGTTACATAAATTGTCAGCAGCTTATAAACAAATTATTACATTAGATATTGACAGAATTTGTTAAGCGGATAATGAACATAAGGAGTAGGTTAGAATGTCAGGAGGACCATATACATTGTTAACAAAGGAGATGTAACTGGGTAAAGGTAAACCAAAGATTGATAAGAGCTGAAGAGTTGGATCGAGCAACTTCTAAGGAGCCCTGTATAGACTAGTGCGTACGAGGTTTTGTTCATGACTTAGGTATAAAGTGTGACATTTGAGAAAGAAAGAAAAAAAATAATAAATAAATAAAAATAGAAAAAAGAAACTTAAATTTAAACTTAAGAAGAGAGAACAAAATGAAAGAAAAAAAAAAAGGTAAAGAGAAAATCACGAAGAATTAAGGGAAGGAAAGGGTGGGATGAATAGAGGAGTGTAGAATATGTTGAAAGAAGGAAAGAGCGAAATATATGAGTCAAAGAAGGTGTAGAGTAGGGGCTGACAGAAAAAGGAAGAAGAAGAGAAAGCTCAACAGAAGAGGAAAAGAGGAAGCTCAACGGCGATCAGGGAAAACAGTGACTGATAACATAGGCTGTGTAATTTGGGACGCCCTCAATGTGCAATGAGCCTAAGCAACAAATTTTACAAAGGAGAAAGACAGAAAAAAAAATGTCAGGTGTCAGAACAGCCCCGTAAAAAGGGCTCAACAGATGGTTAAGTGTATCGGTTGAGGCTAGAAGATTTATGAGTTTATATTGTTAAGGGATAACGAGATCCATGGAGCCCAAAAATCAAAATACGTGTGTGTAGAAGCTATTGCTTTCGCATGGCATAGCTCCATAAGTAACATAGAGTCTACTCTTTTTAGCCATTGTGAGATCGATGGAGGTGAGGAAGATTTCCAGTTGGCTGGAATGAGGGCTTTTGCTTCATTTAGAAGTGGAAATAGAATGTTACGTACTTTACCCCTCGAAGCACCATGTAACTGGTCGTGATAGGTAAATAGAAAGAGTAAAGGGTTCAAGGGAAGAGCAATGTTAAGCTTGGAGTTAAGGTGTGATCTGACATCCTCCCAGAAGGGTTGTATTTTGGGGCATGTCCACCAAATGTGGAAGAATGAACCTATGTCGGTTGTGCATCTCCAACACGTAGGAGGGATGGAGAGAGACGTTTTTGCAATTTTATCAGGAGTGAGGTACCATCTTGTTAGCAATTTATAGTTAAGTTCTTTGGAGGACATAGATCTAGAGTGTAGTGAGTTTGTACGTATGATATGCGACCAAGACGACATGTCCAACACCACCTTGAGATCTCTTTCCCATAAAGAAAGAAAATATGGTTTTTGGGGGGTGGAAATCGTGTTAAGTAGTGAGTAGGTGAATGATAGTGGTTTACATACCAAGGAAGGGGAGGAGATAGCTTTTTCGAATTTCGTAAGTTCCCTGAGTTTGGATGTGGGTGAGAGGAAAGTCTGCCGCCAATTCCTGGCTTGGAAGAAGGACCACCAAGGAATGACCAAAGAGGGGTATGCTGCCTGGAGAGAGTCTCTAGAGATCGGTTTTGGCAATGAGTCTAAAGATAGTAAGGTATCAATACCAAAGGTAGACCAGTGAGAGAAGGGGGAAGGAGATATACCAGCCGGGAACTCTGGATTTCCAGATAAAGATTTGAGTGGTGATGGTGGTGTAGAGAGAGAGCCCGTTTTGTTGGCATCATGCCATATAGAGAGGAGATGACCCAAGATGGGATGAGTCCAGTAAGGTTTAGGAATTGTATCCCTTGACACCCAGAGAAGTTGCACGAAATCTACACCATTGACAGTGTCCGCTAATGTGAGTGACCACCATTTGTTACGTAATCTTGATAAATCAAAGAATTTTGAGATAGCCGAGGCATTGTAGTATTGGACAATATTTGGGAGGCCAAGGCCCCCTTGAGAAAGGGTTCTAGAGAGTAAGGTAAACCTCAGCCTGGGTTTTTTATTGGCCCATATAAAGGCATTTATGGAAGATTGAAGGTTCGTTAACATGTGTGTTGGAGTTTTGAGAGGTAAAGAAGTGAGAACAAATAACATTTTTTATAATATCTTCATTTTAATTACGTTCACACGACCCATCCAGGAGAGGGGAAGGGCTGCCCAGCTTTTCAGATCTACTGCTATCTGTTCAGAAAGTGGTGTCATGTTAACTCTAGGGACCTCCTCTAATGAAGGTGAAAGGTGGATGCCTAGATATTTAACAGATTTAGAGGCCCATTTGAAAGGGTATCTCTGACGAAGTACAGTTATCGCCTCTTCGTCCAGTGTGAGGTTCAGAATTTCAGATTTTGACAAATTAATCTGGGCTCCAGAGACCAATGCATACCACTTAAAAATATCCAGTATCCTGGGAAGTGAAGTCTCAGGCTTAGAAACCAATAAAAGAACATCATCCACAAAAGCCACGGTTTTGTGTATGAATTTTCCGGATGACAGACCATGAATATCGGGATCAAGTCTTATCAAGTTTAGGAGAGGTTCTAGTGAGAGGTTAAATAAGAGAGGGGATAGTGGACACCTTGCCTAGTTCCATTTTTGATCATGAAGGGGTCTGAATATATGCCATTGACTTGTATACGAGCTGCGGGGGATGAGTAGAGGCTCATGATACATTCAATAAATGTACGACCAAAACCGGCATTTTCCAATACGGCACGCAGATAAGACCATTTCACTCGGTCGAAGGCCTTCTCTGCGTCAGTACTTAGAAGGAGGGAAGGGGATCCGGATCTAACCGCCTTATTGATTAGAGACAAGACCGCTGTGGTGTTATGACAAGCCTGTCTGCCCGGTACAAAACCACCTTGGTTAGGGTGAAGTAGGTGAGTCAGATAAGGACGAATTCTATTTGACCTTCGTAAAGATTTTTATATCAACGTTTAATAGAGATATAGGACGATAGTTCCCGCATGATGAAGGGTCTTTACCTGGTTTCGGTAGAACCACAATTGTGGCTTCTAGCGCTTGGGTAGGGAAAGACACACCATTCCGAATTTCATTTAAAGCTAACGTCATGTGAGGGGTCAGAATGTCCCCAAAAGTTTTATAGTACCGTGTAGTAAAGCCGTCCGGTCCTGGGCTCTTCCCAGAAGGAAGCTTTTTAATTACAACAGCGATCTCTGAAGGCTGGAAGGGTTGATCCAATAAAGCAGACGTAGTTTGAGGAAGGGAGGGAACTTGTGCCTTAGTGAGAAAACGATTAATCTCCTCCTTGAGTGTTGAAGGATCTGGAGAGGATGATTCCAAGTTGTAAAGTGAGCTAAAGAAGTCTTTGAAAGCATTGGCTATGGCAGGATAAGTGACCAATTGTGGCCCATGAGCGCTTTTGATGTAGGCTACGTGAGTGCGACGACGGTGTTGTTGAACGAGGCGTGATAGAGACTTGCCACATTTATTACTATGCAGATAGAGCTGATACTTATGCCACATGTGTGATTTGGCAAAGGATGTACGGAGTCGCAGGTTAAGATCAACCCTGGCAGCCTTCAACTTATCATAATCCTCTGAAGATCTGTTTTTTTTATGTTTGTCTTCCAGAGTAGTAATGCTCGAAATTAGTCGATCTAGGGATCTATTCCGCTCTCTCTTCTTAAAAGACCCAAATTTTATCAGATGACCATGAATGACACTCTTGTGGGCTTCCCATATAACAGGGGCTGAAACATCTGGGGTGGAGTTTATTGTAAAGTATTCGCTGATGGATGAGGAAAGGTTGGTCAGTAATTTGGGATGCAGGGAGCAGGGTGTCGTTTAGTTTCCAGTGTCTAGAGGCAGGTTGGGAGCCAGGGATCTCTAAGGTTATAGAAACCGCGGAGTGGTCAGTCCATGAGATAGGATGGATATGTGCTGAAGAGATATAGTGAAGTAAGAATTGGGGAACAAGAATATAATCTATACGGCTGCACGATGAGTGGGGGGGGGAGAAGGATGTGTAGTCACGATCTAGAGGGTGAAGCGCCCTCCAAACATCGATCAGTTGCAACATAGATAGGCGTTTACGAAGGTAATTCAGATGTTTGAGGAGGAAGGGGGAAAAGCCTTAAGTAGAGTCCATCTCAGGATCAAAAGCCATGTTGAAATCTCCCCCTAGAATCAATTTCCCATCAGCCCATGTGCTTAGTTTGTTCAGGATCTCAAGAAGATAAGAGATTTGAGCTTTATTGGGGCAGTAGACATTTGAAAAGGTATACGTTTGGTTGTGCAGATTACCCTTCACAAAAATAAATCTGCCCTCCTCATCTACAAATTTGTCCAAAAAGGACCAAGGTGTAGATGAACTAATCATGATGCCGACTCCCTTCTTCTTCTCCATAGCTGAAGAGAAGTAAGAATGGGGAAAACGTCGGGAGGAGAAGGTAGGAGAAGAGGTACGTTTGAAGTGTGTTTCCTGCATGAAAATTATATTAGTTTTAAGGTTGTAGCATTCACGTAATAAGTGTGACCGTTTTTCTGGGGTGTTCAGACCTCTGACATTGACTGATGTCAATTTAATTTGTGCCATAAGTATAGTCTAGAAAAGGGCTCCTCAGAAGGTCCCTGATCGCCGTGAGCAAGGAATGAGAAAAAAGGTCTATCCAGAAAAGGAAGACTGGGCAAGAAAGGTGGGGATACAGGAGTCAGGAGGGAAAGAGTGGCATAAGAAGTTGGGAGGGGAAGGAGAAAGAGGAAGAAGAGTATAAAAAGACGTAGAGTTGGCAGAAAGAACCCTAAAGAGGGTGAAAGGCATATGTGTAAAGAATCCATGAAGGGTTTATGTGACACAAGTGTCCGTGGGGCCCTGAGTAGAGGGGAGTAGAGAAAAGAGCACAGAGGGAACATGTGTCCGACTGTACCCACGAGCTCTAAGAGAAATGAGTGCTGAATAAAAAAGAAAAAAAAAAGGTCCAGTTACTCAGTGATGTGAGGAAGGAGGAACCTGGTCAGTGTGGACCAAGGATATTAGATGTGGGACTATGCTGATGGAGTAAGGAGTAAATGACAAGGAGTGGGGCAGGGATCGCGAAAGAAAGAAGGAGCTATGCGGTCAGAAGTAGGGAAATGTCAATAGGAGAGGCATCATACAACATTATTAAATGGAGTGGCAAGCCTGATAGCGGCCAATGAAAGATCTGGTAAGGTCGAAGACCGTGTCAAACCAGTGAGGGTGGCAAGTTAGGCAACATGAGGGAAATGGGCAACAAGGGTGACCTATTTTCGGGGGAAGAGTAAGTAGGTGATGTGAAGCTGGTCAAGCATAGGGTTTAATAGGGCTACGTAGGATAGAAGTAGTGTTTCTGGGAAAACCTGGAGGCATATCTGACAGAGGGCACTCTGGTGGGTTATATGGTCACCACAGCATATCTCAAGAGCAATAGCGTTATGGGGTAGAGAAACTCATGTCCCGTCTTACTCTCAATGGATCTATAGAATCAAGCGCAATCACGCCTATAGAGATAAGTCAGTTCCAGGATCAGACTATGGTGAGTGCCCTCCATGAGATAGGCCGCAGCGTTCATACTCCCTTTTCCTAATAGGAGAGCTGCAAGACAAGAATACAGTGCGGGTTGGTAGCATTTCTCCCTACCCAATCATTTTCAACATTTGGGAGAGAAGGTGGGGACACTAATCAAGAGCCCCGTCCCCCTTCAATTAACTCTCTTCTAGAGGGGAAGGGTGGTAAACTACATAGATACTTCAGTACCCGATTTATGTGCAACAAATATAAAATATGCATCATGTCATTGCAGCATGAAATAAGCAAGAAAGAAAAAGGGTTTTTTTTTTTTTATATTAAAAAGTGAGACATGGACACAGACAGAATGAGAGCCAGGAGTAGATAACTAAGAGAATAATCAGGGTGACAAATCGATATTTCCAAATATGTTGGTCCTGTCTAAAGACATAAGCGTAGAGTGGAAAAGGTCACTCATATCTGCCTGTGTCCACTTCAGTCTACTGCAGCAATCCAAATTGCCCCAACAGGGTGTCCCACCCCCCCCACTAGTTCAACAAGGACAAAAAACATTATATAAACCTGTAACAGGTCTCATTGAGAGACCACAAAATAAACAGTAAGTCAAAAAAATCTGGACATAACACAGTATGGCTAATCTTACCACCCCGATAGGGAAGATGTATTATCAGACCTCTCATGCTGTTGGTGGTCAATATTCAAACCAGGTAGGGCTCAGTGTGTCCAATAAGGAACCTAAGTAAGCAAACTTAACTATAGCATAGATTACTGAGTTCTATGTCGCATGGTAGGACAAGTCCACTTGCTTCCGATCTTACTGTCTTCCCAAGCAAAGGGTGTAAACATGGGCTAGTGGATGAAGGTCTCAAGTCTTCAGGTCCAAGTTGTAGCGGACTGGGTCTCTCCTGGTAGTGCTGGATTGGGGTCCAGACGTCTTTGCTTCGTTTTTTTGGCCGGGGAGCCAGGCGACCATTCTAGACTCCTCTGTGATTTAGAAGGTGGTGGTGTACCAATGGGCAATGGAGGTTGTGGTACTGAAATGCCTAGAGTGGCACAGAATGTAGTGATTTCATCCGGAGAAACCAACGTGGCGACCTTTGTGTTCAAGGAGGCCGTTAAAGCAAAAGGGTATCCCCACCTATATTTAATGTGAAGATTCCTTAGATGGTCGGTAAGGTGGCGGATTTCCCTCCTCAGTTGTAAGGTATATGGAGAGATGTCATTAAATATTTGAAGATCAGCTCCAGCACATCGTAAGGTAGGGATCTCTCTGCTTCTCTTAACAATCAGTTCCTTGATCTCGTAGCGGTGGAAGCATACGATTACATCCCTTGGAGAATTATTATCTCGGGGTTTGAGGGCCCGATGTACACGTTCCATTAGTACTGGGCCTGTATGAGTATCCCCCAATAGCTCGCCAAACCAGGTGGAGAGTGTAGATCGTAGGTCGGCAGGTTGAACACTCTCAGGCAGGTTTTTAATTCTGAGGTTGCATCTTCTGTCTCTGTTGTCAAGATCTGAGAACTTTAACAATAAGTTCTGTATTTGGTCTTGTTGTGATATTATCTTGGTTTCCAGAGATTGAGTATATTCAGCAGACTTGATCCGCTCCATTTCCAACACTTCCACTCTGGTGTATATCTGGGCCAGGTCTGCCCTTATGTTAGCGACCTCCGACTTGAATGCTGACTTTAGCTCCTCAGTAAATCCTCTGAAATCATCTCGGAGAGAAGCTATGAGTTCTTTGAAGTCAGATTTGGAGACTCGTTCATCATCCATCGTAAGTGAAGAAGAAGTATCTGAGTCAGTTTGTTCAGTGTGCCACGGCAGGGTTAGGTGTTGGCGTTGTAGGGCTGTGTCGTCCTGAGTCACTGCACCGAGTGACGCCTTATGCGGTTTTGGCGCGGTAATAGAACGAGGACCAAAATAGCTATTAAGGGTTCCAGATGGGTTCGAGGTTCCCTTTTTCTTGTGCCCATCCGTCCCTGGGTAGTGGGGAAGACCCCGGTGTGTTGTGTAGTGAGTAAGCCGAAATAAACTATTAAATAAGCTCGTGGTTCAGTTGGAGCACAGGGATTATGCTGCTAGCGCCATCTTGGCCAGGTCACGCCCCCCTAGATGTGGCTTTTAACCTCTTGAATGCTAGAAAGTTCTCCAGAGCATTACAATGCATTGGAGACCTCTGTAACATCCAGAAACTTAAAACCCACATTTAAATCAAGGTAATCTTGAGAATTTTTATTTGTCCCTTATGGTGCACTTGGTTTGCTCCAGGATGACTCCACTTTTCTTTTGAAAATATGTTCCTTAGGAATCTTTAGGAAATAACAGCATATTCCTTTAGCCTTGATTCCTGTTTTCTTCCTGTTTCAGGATAGCACAGTTCTCCTTGGATTTTTTTTTAGCGTGTGCTGAGATAGACACTGGATGGTGAGCTAGAATATCTGCACATGAGGTCTTACTATGTACCCCTGTTTGTGTATCAGGACATATACCAGTATAAATCATTCTAAGTATTTCTGGTTCCCTATCAGGTAGTGTGGCTGGAAACACTGAGTAGCTGAGGAGGAGGTAGGGGTGACGCCCCCTACCTCCTCAAAAAAAAGTACACACACTGGCTCAACCAACCATTTAACCTCTTACCTCAGGAGGAGGCAGTGGGCTCAACCAAGTCCATGACAACTTACTTGGCTTAGGAGGAGGCACAACACTCTGTGTATGGTCCAATAAGGGCAAAATGCACATTTAGGATTGTCTGGTTTTCTTGTTCAGAGAAGAATAGTCTGGAATTTCTTGATAGGACCAGTATGATATGCTTCAGAATTTTTCTTCTCTGTGTATGTCACTTGTGAGACAAAGGAGATTGCACCATGGGTAACGGACTTTTGTCCTAATATGTCGGTTGCATACCATTACAGGCTTATAATGTCAGCTGAATATCTCTGGCCAATTATTTGCATATGTAACATTGCTCTTTGGGTTGTCACTCTAAGGGTAATGTAAGAATCCAGATGTGCACCCCTTGCGAAATTAGCTGTAACTCACAACTGGGCTCAAGGATGTGAAAACACTACTGTAGTTGTTTGTTTCTTTTATTCAAGCTAGAATATTGTGACTGACCTGGCATCTTGCCAAGACCAGTGTCATGGACTGTAGACTATTTCTTCTATGTGTATGGTGCTTATATGTTAACCCTTTGATTGCCAGAGGGAGAAGGCGACGCATCACAAGGCAATGTGTTGAGTACCTCTCTGGCACTCAAATGGTTAAAACAGATTGTACCCTGGGTAAAGGATGCTTGTATTAATATGCTGGCAGTGTACCCTTGTCAGTTCATAAACCCAGTTTAGAATGTCACACCAACTATTTGCAACAACGAAGAAACAGTGCAATAGCACCTCTAAGATCAGTCTTTCTACACAATATGACTCGTGACAAATGAACCTCCCCCCTTTTGGTTGGGTACTCACTGGCCATAGTGGCTTAACCAGCATCTGGGTTTGTAGGCTCTTCAGATGATAACGCCACCTTCACCTTCCCTCTTACAACCCGGATCTTTTCTCCTTGGAATAAGTAGGTAGGGAAAGAAATGCAACTACTGCCTGGGCTATTCAAAACACCTTCATTTAATCAGCAGTATAAAAAAGTATAGACATACAATATCCTATATAATAATTTGCTAAATAGTTTGTAAAGACGCAGGCATGCGCAGTAGAGACTTCTGCGGGTGCTGCAGTCATGCGCAGTAGAGACTGCCCATGACGTGACTGATATGGAGCGGGGTGCTCCGAAGTATCAGCTGCTGCGTGGACAGTCTCTACTGTGCATGACTGCCCCGCAACCGGCTGCTACTGTGGCCTGTGTAAACAGGCTCTTCAACTAGTAATATAATAAAAACACAAAACCAATCCTATATAATAATTCACTAAATCGTGTGTAACGCCGCGACATGCGCAGTACACACTGCTGCGCATGCTGCAGTCATGCGCAGTAGAGACTGCCCGCGCCGTGGCTGATACAGAGCTGGGCGCTCCGAAGGATAAGCACAAAATATACACCATGGCATGAATATGACACATTTTTATTTCTTTTTTTTGTTTGGAGCACTTTCGTGCTTTTTGGCTATGACCTCTCCTTAAGTATCTTGGGCTTCCCTCCCTGAAGATGCCAAAGAAATGGACCTGGGAGAAGAACTGCATGCAGAGTACTCCAGGCAAGAACCAACCTTCCTGCTGGATCTTTTGGCCTGTGAGAGTCAATAAAGAGGCCTGAAGACAAAAGGGGCTCACCCAGCTTTGGGTTGAGCACAGTATTGCTTGAACAGATCACTGAGTGGACACCATCACAAGAAAGTGACACAAAAACAAAACATAAGTCTGAATTTGGGAGCTTCACGTTTTATCATACAATGTGGTTGGCGTTTCATAGCTTAACTGTCATCTTGACAGGACCAGGAAGATAGGCTTCACACTATTTCTTCTCTGTAAATGACACTTGTGAGATGAAAGAAACTTCATTCTGAGTAAAAGACTCTTGTTCTAATGTGCTGATTGCATACCCTTACAAGTTTATAATCCAGGTTCAGCATCTTTGACCAATTATTCGCATATTTATATTTGATCCTGGGGAATGAACACGCTAAGGGTAATGGGAAATCCAGATGTGGACCCCTTGGTCACAGGTTTTTAGAGCCAACAGATGCAACTCACTGATGAGGCTTGATAAGGCCACAACATTCATTTGGGGTTGGCCTCTTCTCTTGTTCAGAGAGGAATTGTCTAGCATTTTGTGGCCTACCATTTTGTGTGTGGTCTGTCATCTTGCCAATATCAGTATGATAGCCTTTAAGAATAGCTGTACCTTTCTAAGTCCATTAAAGCTGAAATGTATTTTTGGGTTTGGTTGTTGATCTTCTTCACAGAAAGTGTCTGGTATTATGTTGCTGAAATGCCTTCTTGATAGAACCAGTATAATATCCTTTAGAATATTTATCCTCTGTGTGTGGCACTTTTGAGTTAAAAGGGATCTCATTCTGGTTAAGAGACTGTTGTCCTAATGTGCTGGTTGCATACTCTTGCAGGTTCATAATCCCAGTTGAATGTCTGAACAATTATTTTCATGTGCAAATTAATCTTTTGGTTGGTCATTATAAGGGGGGATTCCAGGTGTTTAGAGTGAACAGCTGCACGTCAATGATAAGGCCCAATAAGACAAAATGTACATTTTGGACTGGATACTTCTCTTGTTCATAGATGAGTGTTCTGGTATTTCTTGGATTGACTATCATCTTGATAGGACCAGTATTATATGCTTCAGAATATTTCTTCTCTGTGCATGGCACTTGTGAGCAAAAGGAGATTGCACCTTGGGTAAAGGACTTGTCCTAATATGTGCTGGTGTGTGGACTTGTGCATAGTTTCTTAGAGAGAACTAGAGTTGTGCACGGGCAAAATTTTGGGTAAAATTCGAATTCGGACAAATTTTTTTTTTCTAATTCGGATGATCCTAATTTCGGACCGGGCCTATTCGATTCGAACGAAATTCTGATCCATCCCGAATTATTTGGCCGAATTTAACATGGGTTAAATTATAGCAGTGCGCCTCCGTGCACGCTGCTATCATTCTTTGCAGACAGGGTGTGCATTTAGAAAAAGATCCATCCCAAAAACGGACATTGTCGTACATTGCCAGTCTGTGCATGTCACCTCTACTCCAGCATGGGATGCCAGTCACAATGCAAACGTCGAACATCGAGAACCCATGCCTGTCATTCAATTTAGCATATGTTCGAACATCGAAACCCCATGCCTGTCCTTCAATATAGCATATGCTCGAACAACGAAAACCCATGCCTGTCACATCCTACTCAACATAAGTGGTCGACTCGAACATTGACAAACTACATGTCACATTCTATGTTAGTACATGGGTAAAGATTAAGGTTTCATTTTCTGGTACCAGCCTCCTACCCTACTGTCCCTCTTTAGTACCCAAATTCCTCTCTCTCGTTTTCCTATCCTGATTTCCCCTCATATCAGATAACTCTGTGTGTATATACATTGTAGTGTTTCATACTACATCGAGAATAAACATCACTGATTGTAATGTGATAGATGTAATGTGTTAAAAAGAAAAATTGAGACACTGTTGTGAACAAACTGCAACACAGGAGAGAAATAAAAAAAAATGCTTGACATCTATACTGAAGAGGGGTCCACAGCATTGTCTTAGTATAGCAATATCACCGTTTTCTGTGAGTGTGCAATACAGGGCTCTACTGTAATTGCTGGGCATTTCCCAACGTCATAATCAGGGGATGATGGGAGTTGTATTCTAACTACTGTTAAGAAACACATAAGTGATGCACATTCATCTCCCACCTAGAAATTATTTACACACGAGGCAACTCCCCCAAGTAATACCTAGCCCCTTTCCAAGTGAAAGGACTTCCAGAAAGGCTTCAGATCTCTTAGTGACTCACCTGTTATTGCCAGTCAGCGGGACCTGGAGAGCAGGAGGGGGTGATGCTATGGCTGCAGATTAAGTCTGGCACTGTGCTCTTAGTTGGTCACTCGTCACAATGTTGAAGCTCAGCCCAGCCAGCACCTTCTGGGTGGAGACACCTCACAGCAATCCTGTTCAGGACACATCATGCACTGTTGTGCACTCATACTAGGGATCCCAAATGTTTAGACTCATTTCGTACAGGGGGCACCCTCCTGTATTTGTAAAACCTCTCTAGCAAATCTGGGACGGTAGACCTATTTAATCAAGTCTTGACTTTAGGTGGATGATAAACAATACAAAATAGGCATAATGTTTCACTATCACATAATTCACGTCACTGAAGCAGCCAGCAGGCATCGCCACTGAGTGAGCATAGGGCTGCCCGGCTGCTGACAGTCACACTGATGGGACACCCTGCAACACAGAACTGGCGGAAGAGCACAAAATAAACATGCTATGGGACGGCAAATTGACGCCCCTGTCAAAGTGCCGCCTGGGTCCATGGATCCACTGGGACCCGTGTAAGGGCCGGCCCTGTATTCGAACAAATACCTAATATTTTTTTATATTTTGCACAGGAACAAATATTACTTGCTCTTGCAGTGGCAATAACTGGAACTAATGCTGGCTGCCTACCTATGCCTAGCCTAATGCTACCTGCCTGCCTACACAACAACTGTACACTCTCTAATCTCTTCTCTCTCTGAGCTCCAACAACGCAATGAGGAAATGCAGGCTGTCTGTCTGTGTGACTGTGTCATTAGTCCAACCCCCATCATGAAACGAAGAAGGCTATTCGAATACAGACAAAAGAGGGAAGTAGTGCATGAAACGGAGAATGGAATTGGACTAGAGACATGAAGGAAAATTATGGAGGGAAAGTAATTGAGCGCACACAGGAAGTACAAAAAAAGCCCTGGTCAAAAGTAGTCAAAACTTTTGGAAATGTGTCGATTGCCGAAACTTCCGAAAGTTTCGACGAATTTCGGACCTGGGCTGTTCGGAGTCGGATCATTTTTTCCGAATGACCGTTGAGTTTCAGATTGGCCGAATGTCTCCGAATGACCCCATTTTCGATGAAATCTGAATGTCTCCGAATGAATTCGCACATGTCTAGAGAGAACAGCTGCACCTCCCTGATGAGGTCTAATAAGATAAAAATGTAAAGCTGTGTCTTGCTGCTTCTCTTCTTCAGAGAAAATTTGTTCAGTATTTCATGGCTGGATTTTCATCTTTGTAGGACCAGTATGACAGACGTCAGAATATTTGTTCTCTGTGTATACCAATTGTGAGTGAATAGAGATTGCACTCTGAATAAAAGACTCTTGCCCTAAGGTTCATAGTCTCAGTTGAAAATCTCTCACCAATTCTTTGCATATGAAAATTGCTTTTGGGGTTGGTCAGCTTGAGGGTAATGGGTTAATCCAGACATGGACTCCTTGCTCACAAGTGCTCAAAGAGAACAGCTGCAATTCTCTGATGAGACCCAGTAAGGCCAAAACATAGACTCTGTTTGGCTGCTTGGCAGGACCAGTCAGATATGCTTCAGAATATTTCTTCTTTGTGTATGGCACTTATGACGTAAAAGAGATTGTGCCTTGTATAAAGGACACTTGTCGTAACTTGTTAGTGGTATACCCCTACAGGTTCATAATCCCAGTTGAGCATCTCTGACTAATTATTTGCATAAAAAGTTTGAGTATTAGGGAAATATAGGGGCTTATACATTTTTAACTCTTATAGAGTTTTTTTTATTAACAAATAAGAGTCATAATTTTATATTCTGCCTTTCTTTCAAAGATAGAAGAACCTTGCACAAAGGCAGGGCTGTTTTCCCTGTTGCGGCTTGCATCTGGTTTACTCACCATTTTTATCATAGAGTGAATATTCTCATATGAATTGTTATTCCTAACTGTGATTAGTGCTACAAGAATGCCCTCTCCTTGTTGCTTGTCTTCATAAAAGACAACACTACCATGCGGTCTTGGTTAAGGGGAGGACATGGGTAATGAGGTTTTCATACCAGTGATATTTTCTTATTCAGGTTCTCATATGCACAAACATAAATGACTGACCTGAAAAACAAAGCAGAGAAGTGGTGCACATAGTGCCATAATCAGGATAAAGAGAAATACACCAACTGCTTTAAAAACGAAGATGCTCAATGCTAAAGTGTTTCCGCAAACAGTAATCAAATGATCACTGGTATCATGCATGTGGAGAAGTTCGTCCCACCTCAAGGACATCAAGTGCAAGACCAGCAAAAGTGGCACACATTAGGTGGATAAAACTAAAATCAATGTATAAGAGATTAATGGGTTTTCATGATATACTTAGCCATTTCCATAGGGGTTATCAAACTATCTGCTTACCTGACATTCCCTTTTATCTAAATTTACAGGCCCACTGGGAGGTAAAAGCTGACACTCTTCCAGTGGCAAGTGCTTCAGTGAACTCTGCTCAGATATGAGAGTGCACAAGTGCATCACGTCAGGCTTCAATGGAGCCTCCCCTGCCAGCACCTGTTTCCTGGTCTTATACATAGCCATCTTGGCCTGTTCCAGGAGCAGAGTTACAATTAGATCCTCTGCCCTACAGTCCAAAGACACTGTGAGCCCAAAAGTAAAGATATGGTTGACTAGTGGTAAGATAACCGTGCCCTCTTTAGGACAGTTTCTTTCATCTGTGTAAACTGGGAGCTTTCATAGCATAGCAGCTGAATGTAACATACAGTAATGTGCAAAAATCTTAGGCATGTGTGAAAAAATGCTGTAAAGTAAGAATGCTTTCAAAAATAGACGTTAAAAGTTTATCTTTATGAATTAACAAAATGCATATTGAGTGAACAGAAGAAAAATCTAAATCAAATCAATATTTGGTGTGACCATCCTTTGCCTTCAAAACAGCATCAATTCTTCTAGGTACACTTGCACAAAGTCAGGGATTTTGTAGGCATATAGTCAGGTGTATGATTAAACAATTATACCAAACAGGTGCTAATGATCATCAATTTAATATGTGGGTTGAAACACAATCATTAATTGAAACAGAAACAGCTTTGTAAGAGGAATAAGCTGTATGTGCATACCTGGGAACTCTCCAGATTTGCCCCTGAGACTCTGGTTTTTGCAGTGAATTACTGGGTCTCTGGGGACAAAGGCTGATTCTCCAGCAGTGGGGAGTTTCTAATCAATATCTGCCCACTTCTGCTCCTTCCCACCCTCTTCCTCCCATGTCCGGCCCACTTCTACTGCTTCCACACTCTCTTCCTACCACTTCCCACCCACTTCTTTTCCTTCCCCACTCTTTTCTGCTCACTTCACTAAACAGCCCATTAAGCCCTGCCCCCCATGGTTATGCCCCTCCCCTTTGTGAGGTGAATTACATCATTTATATCTTCCCACTGGCACCACATAAGTCTCCTGTGTGTGTGTGTGAGTGCATGCATGTGTCTGTGAGCGTAGAAAAATACATAATGCAAATGTTCATATTCTTTTCAGTCAGTGTTGCTTTCTTGGGACCACACAAACAGCAATCTGTTTGCCAGGTGATCTCATTTTTCAAACTGGGCTGACTGACCAAAAATCACCAATTTGCTTGGTCTGACTTGTCGGATATAGCCCATACACATGGGCCGGATTTCCCAATAGGCAAAGTAGGCGACTGTCTAGAGCTCCAAATTTTGAGTGGTACCTCAGCTGCACTGGCCACACCCACATTCTTAATTATGGGTGTAGCTAAAGCAATCACAATATTCCTGTACCAGTTTATACACCACTTTAAACGCTATTATTTAACACCTTGGACGCTACGCTGTTTAGACTTCTCTAGAACCAAAGGGTTAAAGCTTGTTTCTTAAAGGCCAAAATTATTTTCTGTGCCAGGAAACAGTGGATGGGACTGGGGGAAGGATCATGTGAGGAGTGGGTTTGGAGTCATGGGAGGAGCTAAGGACGCCTACAGTGCTTTGCCTGGGATACACACTGTGATTGAATCTCACGGTTTATGGGCCCTTTGAGTGCTCCCCTGCCTGGTTATTTTGAAGTGAATGTGTCACCTTAAAGGGATAGTAATGTTTCATAATAAAATCAGCTCTAATTAATCATCATATTATTTGGACTTTAGAGAGTTTTATTTCAATTCTGTCAGAGTTGTAGTTCCAGAGTAATTCAATGACAAAGTGTCCCCCTCCCGCCCCTTTTACTGATGTCACACTGTTCAGCCAGAGCAGAAGGGAGGTGCCCGGGAAGACTGCAGAGAGGGACAATCTTCAATTAAGATAAGGGAAAAAGCTGAAAAACTTGTCAAGGGCGGCAGGGATTTCATTGTTTTCATAGGCATAAGAGTGTCCCCTTCTGTTATCTGTCTGGTCTATGGACTGCATTCCACATCTGAGAAGAGATGGCTTACACTAGGTAAAAGGGGCGGGAGGGGGAAACTTTGCTTGTGAATATCTCTTAAACCATCAAGGTTTGAGAGATAAAACTTATATCATTCTTCATGTTTTTTAATGCCTACAAAATAAAATAAAGTTAAAACGAAGTATTACTATCCCTTTAAGCCAGATTCATTAAGCGAATTAGAAACTGTCTATATGCTGTTGTTTTACTTGGTTTAATGTTTTTTATAGAAAAAAAAAAAAAAAAAAAAAAAAAAAAAAAAAATATATATATATATATATATATATATATATATATATATGGCAGAATTTTATACATAAGGCTTGTTCTCAGCTGGTTATATTGGACAGGGGCAGGCTTTATTCCCTGAAGCAACTAGCTGGTTTGTTTTTTATACATGTACTGGCCAACCTTACCTGTTTCTTATGCTATATAATTGCATTTCATATCTAGAACAGTGACTGTTTATTCTCTTGCTATATGCTGGATTAGCTTTTTGTTTGTAATATAAAATCATTTTTGAAAAATTGCCTTTATTTGTTTGTGGCACAGCCTGACACATTATGCAAATTAGTTTATGCACTATGCTATGAATGATGCAGGCAGAGTCAACACACTAAGAATATTACTGATAGTCCAGCTCATGGTAAGTTGGCCTCTATTGAGAGAATTTGCATACTGTGCAGCGATTTAGCATATTGTACCACATTGTATTCACTTCTCTATAACTATTTTATGGAGAAATAAACAGTACGACATATAGAAAGATTTTAATTTTCCTTAAAACAAGCTAAACATGTATTAGGGTGACTGGTCCACTTTATACAGGGAATTATAAAAATACATACTTCAGGCTTGATTTGAATAAAAAGATCTGAAATATGTTTTCAGAATAGATGATTATGGGAGTCCTAATCCATCTACCTTTATTCAAATATTAAATACAATAACAAAATATAACTTGAAATCTCATAAGTGGTGTTATTAGGGAAAGCACAGAGAGAGAGAGATATGTCAGTAATGTTTTCAGTTCACATCAAAAGATCCCCCTTCCAGCTGAGGAGAAGACTGTGCAGCAGGCTGAGAGAGAAGATTCTGCCTGCATCCCAGGTGGAAGGATCGTATTAATTACAGACGAGTTTCAGAGTTCAGTGTAGTGCCAGCTTAGGCTCATCTCAGTTGAAAAAGTTCAAACATGGTTACGGCAACTGCTGGAAGCAAAATGTTCCTGTTATTTTTGCTGTCAAAAACTGCTGGGCTGGTAATTTGTAGAATGTGGTGTATATTCATCTGAACAGTCCATCTCACTTATTGTGCCAAAACAGCCACAAACCTGCTCATAACGGAGCAGTGCTTATGTGTCAGTCTTCTAATTAACTGGCTGGTATACCCATAGCAGGGTGGCCACATTTCTATTCTGCCATTCAGGAACAATGCTGAAACAAAAGCTGTATTATATTTCTCTTCAGCTCTAGTGTGGCTATGGGGGTGAGATGTCATGTGACATAACTGGGTGTCAATGAGAAACCTAAGCTTTCACTGGAGCAGCCAGAGCTCTAAAGACTAAAGAGAACTGGCGCTGAACGTGGTGACAGAAAAGTGACACCTGTGCTTGGCTACAGGAAAACTGAAGTCAAGATCTAAGCCTTAGTATACAAGAAAAAGGTGCCACAGCTCCTGTTTAGTGTCAGGAAGTAGGGATCAGTCCTCCCTCTAGTGTTCAGAACTCCTGGCAGAGGCCATTTCCTTATACCCAGTACAGATGTCACTTTCTGCCATAACAATCAATGCACAATTGCCTCTAGTGTTTACAACTCTGCTCTGTAGGCTTAAAGGGATAGTAATGTTTCATAATAAAAGCAGTTCTAATTAATCTTCATAGTATTTGGGCCATGGAGAGGGTTATATCAATACTATCAGACTTGTACTTCAAGAGTAATTCAATGACAAAGTATTCCCCCTCCCGCCCCTTTTACTGATGACACACTGTTCAGCCAGATCAGAAGGGAGGTGCCCAGGTAGATTGCAGAGAGGGACAATCTTCAATTAACATAAGGGAAAAACCTGAAAAACATGTCAAGGGGGGCAGGGCTTTCATTGTTCTCATAGGAAAAAGATTGTCCCCTGCTGTTATCTGTCTGGTCTATGGACTGGATTCCACGTCTGAGAAGAGATGGCTTACACTAGGTAAAAGGGGAGGGAGGGGAAACTTTGCTTGTGAATATCATTCTTCATGTTTTTTTAATGCCTACAAAATAAAATAAAGATAAAACGAAGTATTACTATCCCTTTAAGCAGTACTGCAGAATGAACTGTTCAATAGGGCCCTTTTACATTTGTGCGGATATGTTAAAAGTACCCTCCTGTATTTCACCAGATATCCTGTTGCTGTAAGTCAGTGGTAGTCAATTGTTAAAACTACAGCTGTTGTGTACTACAACTCCCAGGCTCAGTTTGGGATGCTAGGAGTAGTACTCCCCAACTGCTTGTTGACTATTCCTGCAGTAGGGTGTGTTAAATGGCCATTCCACATAGGCCATTGTTGATTGAATTTGCAATGAGTATCACAGCCTCCATTGTTGTCTGTGTGAAAGTTCTGCACAGTGGTCCCATAGGCATACGCTGCATATGGTACTTTCACATGAGGATGGCACCCTCCAACACACACGTTAGCCTCTGCATGGGGAGCACAGTGCACCCATCAGTGTGAAAGAGGCCTTAGTGTCCTGCATTAAAATTGAAGTCTTGTCACCTTATAATTAACCCTTTAGGTTGTAAACAGATGGGAAATAAATTGCTCTTGACTCTTGCACTCACTATTAATCTCTTTGATGCAAGATACATATTCAACAAGGCTCTGAAAGTGACTGTGGCCTAATTCATCATAGCTCCACTTGTGGCCATTCCCCTACTCCCCCATGACTGCACCTCCAGTCAACTTCACTGTAGCCTGGCATTGAAAATACCCTTAGCCTATAAAATGCAAGTATATAAAAAAAGATACAAAAAAAAAAAAAAAAAAAAAAAAATTAACCCTTTGAGTGCCACTTAGGTATCCAATGCATATTAACCTCTTGGATGCAAAGTAATGCATTGGTGATTTTTCTAGCATCCAATGGATTAACATTCATTGGATTAAATAATGGCCACTAAAGGTATATGTAAACTGGTAAATAAATGGGACACAAGTTGCTACAGTGGTGTCTGGATTGACCGGGCCACACCCTCAATTTACAAGTGGAAATTCGTAAGCAGCCAATCAAGCTGTGGCTCTCCTCAGAATGTGGTGATCTAGGCAGTTCCCTGCTCTGCCTTATGGGGAAATTCGGCCCTGTATCCAAGGAGTTACAATACCCCATGGTTACTCAACGATATTCCCATTTCCCTCTGTCAGCTAAGGGGACTGGTTCTTGAAAAGTCCTCTATCTGTCCTAGCACAATATTTATTACATAATCTACTGCTTTAGTAGCTATAAATCCCCAGGTCAGACGGCCGAGGTGTGCATTCATTATTCAGCTCCCTCTCAATCCCAGAGTACGTCTGCACCAGGCAGGACCCCGAGCCAGAAATAGTATGAAGCCGGCTCATCATTTACTTAAGCGTTGGCCCCCGATGTACCTTCCTAGGGAATATCTAATTTATTATGCACTGTCATTAGCTAAAGCAGTGAGAGGGGCCTTCATTAGGAGCTAGAGTTAAGGTCTTGTTGTGGTTGCCTCATCAGCATCAGTGAGCTGCGTCCCTGTGAGGTTTGATACAATTTAATTAACCTAATTAAAAGCTCTGATTGCAGAGATGATTGGGGTAGCGCCAGCAGCGGATGCATATTTATAACGAGCTGCAAGGCGTGGGATGACGGCCAAATGATATGCAGTGGAGAAAACAGTCTTGGAGTGCGACATTCTAAGACTAACATTTATTTTGGGTTAACAAAGGGACCTCGTCATCAGGGCAGAAAAGGCTTCTAAATCTGATTGAAACTTGCACTTACATTGAGATGTGGAGCCTTATGCAAACACAAAAGATGAGCTTTTCTGGAGCATACCACCTGCACCATAGGGGGCAAATAAAAATTCTCCAAATTCCCATTGATTTAAACTGAGCTATTAACCCCTGAATGGTAGAGAGGTCACAATGCATTGGGAAGTAATGCTTTGTAGATATCTCTAGCATTCAAGGGTTTAAAAGTCCATTATAATCAATGGCATTTGCACCCTCCCCCCCACTCGATGCAGTTGGTATGCTCTAGCACTGAAACCCTTAGGGACTTATTCATCAAGCTAAAAAGGAGCAATTTTGGAGCAAAACAAATGCACCATAGGGTTGAAAGGAGATATCAGCACATTTCCTTTTGATTTAAATGGTGGCTATTAACCCCTTGAAAGCTACAGGAGTCTCCAGTTCATTGATTCACAATGCAACAGAGACCACTCAAGCATTCAGTGGGTTAAAAGTCCCATTTAGGGCTGCTTTGCACATGCTTCGGCACCATACACCAATGGGGTGCCACTGAGTTGTACCATATCTGCACTTCTCCTACCCACTGAACAAGCCAGGTGCCACTTGCAGCCCGACGTCCTGGAGCTATAGCAGCTGGCATACCCTCCTTTGTATGAGAAGGACTTTTCCACCACCCTTAGTCCCAATTAGTCCTCAGAGAATCTTTGCACCTTAGATATCTATCTGGATATCTACTTTGTTCTCTATATGATATACTAGGAGGCTTCCACATATTGTGTTCACCATTGTGGCCCATCTGGGATCTTTAATACACAGTGAGTTGCCCCATTCCAAGGGTTTAAAGGGATAGTAATACTTCGTTTTATCTTTATTTTATTTTGTAGGCATTAAAAAACATGAAGAATGATACAAGTATTGTCTCTCAAACCTTTATGGTTTAAGAGATATTCACAAGCAAAGTATCCCCCCCCCTGTTCAGCCAGATCAGAAGGGAGGTGCCCAGGTAGACTGCAGAGAGGGACAATCTTCAATTAAGATAAGGGAAAAGGCTGAAAAACTCTTCAAGGGGGGCAGGGCTTTCATTGTTCTCATAGGAAGAAGACTGTCCCCTGATGTTATCTGGCTGGTCTTACAACCAGATTCCACATCTGAGAAGAGATGGCTTACACTAGGAAAAAGGGGCGGGAGGGGGAAACTTTGCTTGTGAATATCTCTTAAACCATAAAGGTTTGAGAGATAAGACTTATATCGTTCTTCATGTTTTTTTAATGCCTACAAAATAAAATAAAGATAAAATGAAGTATTACTATGCCTTTAAACTGGGTGTCCCTCATCTCTTCAGCCCGTTTCTGTGTTTTTGTGATTTCAAGGTTTCACGTTGTTTCATCAAATAATCCACATGCAAAATACGCATTGTGAACTCCTACTAATGATGCTGTTTCACTAATGGAATCTCTATGGTGGTAGATGTATGACCCATTGCCTTGTCCTGATTGGCCCCCTCCCTCACCTGCAACTACATCGCTCCCCTAGATTTTTTGCCAAATTTGCTGAAACATGCTAATCCCCATTGTCCTCATTGAAATCTGTGCATTTGAAGAAGTACCTCATATTACTTTAACCATATGCTCTAAAGTCAGCACCAGTATTAAGGAGAATAAGAAGAAAGGAGGAAACACAACAGTTAGGCAACAGACCAAGGATGAATTTATACTGGATGATTAATCTCTTGTGTTTGGATGATGACATGGCTGAATCCACCACTAAACAGTAGTAGCCCTACTCTCACTGATTATCAATACAAAATTGGATGGCATCCAACACTTTGTGGATAAGGTTCATATGGAACTGAAAAAGCAAGAAGGCACACTGCAAACCTTAGAACAGAAGATGGATTCATATGAATTGGAAGTTCAAACTGTACACCAACAGATCACAACCTTAATTGCACAAAATCATCAACTTATGGATAAGATGGAGGATTTATGTCTCAGATATAACAATCTATGTTTGATCTGCTTTTCTGAGGATAAGGCTAAGGAGCTCTGGGGCTTTCTTCTTTATTCTTCTGCATCACCTTTTATTTACAGATGATTCTTCTCCCCATGTCTTTGAAAGAGCACATAGGCTTGGCTCTCCTATAGCTTTTAATGCAGGAAGACCAAGTCCAGGATGGAGATACACTAAGGTTTGATGCTGTGACGATGTGTGTTTGGCTATTGTGGGGAGCATATCGCTTGGCGATGGAGACACACATTGCCATATGCACTAAGAATTAGGGATGCAAGGGGAGGGGAGGAGAAGTTCCTCATTACTTACAGAGCCGTCAAACTGCAGAGAGAATCCTCTCAGCACCACAAACAGCACCATTCCTTCTACACAAAAGTGGAGCAAACAAACTGCCCCATGGTGAACAAATGAATTCATCTGAAACAGTTGAAGTAAATATACAAAATCTTAAACCTCAGGTAGGTGATGTTGGGACTGTCATCAAAGCTTAGTACATATGGCAAACAGCCATATTAACATATAAACACATTCAGAGGAATAAGACAATGGCTCATTAACCTGCATTTCCATATGGAAATGAGCCATTGTCAACGTCATAGCGGTGTCGGAGTGAAGTGAATATGATGTTGAAGACACATTAATGCATACTGGTGATGTGCCTTCAACACAGATCTGAGGCATCACCATCCTAAGCCTCATCAAAATTTAGTGCATCTCAGCCCTGTTATTTTTCTGATCCTTAAAGTGGAACTATCACCCCAGATAAAGTTCCCCCCCAATAATCATTCATATAGCGATAAGCTTAGAAATAATAGTATTATCCAGCATAAGTGCAACGTTATTAAGAAATCCTACTTCATTTGAGACTGACGGGTAGGCTTCTTGCTTTAGAGGCATCTGTGCTCCTGCACCGTCAGTCCCTTCCTGTTACCTTAAGGTACAAGGCATCTCCTCCATGAGGAGACCGGGATGGACAGCACAAGCATGCAGATGTCTCTAAGACAAGGTGTCTGATCTGATGATAGTTCCGTTTCAATTATCCTGATAAATCCAGAATTCTGATGGCATATCATATGCAGGTATCTTTGAAACACCAAAATGTAAAACTTCTGCTGTTTCAGTATTTTTCAACTCAAGTTTCAGCCCACAGCACCAATATGTAAACTCCTTTTAAAAAGCAATCAGGTTCTTCTTGCAGTATCCAACCAAACTAAGTACTTTCCACTTGGATGGAACTGTGGTGTTTGATAGTCCAAACAATGCAAATGCCTTTTTGACATCTAAAAGCATACAACTTTGAATAGATGCCTATGAATATGATACGTGCTGCCTGGACTACCTGGTATCTGCAAGATGGGAGCTTTTTTTTTCTTTGTTGGATACTTCTCCTCTGATACCAAGAAAGATATATGCAAGCTTCCAATTTCTTTCAGAGTCACTGGGACAGACGCAGTCATACTGTGAACTTCTTATCTTCTCTGCCCTTTTTCAGAGAGAGGAGGCATGTATTGGGTGTTTTTTTTTCTTTTCAAATAAGCTAATACTATTACTGTTTGGGAAAGCATCACAGCACCACCTTGGTGTTTTGGGGATTTGAGAAGATGTAGATCTTAATTGGTGTGGTGTCCACGGCAGGGGTGGGGTGCGGGGATGCATCGTCCATGCTGAATTAATTTAATTTGTAATAATACGGGTTAATGGTTAACCCAAGGTTGGATCTGGGCTCAGCCTCTTCTCGGTCCAGGGGTCCCGTACCGCCATTTGGTGATATTAGATTACTTGGTTGCTAGGGGGTGCTGGGAAGGTTTTTTTCCATTTGGGGTGCATGGTGGAGGTGCACAGATTACTCTGAACATGTTCCAGTGGTGCCTAATAGCAAAACCCAATCTCCAACTCCTCATTTTCATCTGGCGTACCCTACAAGCCTCTTTGTACACACATTGTACTGTAATCTTTGTTACACAAGATTTCTCTCCATCTGCCAGATATACCACTTAGTGTCATTATTACTGAATCATATGTGTACCTATTCACTTTTTATAGGTATTTGCTTTTCTTTGTCCTGGTCCTGTGCATCTCTCCCTGGGTGTCCCCAGCTTGGGGGTGGGGTGGAGGGGTTGGGATCAACTGGGTTAATGTATTTAGAGCTATGTAGCTCTTGAGTATGCTGAGGATGACATTGATTTTCTGTGTTGTATTTGTTATTTTCTTAATGTTATATATATATATTTTTGGTTTTATGTCCACTGGCCTGAGCCCTGGGCTGTTCCTCTCTTTTTTCTCTCCTAATTCAATTGCAGAACCATTGTGATATTGTCTGTGATCACACTTATAGTTTTCTGAGGATACCTCCTCATTGGGAGTGGTGCTTCTCCACCATGGAAATTAATTCTCCAACTTCCATCACTGTCTAGTACAGAGGCTTCTAATATTGGTGGTGTAGTGTTCGATAGTCTCTGAGGGGAAGGGGGGGCAGGTCAGTTTGTTTGTACTGTTTATAGTAGACAGTTATTGGTTATGTTTTACTAGTTAAGATAAAATAAAAACCTTGACATACATTGTTATTGCAAAACTACCATGTCACATTGTCTGGAAGCTCCTTGACTGCTCCGTGTACATGGGACAAGCAGTGTGTAGCCTGGGATGGAGCACTTCCTAATTTAATTTTATGTAGTGACCTTTTTTCACATTATTTTGCTTTGTACGTGAGTTTTTATGGTTTTCTTGCACCGGTGAGGAGGCCATTTGTTCTTCCTGCAGTTGCATAAACGTACTGTGTCTATTGTCAACTGCCCACCTAATAAATGATTTAACACAAACAATATTTGCAGAATTTAAATTTCAACCCTATAGTGTATTTGATGAAAGCTTAAGGTTTTGGAATGGCCTTCACAGTCCCCAGGCTTGAATACTATTGGAAATCTGTGGGTATATCTCAAACATGCAAGACAACCTAAGAATAGTTCTGAACTAAAGGCATTCTGCAAGGAAAAGTGGGAAAAAAGTTCCTAACACGAGAATATAAAGACTGTTAGCTGGCTACAAGAAATATTTAAAGACTGTGATTTCTACCAAAAGGGGGTATTAGTAAGTACTGACTAATAGGGTTCCCAAACTTTTGTACATGCCACATTTTCTGTTTTCATTTTTTCCATCTGTTAAATTCTGTTCAAACTTTATAATACAACTGTATATATGTATATATTAAAGAAAGACTTGGCACTCACGTGGGCAACCTTTCTTTGGAGGTTGTGATGATGATCACAAGCTAAAATGCTGCTTGTGTGAAAGGCCTGTCTGTGGCCTCCAAAGCCTCAATACAGACCTGTCTTACAGCAACTGTAATAATGAGGGAATGGACTTTTAGGGTAGGGACCACATGGAGCTGGAGTCTAAAGGGATTTTTATATGCGGGTCCCCTTTAAGAGAATTAAAAAAAAAAGAGAAAGACAATAAATACATAATATTTGAGCTGTATATATTTCTGGAACCAACTGCCTTTTCCACCTAACAGTCTGGTAATGTTGTTTAGGTGGGAAAGATACCTATAAATACCCCTGTACCCCACTGTTTTTCCTCACCTTGCTGTGACCCAGTTAATAGCATCCCACCCCTATAAGTCTGTATATATGGAGAATGAATTAATGAAGAAAAGTATGTTTCTCAAGGAATACGTTTATTTGTAAATTAAGGAATAGTAATGATAATATAAATAAAAAAATATACATATATATATATATATAAAAACAGCGATGAATAAATGGGGTGGATTGTTATACTGTCACAGCATGGAGGGTTTTTAATAAATTTTGGTTATTATTAAGTTATGGTTGGCCTCTGGCCTTTACGACAGAGCCTTTCAGGTGTGGTGATTTTGTGGTTATCAGGCTGTTATGGCTGATAAAGGGATTTATTTGTTATTTATTAAATAAATGCTGTGGCCTTACCAACATCCCTCAGTTGTCAGTGTATTTGTTTATTTATGGCATGTAAAATTTGGTATGTGGGGATGCAGACTTCCAGCCTTCATATGTTCCTGAGGTAAAGCAGAAAAGTTGATTCATGCTGGTGCTTTCACATTGCCAATAGTCAAATGTCACTTTTCACCATGATGACAGTTTCAAAACAGAATCTCTGCCTTGATGTTGCCCCTGTGAATGGGTCCTAAAACTTAGCAGTTTATTCTTCTCAGGTGCTTCTCAATTATACTTTTCACTCCTATGTGCCATTGCAAATAAGAAATCTCCATATTCATATCAGTCTGACCCAACCCTCAGATGGTCCAGAACTGAAAGTAAGGAAATCATCTGTGCATGAGAGAAACAGCAAAACCCAAGAGATACATTTCAGCCTTTAGTGGGCCTCATCAGTGAGGTGCAACTGATTACCTATAATCTCAAGGAGTGCAAGGGACCATGCCTGGGATATCCAAATACTTATGGAAAATACAACACAAGAAGTGTGAGCTTGCAATTAGAATTAATAAAAAATATGAGTCTATTCTTTTGGATGGTGCCTCTTCAGATGCTGCTCAGTCATGTTTTTCACTGCCATGTACCACTGCAGAAGAAATGTCCATACTGACTCAGTCTGGTCCCACCCACAGAAGGTCCATTTGGCAAAAAGTTGGTCAGGTTTTCACTGCATGAGAGAAACAAAACCCATATATACATTTCAGCATCACAAGTGAGGTTAAAATGATTCCCTCACGGGCCAATTTCTTATGATACCCTTAAACTGAGGGAGACTGCAAAACAAGAGTGTGGCAAGCCCACACTGAGGATAAATAACACAAAGTGATTTATTTTTGGTGATGGTGCCCCTTCAGGTGCTTCTCAGTCATGTTTTTCTGGCTAATGCTGACTTACTAATGCTGATACTTCTTTTACCACATATAAAACATTACACCATCATGTCACATATATACTTTGTATTCTGGAATCCATTCAACTTGCTGACTTGGGTAACTAGAGATTTACCATAGTATTTCCTTATCCATGCATTTTTCTTCTGTCAAGCTCAAGCTGGGTCTGACATCCATGCTGGAAAATTGTTTATCTGATCATTACTTTCTCAACAAACGCACTGGGAGGCTGATGTACCAAGAACTGGAGAAATGCACTTTGGGGAACAAGTATAAATATCCCAAATGTACAATGTTTTAGTGGGGATTTTAACCCCTTGAGTGCTAGAGTGGTCTCCAATGCATTGAGAATCAATGTGTTACAGACCTCTCTAGCAAGCAAGGAGTTAAAAGCGCCATTTAAATTAATGCACTGTGGTGCATGTGGTTTGCTCCAGAGTTGCACCTCTTCCACTTAATGGAAACTGCCCTGGGTGCACTAGATACATATTGTAGAATAGCAGGAAAATCACTATATTCCTAACCACCATGGGCAGAGAATGATGAAAACTTGGCATGGCTGAGTTTCCCCAAAATGAATGACTTGCTGCTCTATTAAAAACACAATGGGAGTCGGCCTGAAGCAGAGGGAGCATGTTAACCCTTTGAGTGCCAGAGCGGCATGCATGCAACATATTGTATAGAAATGCGTTGCGTACTGGTTTGGCACTCAAAGGGTTAAAGCATTTCAACATTGACTTAAAGAGATAGTAATGTTTCACAATGAAAGCAGCTCCAATTAATCTTCATAGTATTTGGGCCATGGAGAGTGTTATGTCAATACTGCCAGAGTTGTAATTCAAGAGTAATTGAATGATAAATATCCCCCTCCCGACCCTTTTACTGATGTAACACTGCTCACCTAAGAGCAGCAAGACTGTCCGGATGGATCACAGAGAGGGACAATCTTCAGCGAGCATAAGGGAAAACCTGAAAAACTGGTGGGGGGGTAAGGTTTTCCATATGCTCACAGTAAGAAGATTCCACATCTGAGGGGAGGTGGCTCACACTAGGTAAAAGGGGCGGGAGGGGGATACTTTATCATCCAATTACTCTTGAATTACAACTCTGACAGTACTGAAATAACACTCTTCATGGCCCAAGTACTATGAAGAGTAATTGGAGCTGATTTTTTTGTGAAACATTCCAATCCCCAGAGCCGGCCCTTGCATGGGTCCCGGTGGGTCCATGAGATCCAGACGGCACTTTGACAGGAGTGGCAATTTGCCACCCCAAGGTATGTTCTCTCCTGTACTGTGGCTGAGACTATTGCTCGCTCAACGGCACTGTGTCAGTGTCAGTTGCTGGCAGAAGAGCTGGCTCAACAGCCTCTCTCCGGGCGGGCAGTCAGCTTGCACACATCCTCCCATGCTGGGAGCGTGAGAGGCAGCATGGGAGGATCAAGCTGTCTGCCACTAGACACCAGGGAGCTCTACAACTGTGGATGCTGAATGGAGTAAGTCCTGGGTGGGCAATGTGGATGATGGGGCATGTCCTGGGGTGCTGCGGTAAGTCCTGGGTCTGCAATATGGGTGCTAGGGCATGTTTTAACGGGCATCTTGCAGTGGCATATTTTAATGGGACAACTGGTTGTGGCATATGGAGGGAGAAGAGAGACAGACAGAGGTTGGAAGAGGAGAGAGACAGACAGACATGGAGGAGAGAGAAACAAAAGAGGAGAAGATGCATGGCAAAGAGAGACATGGGGAGAGGAGAGAGACATGTATGACATCGTGAAGAGAGAGACAGACATTAGAGAGAGAGAGACAGACATGGGTGGCATGGAAGGAGAAACATGGGGGGGGGAGACAGACATGGAGGGAGAGCAAAACAGACATAGATGGCATGGGGAGAGAGAGATACATGGTGGAAATAGACATGGATGGCATTGGTGGTGGCAAATATGTTAGGTACATGCCTGGGAGGGACACAAATGGGGCAGGGCATAAGGGGAAGCAAAATAAGGTTTTGCCTAGGGTTGCAAAAATCCTTGAACCAACCCTGAGTAGAGGAGCAGACATACCTGGTTATGAAAGGGTTAAAGTGGTGTCCTGTGTGAAAGATTTCTATCTAATACTGTTGAAAAAGTAAAAAAATGGACATTTATAAAATATCATCTAGAAATTTTAGATGGTATTTTATAAGTGTCCATTTTTTAAATCTGCAGCAGAGTTAGATAGCAATCTTTCACACAGGACACCACTTTAACAATTTGATAACCAGGGGTGTCTGCTCCTGTACTCAAAGGTTAGATTTTTTTAACCCTTTGAGTACAGGAGCAGAAAATTCTAACCCTTTGAGTACAGGAGCAGGAATCCCTGGTTATGAAAAGGTTAAAGTGGTGTCCTATGTGAAAGATTGCTATCTAACACTGTTGCAATTGTAAAATGTGCAGTTCTTCCATTTATCTTTACATTATACTAATTACACAGGGAATGTAACCAGGGGAGTTGTTTGGCTTTGAAAGACCTGGGGCTTAACCCTTAGTGTGCCAGAGGGGTATGCAACACATTGCAAAGCAATGCAATGCATATCTCTCTGGCACTCAAATGGTTAATTGTGCATAGTGCATCCATATGGGCATGTTTTGATGGGTGTGGTTGGGGAGGGGCAGCATTTCATCCTTTGACCCAGGCAGCACAATGTCTTGGTCCGGCTCTACCTATCCCTTTAACATAGGGTGACCAGACCTCACCCTTAACCGGGGACACATAAGAAATAGGCATATTTCAGGATTGCCCTGAAATCAAAGCAGCCCTGCAGTATGCATTTTTCATTTGCGTCCCCAGTTAAAGGTGAGGTCTGGTCACCCTACTTTAATATGCTCCTTATCCCCCCTCAGACTGACCCTCACACTAGGGGACACACAACCAGCCCAGCTGCATGTGTGTCTATTTGAGAACCACCCACTGATCCCTATTTCAGCAATCACAGTAGCTATGCACTCCAAAAACAGTTGATCACAGTTATGCAATTAAATATATATATTTATATATAGACCTCTGTGTTAGCATATTCAAACACAATCCAACCTACCCGTGAAGGATCTGAATTTTCAGCAGTTCCCTAATGGAAGCTATAATCCTTAACAGACATGATGGATTGTGTTAGCATGTACAAATAAATTATTTTTTATTTATCACATTGCTGTTAGCAGCTACTATCTTCCACCATAGGTATCGAAGGTTTCTTCACATTGTTAGCATTGGTTATTGTTGAGTTGAGTACCATGAGGTAATGATTTCATCAAGTTTTGTATCTATGTAATTGAGACTAAAAAAGACAATAACGGGATCCACCTCTCTTGTTAATATTGATTTGCACTGCAATATCAGTATCCTCTTCAATACCATGGATATATCCAATGTTTAAAAAAACATCCTTATTGTAGAATTTCACATAAAATCACATACCTTCATGGCATCATATACAGGTAACTTCAGAGGCAACACTAGCAGAGTGGGAACACTAACAGGTCTGTAATTCCTCAGATCTACGGATTTCTCACCCTAGTGCGCTTAATCATGGTCAAAGACAACGTCTTATTGATGGTCTAGTCTTTTAAATTTTCAATGACCAATCGCAATAGAAGCTATTTCTAAAGCCCAGTCTGCCTAATAGGATCAACATTACATCGCAACTCCACATCAAAAGTCCTTAAAGACAGTGTATCAAAGACTAATTTAGGCAGTTTTCTTAATGGGAAGATGTATCCGTAATAGCCCTTTAAAGTAACGAGATTAGCATCTGCATGCGCACCAATGAGAGAGGTTACACTTTCACTCCACAAGAGTGCTTTTTATATTTAATAAAACTTATTGCACTCATATGCTCAAGCCACCTCTTTCCTCATAGTGTGCTCCTGAAAGGAAAACTCTCTCACTCTAGGCACTCAGGCATCATCATATCCCCTTCGGATTCCGCTAATCGTAAAGTCCAATGATTTTCTTAAAGGCAATGAAGATCCCTGTAACAGTTTGTTTGACTCACAGACACAGTGGTTAGGATAAAAACACAGTTTTATTGAATAAAACAATACAGTAAGAACCCTCACAGGTCCTGTAATACACAACAGTATAATACAGACACACGACAGGTAAATTATTCAATGCCCACACAGGTCCAGCATAACATGAAGGTACAGACAGTATATACTGACACAGGTCAGGCAAGAGAAGTAGGTTCCCAGGATTCCGGCACTGCAGGAGTTAAAGTTCATCAATGATGGTAAACAGTCCCATGTGTGAAGGTACTGGAATGATACTTTAACAAGCCAAGGTCAGCAAACATACGTGAACTGCCAGCCCAACTGAGGTAGAATGAGCACTACCGGAGCAATCACGGAGGCACACA
>CM074719.1:214022439-214192439 GCA_037306005.1 Rhinophrynus dorsalis | reverse complement strand
ATCTATCTATCTATCTATCTATCTATCTATCTATCTATCTTTCTATCCCTGTCTTTCTGTCTGTCTGTCTGTCTGTCTATCTATCTATCTATCTATCTATCTATCTATCTATCTTTCTTTCTTTCTTTCTTTCTCTGCCTGTCTATCTCTGTATGTTTGTCTATCTATCTATCTATCTATCTATCTATCTATCTATCTATCTTTTTATCTATCTATCTATCTTTTTATCTATCTATCTATCTATCTATCTATCTATCTATCTATCTATCTATTCCTGTATATCTATCTGTCTGTCTATCTATCTATCTATCTGTCTATCTGTAAGTTGAAGGGGTGACAATAAAGAGGAATAAATACATTTTGGAATTTGTTAATTTCATCAACCCATTTTGCCTTTGGTCTTCTTTCTAAACAGAAAGAAGCACTCTCAGGACTTTATGATGCTGTGAGTTAGAGTGCTTCTTTCTATTTAGAAACTACTTACAATTTCTTGGCATGATCGAGAGCACCCAGGCATTCATCTGTGTTTTAAGCGTGAGTGCTTCCTACAAACAAGTATATATATAATATAGATAGAGGGAGAGAGAAAGAAGGAAAGAGAGAGAGTTAATCCATCCTGAGGTTTGAAGTCCTGTTTTTCTAACAGTTCTCTATTTCATGGCAGCTCATTATTAGGTTTGAAAATAAAGACCCAGGAAAACTGAAACTTAACTTCTGTCATCTGTTTAATTCCTATCTAAAATATCAGATCATTCAAATTGTCAGAGTTCCAAGACTGTCAGTATAACACCTATTGCTTTAATGAGGACAGACAAAAGTAAGGCTGGGTACCTGTGGCTTTGCAGCTGCTGCTGGACTACAGATCCCATTATCCTCAGACTGATAGATACAGTTATGCCACAGTATCAGCACGATACATTTAACTCAGAGACACGCAAAGAGCAACATGCACAGTGAGAGAGAGAGAGAAAAAAAAAACAAGAGCAATCAGAAGAGAGGGCATGAGAGAGAGACAGAGAGAGTCAGAGATCACAACAGACAGTACAAAAGTAAAAAATATAGAGCATGCATTAGTCATCACATATGAGAAAGTGGGCAAGTGAGAGGGAGAAAACTGGATTGTGAGAAGAGGAAAGATAGCATGGGTAAGAGTATAAAAGAGAAATAGCCAGAGACTGAAATAGACCACAACACTGAGAGTACAGAGAAAGTGAGAGATGGTGAGAAAAATAAAATGGAAGAATGAGCTATAAATGAGGTCAACACACAGTGTTTCTGTGTGTATGTATTTCAGAGTTTTTCCTACAAAGTGAAACAAGGCTACACAAATTTCTCTCAAAAGATATTATAGTTCCAACTGTCACAATGAGGTAGAGCTGTTACTATCACTTTCTATAATGAGAAATAGTCTGGGACTCATTCTCTCCCCAACAGAATGCAATATACACCCAAAAGAAACAACATTTGCAGCCAGGACACCGGATGGAGCTGTTACTGAGCATTCAATTAAAATAATAAATTTTGACCTGTGATGACTTTGAATGAAGCATCTCTCATGAGTGGGTGTACTCTTGTTTTACTCAGCAGGAGAAGCATTACAGTTAATACATTTTCATAAGAAGAATTTACTGATCTTTTAATAAAAACATAATATACCATGGAGTTCATGAATTAAAATGTGATAATGGAGAGATAAACTCTGCAGTTTTATAAACCTTCCAATTCCTAAAATAATCTGTGGAGAATATACCTTAACATCTTGGAACTTGAGAAATAATAATTCTTATGCTCAATAAACTAACACAGGAAGTGGAACGTTTACCACACTGGAGAGTTTATCTCACCGTTATCACACCTGTAGCTCATCTTATTCCATCTCCCACCTCGATTGCTCATTCTCCTGCTGCTACCCATAATGTCTTGCTGCAGAGCACACTCTATATATACTGATAAATAAAGGAGCAACTCTAGATTTGGTTGTGTTTGATATATTAGAAAGTTATCACTATTGTTCTTTAGCAATATTTAGAAGTACATTACTGTGGAGGGCAATTGCTATTAGTTACAATGTTCCTATTGTACAGATAAATGTCCACTGTGTGCTTCCAAGTGCTCTCTCTAATATTTAATGCCAAGTGGGATTTGCTCCTTTAAGAGATGAGAAGGAGACAAATAGCTGTGCTCCTAGTCGATGTGGCCTTTACTTAAACAGAGCTATAAATCATTAAGCTGCCATTGCTTGGGAACACTACTGGAAGAACCAAGAGTGCTCCGGGCTAACTCCACAAGGACACAGAGTATGTTTGTAATGAAACAGCAGCCATGTAGACATTAACCCTACAGCGGACGAGGTGACAACGGACAAAGCAGACATCCAATGCTCTGCTCAATAAATCAAGCAGAAAAATAGAAATTTGTTTTAAGTACAAACCGCTTGTCTGAACTTTTTTGCCTTTACACCATTGTAATCAGTTACCATACAGCTATTAGGGACTACAACTCCCATCATCCACTGCATGCTGTTGGATGGTTGTTCATGATGGGAGTTGTAATCATCAACAGTTGGAGGTTCAATAATTAACTATCTAAGACCCTATGTTGTGGCAAGCCTTGCTGTTAGGAGGCATGTATTAAAAATGTCATAACTTTTGTTATAAATAGCAAGGTGAAAAATAAAAATACTCCAAATTCCTATTGATTCAAATTGAATTAAACATGTTTTTTAAACGAGTGAATATTGGAGAGGTACCTAAAGCATTGTAAAGCTATGTTTTGGGAGGGAGGGATGCTGAAACCCTGCTCTGAGACCAGTTACATTAGTGAGCATGGAGGTCAAGGTCATTTCCCAAGGTGAAAATAGTGTAGGTTACTCTGATGGTAGAGGGCTTTGTGCAGGTCAGATCCCTAGAAAATATCACAGCAGGAGTGTAACTGTAGGGGGTACAGTAGGTGCAGTTGTTATGAAGCCCTACATCCAAGAGGGCATGTCAGATCTACACTATTCTGTGACCCACTACATCAAAACAGTTTGACCTCTAGGCTGATGGCCACTGACATCATAACACAGCCACTGCCATCCTGATAGATAGGATTAGCTCCAGTGATCTCCTTCCCTTTCCTTAAATAACCTTTTGAGCACCAGATGTGCCCAACACATTGCAAAGCAAAATATCTGACCACCCTCTGATGCTACAAGGGATACTTATCAAAGAGTGAACCATGATGCAGCAGCTCCCTTGCAGTGCTAATTGCTTTCTGCCTTCCCCATCATTTGAGGACCTTCTGAGATCTTCTGGTGGTGAACTGCATCTTGGGTCAGTGAATGATTCAGACTTGCCCCAGACAGTCTGACCATTGGAGCAAGTTGGTGGGGAAGGGATTTTGATCCAGGCTCAATAGATTCTAGTTACACTCCTGTGTGTATGTTTTTCTTTTCATGAAATGTAACATAATGGGGTTCCCAGGTGGGAACATGAAAACCTTGTTAATGGAGTAGGATGTTGAGACTTGTCCTGTTTCTTTACAGGAAATATAATTGTATGGTGGTATTTTCAGCTGGGGGACATGAAAATAATGCAAAACAAATGTTTATTATATTGTGAACTAATATGTTAGTGTCACTATTTTATGCTTAATTGATAGTAACACTTAACAAGTAGAAGTATCCTTATTGTATGGTTTAGCCTCATGAATAAGTCAAGGGTACTCCCAGTGCTGAGAGTTGTTTAAGTAAGAAGTTATTGCAGCTCAAACGAAAACATTTTAGGTAGTATCTCAATCCTGAAATGTTATAGTCATGCTCCTGTCCATCCCAAGGCAGCTTTGGTCAGTTGATCATAAACCTCCATAGGATGGTGTAACAACAGCAACAATGCCACTGTAGCATTTCAGGTCATTGATATACTGCACCTAAAAAATCCAAGTTTGATCTGCAACAACTTTTTAATAAAACACCTCTCAGCAGTGGGATTAACCTTGTTTTACTAAGGATGATAAACCCTGCATATATATTTTTTTAACATATTAAGGGTTACTATTCCTTTAACTGTTTTATTTCCACATTCATCAGGAGAGGGCTAGGTATGTAGCCAGGAGAACCCTAACAAATTTGGTTACTTATAGGTTTGTCTGACAGGAAGCTAGTGTGGAGATGGAAAGGAGCATTTGGTCCTGGTAAATGTCAGCTGAATTATGAAGATTCCCCTTAGCATAGAAACCAAGGCACTTCAGTGATGCAGAGAATGGGGTCCCATCAGGTGGCCTATGTGTACTGCCTGGAGCAGAGAGTAACAAAAGTCTGCCTCAGAGCAGGATAAGGGGTCAACGATTGGGGTCTCCATTGGGATAGAAATCGTAAGTTACTTATTATCAATGGAATAGGCTGCCCTTCCTACCCTAGGAGTAGGGAATCAGGAGTCCCCAGCTAGCATCTTCAGAGATAGACAGAGCACCTATGAGTGTACTCTTGGGTGAAAAAGAATCTGGAGAGAAAACTATTTGTGAGTACTTGTACTTGTACTTGTACTGCACACAAAAGACCATGATGGTAGAGAAAGTCCTTGAAACAGTGAGTGAAGCATTTCCATGAAGTTGTATCAGCATTTATGTGGATCCCCATTGCTGGGTGGTATGAATCCAGGTAATTGGAATAAAGGTTTCCTTTTCATAATCATGCTTTGAATTAATCTGTTGAGATATCAATAAAGGTGCTCTCACAGTGCTATAGCCTATGTTATGCATTGTATGGTTGCTAGAAGTGTAAGTAAAGTTTTGTTTGTTGTCAACTTCCCCTTCCTGCTGCAACAGGAAGAGAAGCAGTGAGCATTTTTTTCTCAAGTAAAGACACAGAAGCTAGAAGTACCCGTGTGTGCTTTTGCCTCCATATTTATATAACTTGTTTATATACCCGGTTGTCCTATCCTAATAATACAAATAGCAACAGGTTATGGGCCCAGGAAGGATGCAGGAAGCCAATGGAACAGACTTTGTTTTGATGGAGATGAAAAGAAACATGAACTTTGGGAGAATACATTCTTGGGACACCTGAGGTTAATGAATCTCAAAACAACCATCTTGAATGTGCCTTCAGACACTGAAGATGAGGATGAAGATAACAGTAAGAATGAGGAAACATATGCTGAATTAATTCAATTTTAGATGATAAAAGTTTGTCTCTGGTTATGAGAGAAGCAGCTGATGATGGAAGAAAAGCACTTCAAATATTGAGAGACTATTATGTAGGTAAAGGAAAGCCCTGCATAATTAGTTTATACACTGAACTAACATCCCTTCAGAAGGCTGTAAATGAGAGTGTGACTGACTACATTATACGTGCAGTGACAGCCATTACAGCACTGAGAAATGCTGGAGAAACATTAAGTGATGGACTGTTGATTGCAATGATTTTGAAAGGTTTGCCTGAATCATTTAAAATGTTTGCCATCCACATCACACAGGGTGATGAAAAAATAACTTTTTCAGAGTTTAAAACACAGTTGAGAAGTTTTGAGGATACTGAAAAATACAGCACTAGTAAAAATAATGATAATGTATTAAAAGTGAGTAACACAACTCCAAAATTTAAAGAGACAGAAAACCCTAAAATTGTTTGTTACAGTTGTGGCCAATAAGGACACTGGGCCAGAGTATGTTCAAACAATCAAAATAAATATCAATCACTGTGGTGTAGCTATTGCAAAAGCTCAACACACATGCAAATTGCAGACGCAAAAAGAAAGACAATGCCAGACAAGCAAATGATGATGATGAAGATGGCAGACACTCCTTTGCTTTTAAATTTAGAGATGACCAACTAGATGGATTAAAACCAAAAGGGTTAATGGTTGATACAGAAGCAACATCCCATATAATTACTGACATCAGAAAGTTTAAAAGCTTTGATAACACTTTTAAACCAGAGAAACATTCAATGGAACTCGCAGATGGAAAAGAGACGACTGGTGTGGCGCTGAGAAGAGGCGATGCAGAGGTGGGTTTGTTTGACAGTGAGGGGAAGCGAATAATGGTAACACTGAAAAATGCATTGTACATACCTTCATACCCTCAAGACATCTTCTCTGTAGATACAGCAACAAACAGTGGAGCATCAGTCAGCTTCCAGCAAGGCAGGAATGAACTCATGCATAGGAACGGTACCAAATTTACAATCCAGAAGTATAATAGACTTTATTGTCTGAACACTTTTGTTGAAAATGATGACAGTTGTCATGGATGTTATGATATACAAACGTGGCATGAAATCCTAGGTCACTGTAATTATGATGATATTGCAAAACTACAAAATGTGGTAGAAGGAATGAAAAAACTGTGAAGTTTGCACTCAAGGAAAATTTGTTCAGAGCAGGAACAGAGAATCTGATACCAGAGCAACAACTATATTACAGCTAGCACACACTGATTTAGCAGGTCCTATAGAACCACAAGCTAAAGAAGGTTTCAGATATAGAATAGCATTCACTGATGATTACTCTGGAGCAGTGTTTGTATATTTCCTAAAACACAAGAGTGATGAAGCATTAGCCACTGAAAGGTTTATTGCTGACACCGCACTATATGGAGCCATAAAATGTATAAGATCTGATAATGGTAGTGAGTTCACAGCAAACACCTTTAAGTCACTGTTAAATAAGCAAGGCATAAGACATGATACCTCAGCACCTTACTCATCCCACCAAAATGGGACTGGTGAAAGAAATTTGTGAGCACTATTTGAAATGGCAAGATATCTGTTAATTGAGAGTAAATTACCAAAAGAATTATGGACATATGCAGTAATGACTGCTGCTCATATCCGAAACAGGTGCTTTAACAACCGAAACTCCATATTATCTTTTAACAGGCAGAAAACCTAATCTTTCTAAGATGAGAGTTTTTGGGTCAGAATGTTTTACATACAAATATGACAGAAAGAAACTAGACTCAGAATGCGAAAGAGGAATTTTTATTGGATAGACAAAAACAGCACCTCTTACCTAGTGTTTTACCCAGACACTGGAAAGGTCCTTAAAGGGACAGTAATGTTTCATAATAAAAGCAGCTCTAATTAATCATTTAGTATTTGGAATTCGGAGAGTGTTATTTCAATTCTGTCACAGTTGTAGTTCAGGAGTAATTCAATGACAAAGTATCCCCTCCCGCCTATTTTACTGATGTAACACTGTTCAGCCAGATCAGAAGGGAGGTGCCCAGGTAGACTGCAGAGAGGGACAATCTTCAATTAAGATAAGGGAAAAACCTGAAAAACTTGTCAAGAGGGTCAGGGTTTTCATTGTTTTCATAGAAAGAACAGTCGCCTTCTGTTATCTGTCTGGTCTTACAACCAGATTCCACATCTGAGAAGAAATGGCTTACACTAGGTAAAAGGGGTGGGAGGGGAAACTTTGCTTGTGAATATCTCTCAAACCATAAAGGTTTGAGAGATAAGACTTATATTGTTCTTCATGTTTTCTTAATGACTACAAAATAAAATAAAGATAAAACGAAGTATTACTATCCCTTTAAACACAGGCCCGTGAAGTTTATCACAAAGAGAGTTTTTGACAGACTCAAACTGATATGATACATGATGATGAGGATTACCATAGAGAGAACCATGCACCCCCTATACCAAAGACCAGTCAGAATGAAATTGAGTGTCCAGAGCCAATTTAAATTTCTGAAATAGAAACTTTAAGGAGTGGGAACGATGGTCAGACAGGGAATGACCACAGTACACGTTATCCTAAAAGGGACAGAAAAACTCCTCAGTACTTGGAGGACTATATTTCAAAATTGGACTGTGATGATCAAATACTAACAAACATTGATTACTGCTATAAGATATTTGATGTACCACAAACCTTTAAAGATGCTACAAACTCATGCCAGTCACAGAATTGGCTTAAAGCTATGACAGAGGAAATGGATTCATTGAAAGAAACTGACACATTCCGTTTGACAACTTTACCCGAAGGTAAATGTTCAATGGGGGGTTGATGGGTGTATACAGTGAAAAACAACGTTGATGGATTAGAAACGTACAAAGCCAGATATGTTGCTAAAGGTTATAGTCAAGTAAAAGGAACTGATTACAAGGAAATTTTTTCTCCAACTGCAAACATTACATCAGTACATATTTTTATGCAGCTGGCAGCACAGTATGATTTACTTCTTCACCAGATGGACGTGAAAACAGCCTACCTACATGCCCCAATTGATTGTGAGGTTTATGTGGAACAACCAGAGGGATTTCAGGTAGAGTCAAAACAAAACGAGAGATTAGTTTTAAAATTGAACAAGTCATTTTATGGTCTAAAACAATCAGGTAGAAATTAGAACAAGATGCTGCATGATCATTTAAGTGAAAATGGTTAAGCCTGCAACAAAATTTAAAATGAAAGACCTTGGTATTGATTTTGAACAAAATGATATGTATGTATGTAAGTCATGTAATATATTAAAATGCGACATTTGAGAGCAAGTGGGGGTGTTGAGATATCACTAAAGGTCCTCTCACACTGCTGTAGCCTATGTTATACATTGTATGGTGGCAGAAAGTGTAAGTAAAGTTTTGTTTGTTGTCAACTTCCCCTTTCTGCTGCAACAGGAAGAGAAGCAGTGAGCATTTTATTTTCTCAAATAAAGACACAGAAGCTAGAAGTACCTGTGTATGTTTTTGCCTCCATATTTATATAACTTGTTTATATACCCGGTTATCCTATCCTAATAATACAAATGGCAACATAATCAATGACTTTGTCATTGTCAGTTTTGGGGCAAACCATCTGTACTGTGGGGACAAATAAAAATTATGAAATTCACACTGATTAGATGAGGCTTTTAATTGCTTGAATGGTCGCCAGGTCACCAAAGCACTGTTTTGCAATATATTAGAGAGCCCTCTTGCATACCTGTGTTTTGTGTGATGCCTTAATTTTGTGCTAAGTAAACTTAGAAAATAATCACCTAATGCCTTTAAGGACCTCTACTGCTTGTGTCATCAGATAATGCTTTTTTTGCATGCCATATGATACAGTAACAGGGTCTACATTTTTTGTGATGCCATATCTTAACTTATCACTTATGAAATATACACACTGCAGGGCTGCATAGGAACCATTTTAGCTCTAAATTCATTGTTTCTATGATGCCTTGAATGCATCATACAGAAATGGCCAGCATTAAATGGCAACTGTAGTATAAGTCTTTTCAATGCACACATCCATAGGGTAAGAAGTGGAATAACTGTGGACCAGACCAACTGCACAGCAGGGGACAAATAACAATTTGCATTAAGTGGGGCTTGTAACCTCTTGAATGCTGGAGATGTCTCTGATGTGTTGCAAAGTAATGCATTAGATATATTTCTAGCTTTCAAAGGCTGAAAAAGTTAAACATTCAATAATACTCAATAAAAAAACGTCCCTGAATGTCTCTGGTCCTTACAGGTTAACCCTTTTAGTGCCAGAAAGGTAACCCAAACATTGAAATACAATGCATTGCATCACAATGGGGGGTTATGCACTAAGATGTGATAAAGAGGAGATACCAGTGGCGTAACTATAAAGGTCACAGGGGTTGCAACTGCAAGCTGGCCGTTCACTCCAGGGGCCCGGCCGCCCCCTGTGACCCCTGGCTTGGCACCCACAATCTCCCTTCAGTACGCTAGTAATGCAGAGCGCTGAGAGATGACATCATCTTCCAGCGCTCTGCATTACTGAAAAGGACCGCACAGGAGATCCAGGTTGGAGATGGGGCATTGTGGAGATTGAGGGGCATTGTGGAGATTGGGGGCCAGTGTGGTTGGCAGGGCATGGTATTTCTTGCACCAGGGCCCGGAGGCTTCTAGTTACGCCTCTGGGTGATAAAGTAGAGATAACTTCTCCAGTGATGATACTTCTCCAGGCCCTGTGTTATTCTATGGAACCAATGCACTAAGATCTCCAAAACTTAAGAAATGTTAGTGAATTGGCTCCATAGCATAGGAATTGGAGAAGTGATATCAATGGAGAAGTCATCTCCACTTTATCACCTCTTTATCACGCCTTAGTGAACAACCCCTGCACTGTTTAACTTTCTAGCGATCAAAGGGTTTTAATTGTTCTAATGAAGGGTTGCCCTGACTTCCAGAATGTTTTTGCTGCCTCTAGTATGGGGGGGTCATATAAAATGATATTCCAGGAAAAGTCTATATGAGCACTTTAGAAATATCAACACATTCTGCTTCTCATCACTTATTTTGAATGAAAAGCATGACAGGAATGATAGATTACTGAAAGCATACATATACACCTTTGAATAGATTAAAACGAGCCTTAGAAAAGGGAACTTTAATAAAATATTGAATAAAAAAGAAGCATATTTGATTTATTTGTTGAACACCTTCAATTCTTTTGCCTCTTTACAATCAATTTCTAGTTAATTTGTGAAAGAAAATTTGAAAATGCAGGAAGAGGAAAATTGCTTATGTATTATGTAGTTTGTAGCACTCCTTTAAATACCGGGGGAGTAATGCACTAAGAAGCGACAAACAGGTGATAAAGCGGAGATGACTTCACCAGCTCCTATTTTATTCAATAGAACCTATGCACTAAGATCACCAAAAGTTAAGAAATGTTAGTGTATTGGCTCTATAGAATATTATAGGAATTTAAAAAGTTATATCACTGGAGAAGTCTTCTCCACTTTATCACCTCTTTATCACACCTTAATGAACCCCCCCCCCCAAGGTGTTTTTATTTGGTTATCAAGGATAGGATATTATGGCATCATGTCATCATGGAGACTATCTGAAACAGTTCTCCCTTTGTGATGAGCCGGAGATAGAGTAGGTACACATACCATCAATGTCATTCAAAAAAGGTACCTGTCAGGTTCAGTAATCTTCTGAACTAGGTTGGAGAGCAGCTTGAGAGGCTTACTATTAAGGTGACCAAAACATCTATTATTTATTTTGTGAACCAATTTGAAGGACCTAGATGAAATTCCAGACCTGGAATAATCTCAGAAAGACAGGGGGGAAGGAGGGACAGTGGTAAGGATGAGCAAAACTTTTTGTCTCAAACCGAAATCTGTGAATAATGGCACTTTCCACTTGGAGAATAATTTTCTGTGAAAAGTGCAGTTTTTTCCACCTTTTCCGCCCTTTGAAATCAATGGGAAGAAAACTATTTCTCCACCACACTAAAGTTTTCTACAGCCACATAAAAGGCTGTCAGGCTCTCACAGCTTGCCATTTAGTGTTTGTGAGATGAGAGAGCAGTACGTTTTGTGAGGTAGAGAAGACAGAGAGGGGAATTGAAGTTTAGTTTAGGGAATCTTTTAGGTAGGACATTTGTTCTGTTAGGAGAGTCAGTGGAGCACTCTGGGGAGAAGGAGGGAGGAAGGAGGTTGACCCCAAATACTCCAAAATTCCATGTGATGAACTGGCAGCTAGGGATCTATTTGCTTGCTGATGTTGCTGTTATTGTCCCTGTGCTGGGTGAGGAAGTCTGGGGAAAGACATTGTTGATTTTGTTTTTCAGTTATAATTTTTTTTTTGGACAGACTGTGATAAGATAACAGGATGGACAACTTAAAAAAAAATAAATAAATAAATATAAATATATATATATATATATATATATATATATATATATATATATATATATAAAATAATAAAAAATAAAAGAACTAAATATATTAGGTGAGTGACAGACAGATGACTGGGCTTAGGCGAGCTCCATCAGTTGTGTACTGTACAGTAAAAAAACGCAGTGTAGTTGAGTAATGTCCAGCAAACGCACAAGGGGAAGTGGGAGGGGTGGAGTAGTGCAGGGACATGAGAGTAAAGTAGTAGTAGTAGTTCAGAAACTGACTGCAGCAATAGTTGCTGCAACGTGTGCATTTAATGATGATGGTCCCTCTACACCAAGGGAGGATGCAGTTTGTCAAGGTCCCAGCAAAACTAGTTCCCACAATACCAGTGCCAGTAGAAATAAGAAGAACACTGAAGAGGACAATGAGTCACAAGTTTTGATGATGCTGGCAACAACATAATAGAGGAAGGTTTAGCAGCTGAAGCGCCTGCTGCATCAGATAGTGAGACAAAAAAACACCAGAACACCCATCCTCAAAGTAGTAGGGAACTTTGTTACAGTAAAAGTAAAAATAAATTGTTTAAGACCTCAAAAAGCTTAGAGGAATATATGGGTAGTGGGCAAGAACTGTCAGGTGATGCTGATGCTGCTGAGGATGACCTAATGATGACTGATGCAGATCTAGAATATATCCCTCATACAGATGAAGTTGAGAGTGAGGATGATGACAGGGCTATAAGGTTAACAGAAAGTCAAAGGCTGAATCTTCCACCACTTTTAAGGAGCACTGTGCCTGTCAATAAACTGTTTGAGAAAGCCATTGGACAGTATGACCCTGGACAGGCACATATGTAAAAAAGCACTCAGTCACCCTATCAGTCATCAAGCAGCAATGTTGGGAGACTAACATTCCTAAAAATGAACCAACATCTCATACCATCTGAGTAACAGGTAGCAGAAACCACACATGACAGATAAAGCCAGGACAAATATATTAACAGCAGCACAGATGAAGGGGTGGAGGAGGGATATGAAGAAGGGCTTCCACTGTCTACCCCACTTGGGACCACTGCTATCAGCAACATGTAATGTGTGTCTATAACCTGAGAAGGAGGATAGCGTATGATAATGGTAAAAACAATATACATACACAGATCACACCATGTCAGTCCCCCCCAACACCACCACTACCATACACATCTTCCACATTTTAGGTTGTACATTTTGTATTTTTTTATTTCTTCACATCATCATGAATATGTGCCAGTGTCACTTAAGAAGGAAATCAGTGTTGTGGGCAAAGGACAAATGCATTCTCCATGCTAACAATTTTTTCAAAGCATATGTTGCTGTAGGACTCACAACTTTGACTTTCAGTCACTAATTTCTAAACTTCAGCCCTCACAAGAAGTAATATTACAGTAGGAAATGTAGTACCTATAGGAAATATAGGTGAAAAATGTGTTAAAATAAGCAGAAAATGTGTTAAAAAGGAGGACATTTTTTCCATAGGTGGAAAGGCAACATTTTTCACGGGAAAAGCAAAAAATCAGTAACTTTTTGCTAAAAGTCATGCGGGAAATTTTCCACACTTTTCGTCCATCCCTAGACAGGGGGTAGGGCTGTATAGGAAAAAGAGAGAGAGACTGCAAGGGTGGGCAATAGGAAGAACAGAAGCAGAGGATTTAGTGAGAGGGCATAGAGCAGACCTGCATGACAAACCCTTAGAAGAAGTTTTCCAACTATGTCCAGATTTGTGACTCAGAAACGAACCTGTTGTGATTGACACCTAAAGGTAAGCAAACACTGGTTTTTTTCAGGACATTTTGTGATTATTTTTCTTGCTTGTTGATTGGTTAAAATGTCCAATTAAAAAACAAAACCAGAACACCTCTTTTACAAATCATGTTTCGGGTCTTACAAAACTAATACTAATCTTACAGAACAGTTTTGATCCTATTTATTTATTACAACTTACCAAATGCACCAAGAGGGATAAGCAAAATTCCCAACAATTTAAAATGGAATATTTAATCCCTTGAATGCTAGAAAGTCTCTAATACGTTACCAAGTGAACCTCTATAGCATTCATTGGAATTTAAAGTCCAGTTTAAATCAATGCAAATTTAGAGATTTTTTTATTTGTTCCCTATGATGCAGTTCCATAAATACTCCACTTTCATTTAGCAACAGATAACAATACATGAAAAATAATATATAAATAGATACATGAAATAAAGTGTGCCAGAGGGATGTCCAACACACTGCAAAGCAATGTGTTGGATACCCCTTTGGAGCTCACACATACACCTCCCAGCCCTCTGAGCCACTGTCTAAGGGTAGTAATAGCCACTTACATACACTATCTTACCCCCCTGTCTGGTTCAACTACAAATCCCCACATACACCCAAGCCTGCTTCTACTGCCCACTGGAAGTCACATATCCCCATATATCCTATCTGATACCAACCAGCCTGTTTCCACTGCCCAATATTAGTCACAGACCTCTGCATACACACTATGACCCCCTCCTAGCCTTGTTTCACTAGTAGTCATGGAATCACAAATATACTGCCTGCTCCTCCAGTAGCCATGCTTCTGTCACCCATTACAGTATATCAACCCATACCAATGGGGTACCAGTCTTCTGGGCTGGCATTAGCTATTGACATTTCAAGGAAATTCCATGGTTTTGCAATATTATAGTATCTTTGAAGTGACTGAATTGTACAAAAAGTATGTGTTTTCCTATAAAGGTGAGTCCTTCATTTTATGCAGGTGAATGTCTCCTTTCTAAAATGGTATGCCTTACTGACCTTTTCTTCATATCTGTAAAGGTTATGACCATGTTTAGTGCAGGCAGGTTATTTCACAAAAGAAAATGGCAGGTGTAGTTTTGTGCTTCTGACACCCCATAATGTATGACAACCCATGGCTTACCATTTTTCTTATACTGGTAGAAAGTACTGAATACAGCAGGAAATGCCATGGCTTTAATATATTTGAGGTGGTGGAAATGCACAAAAAAGAAAAAAAAATCCTATAGCAGCAACTTTTGGAAATAATTATGCTCATAAGCTTAGGGCTAAAAAGGCATAAATAGACTAATTTGATGCAGGGGAATGTCTACTTTCCGAAGTGGTATGCCTTGCATGTATTTCCATCATATATCTAATAAGTGGAACCATTTTAGTGCAGGCAGCCTATACCCCTTTACGGTATGTCAACCCATACCAATAGTGTCCCATATTTACGGGATGGGTAATAGCTAATGAATGCAGCAAGAAATTACATCGTTTTCAAATATTTTAGTGTAATTGAAGTGGTAGAAATGTAAAAAATGCCTATTTTTTTCCCTTTATCACCACCTGATGGAAACATTTGTGCACATAAGGTTAAGGCATCTAAGCATGTGACTCCTCACTCGATGCAGTGGGTTATCTTCTTTCCAAAATGGTGTGCTTTGTCTATCTTTTCTTCATTTCCAGTTTGTACAAACATTTTAGTACAGGCAAGTTATACAACAATGTAAGGAAAAATAAGAACTTTTAGTTGATATGTACGTATGTATGTATGTATGTATATCTTTATTTATATCGTGCCACACACAGTGTACGCAGTGCCTTACAATAGAAGAGCTGGTGTATTTTTGTACTTTTGGCAACCCCTACACTATATGTAACTCATTCCAGTGGGGTGCCATGTTTCTCACAGGAGTAGTAAATTCAGATAAGAGTGGGAAATTCTATAGTTTTCAAAGATTTCTGTACATTTGAAGTGGCAGAAATGCAAAAATATACCTATTTGTGCACAACAGGCTTGGGGTAGAAAAGCTAGTGACCCTTCGTTTAATGCATTTGCATAACTACTTTCAGAAAACATATGTTTTTATATAGTTATTGATCAATTTTAGGGTAGATTACCATGTAACCAATGGAATGTGATTTTTAGCTCATATCATTTAAAACATCATTTTGCATTCCTGAAAAATAGAGGCCTGTGCACCATACATATAGGTAAAAGTATACATATTAACTTTGTACTCAGGGAATTCAAGCCTTTTAAAAAATGATTCAAATTTTCACTAGCAAAAATAAATGTTTTTGATATATAGTTTATGATAGTGGCAAAATAATAAATGTTTTAAAATTTTTTTATTTGAGATATCATAGATTGTCAAATGATGCAAAATGTAGCTTTCTATATATAACTAGACAGTACCAGTGGGAAACATAACAAAAATCCTGAAAATATGTCTAGCAAACAAAGTACAAAAAAACTCCCCAAGCCTCTGGCAGTATTAATATATCATCCTCAATACTTTCTCTGTCCCTCCAACTGTACAACATTCAAACCCTACAGAAAACTCAAATTTAATGGATACTCTGTATTGTGCATGTGTTATTCAATCAATGTGGAGCATGAATGAATCAGCCACACACATTGAAATCCTGGGGTGATCATTGGGTCCTCCAGTAAGTTGTGTTGTTGTTTTACTAAGGTTGTAACACACTTCACCAGTGATAACACTTGTGCTCTTAGTCTGGTTGTTTGTTGATGTAGCCCATGTACTGAGATATGTCAAACTAAAGCAATCTCAGAACATTGATTATATTGAGCAACACAGAAACCGTGGACATGAAATCACTGTGGAAGTATGTCCCCTGTATCACCTCTTTACCACTCCCAACTCACATTAGTGTATCACTGCAATCATCTGTTTGCATGAATACATCACAGAGTCCACTCACTGGTAAACAAGTAGTGGACTCCTGTGATGTGGGTCATGCCTTCCCATGTACTGGGGATACTCTAGCCTTCAGTGTTTTTCCACATTGACACATGTGTAATCCAACTTCATGGAGTGTGAGTTCTTCCTGTTGATGAATAGATGTGCATCACGTGCTGGGGCTTTGATACGGACATGGGTGCAATCTATAGTACCCATGACCCTGGGCATGCCTCCCCTTGCAGAAAAGCCCTGCTTGAGATGTATCCAGTCCATGTCGGTGGTGGGGAAATGTATGTAGGTACTGGCCTTGCTTTTGAGGGCTGGCAGGACCTGGGCCAGCACTCTGGAGAATGGGGTCTGAGACATGCCAGATGCATAACCCTCAGTGGACTGGAAGGAGCCACCTGTCATGAAGTGTATGGCACAGAGGAGTTTTTGCAGGCCTGTGAGGGCATGGTCAGATGTAAACCTGTAGAGATCAATCACCTTGTCATTTCAAAGATAGTGACCCTTGGGAGGTATACCCTGGGCCTTGGTGGTTGTCTATACATCAAACTCTGCTGCAGGGGACCCTGTGGCAGCTGGGGAGCATCCTGTTGCTGCAGCTGTGCATCTGCAGGCAGGTGTGGATGGGCTCCTGTGTGGCTGTTGAACCAGAAGCTCCTCACTTGCAAAAGGTGAAGGCTGTTGATCAGGTGTGCCTGGGGCTTGCTGGTGTTTCCTAGCTTTCGCCCTTGCATGCCGTCTACACAGTCTTCTCATCAATAAGTATCCCAACATACTTATTGTTTTCTCTCTATCTCTCTCTATCTATATTTCCCTGAGTGGAAAACAAGCCACAAATGAGTGTAGTGAGCTGTCCCTTTGAGTACCTGGTAGGGCGTTGTAAAGGTGTGGTGATGAGGTGAGTGATGACCAATGGGAAGGTGTTTGTTGTCCAAGTAAGTGTTTACAGGTGTGTCTGTGTTTTAAAAAGTCGTGTGTTATGATTGCTGTGTCTTTGTCAGTTGTGGGTGTGAAGTTGTGGGGTGCAAGTTGTGTCTGTATCGTGTGGTGATGTTGCACAGGTGAGCTTGTTTTGTATTGGCAGGTGTCCGTGTTAGGTGATAACCCGCATTGTTCAGTGCCATGTTGTGTTGGTTTTTTTTGGTAGTACTTGTCCCTGTGGTGTTGCTTGTTGTTGTGTGTGACAGTGATTTGTGGCGTCTGCCCATGTTTTTGTGTTCTTTTGGCATTGTACGGGTTCATTTTGCCATTTACATGCTTGTGTGGTAAGCATTTTGTATGTTTTCCTATGTAACGGGTGTTTTTTTTTTACCGTTACATGTCTAACAGCTAAGAAAAGTTGGTCTTAACTTTTGTCAGTTAAGTGTATCTTTTTTTCAGCCACTAACAGCAGCACACTTTGAATGGCTCTGGGGAATCTTGTTTCATGCGTCTCAATGCACGTAAGTGTATTGGCCATAAGGATTATCAAACTGCCGTTAGCTGTTCTTTAGAAGGATCTTTAAATTGCAAAATACATCTTAACGCACCCGGTAGTGCTTGTTTTTGATAACAGCTGCCTTTAAATCTACCCCATGAGTCTGCAGACCGGGAGTGTACTAAAATATATACTAGTACACTCAACACCCCCACCCAACCCCCTCCACTATATCATGCAAGGGAAATTGAGTAATATTATGCCTATTTACTCTGCACCATTTTTAGTTCATGGTGTTAAAGTTATCAAGAATGGAATGTTCTGGAATTCCCATACAAACCACACTACACTCTCCCTGGCCAAGCTGTATTAAGGGGAGAACTTTCAGTATAAACTGATTAGTAAGTAGGTGATAGGTAGGTGATAGGTGAAAACTAGGGTTGCCATGGCATGGCATGCCATGGCATTCTCTCCATAGACTTAACATTGGACAGAAGCTGATTTTTTACCAGCCTTCCGGTAAAATACCGGCTGGGTGGTAACCCTAGTGGAAACCTATCTGTTGTCGTGCTTTTTCTGCTAATTAAAAAAGGATATCTCCACTGTCATCAGTTGTTTTATTCAAAAGTTATAACAGTTTAAAGGAGCAGTAAACTTTTTAATTAAAAAAAAATATATATTGTAGGGCGTTTCCTGTTGAGTAATATAAGAGTACCCCCACTGCTGAGAGATTAATATTTCCAGAGTAATTACAGTTTAATATGTGTTTTTTTTTTACAATAGCAATGCTCTCTAGTGGTCAAATTCCAATTAGTAATTCTGTTACATTGTAATGGAGAGGAAAGTCTGTGACTTACAGTTCTCCACAAAATGTGATAGAAACTGCTGAGTCACTACCTGTCAGTTAGAACCATCAGAAAGTAAACACAGTAAATTCACTTCCTGATTATTTGAACTGTTATATCATTTGAATAAAACAACTGACTGTAGTGGAAGTATCCTTGTTTTACTCAGCAGGAAAAGCTCTATAACATGTAGGTTTTCATTAAAAGTTTACTGCTCCTTTAAATATTTAGGAAGTGAATTCACAGAGTGTTTACTTCCTGAAAGTTCTAAGAGACAGCATGACTCAGCAGTTTCTATCACATTCCATGAAGAGCTTTTTGTAATTGACTTTACCTTCAAACAGAATATAACAGAATAATTAACTGTAATCTGGCCACTAGAGGGCACAAACAAGCCAAAAGATTTGAGAGGCTCTGAGCACAAACAAAAGTATAATGGCCTGTTCTCCAGCTAGTCACCGCTCAAGAGCATCACACTTTAGCTCTCTAGTGCTACTACATATTAGACTAATCCCGCCTATAAGGGCAGTCAAGTACCAAAATGATGGGCAAATCCACTCTGCACAGGAAAAAACAGCTAACCCCAGACATACATTTTGGCCTTATTTGGGCCTAATCTGTGAGGTGCAGCTGGCTTTCCTAGGCACTGAGAGCAAGGGGTCCACGTCTGGATTACCCTTTACACTTAGGGAGAGACCCTAAGTGTTTTGCAGAAACAGGCCAAAAGATGTGAGAGGCTCTGAGCACGAACAAAAGCACAATGGCCTGTTCTCTGGCTAGTCACCACTCATGAGCATCACATTTTAGCTCTCTAGTGCCATTACAGAGGAGAAATTTCCACATACATATTAGACTAATCCCGCCCATAAGGGCGGTCCAGTAGCAAAACGATGGGCTAGTCCTCTCTGCACGGAAAAAACAGCTAACCCCAAACGTACGTTTCAGCTTTATTTGGGGTTAGCTGATTTTTCTAAATGTGATGCTCTTGAGTGCTGACTAGCCAGAGAACAGGCCGTTGTGCTTTTGTTCATGCTCAGAGCCTCTCACATCTTTTGGCACTAGAGGGCACAGTCAATGTTTAAAAAACACAGGTTTAAACTGAAATAACGCTGGAAACATGCATTTTTCAGCAATGAAAGTGCAGGCACACTTTCTAGACCGTTCCAATGAAGTATTAATAATTAGACTGCGTGTTTTCAGCTCTGCTGAAAAGCCTCCATCCGGTCAAATGACCAGATTCTGCAGCTGTCAGATACAGAGCTGACTCCTCTCACGAGGTAACTTTAGGAAGGTATTTCTCTCAAACTATAAAGGTTTGAGAGATATGCCTTACATCATTAAGTGTTACTATCCCTTTAAATAGGAATATGAAAAGGGGAACTGTGCAGCCCCTGTGCCACACATGTCTTTACCCCTGCTGTCACAACACTCCCCTCACTATACAATTCTACATTCCTCTATTCACCATTCAGAGCACTAGTCTTTCGATAAGTGGCATATATTTACTGTTGGCAATAAAAGAGCAGTATTACTAAAGCACCCTAATTTTTCTACTGATTAAACTAATTTCAATATGTTTTGCTTGTTCTGGGCTCTGTTTAGTGCTCATTATTTGCATAAATACATTTGTTTGTTAGAATTCAGCTAAATCCAGTGCCACTAGCAAAATTAAACAGCACATAATGAACTACCTTAGCTCTTGAAAATTAATAAACATGCGAAGTTTAAGTTTTATTTAACAATTTGCTTTAGAGCCTACAGTACATTACATTTCATTTTATTGTTTGTCAAACTTCTCTGTATTATATAAAAGAGATTTACATGATAAAAGTTTGTTAGAAACTATTTTTGTTTAAAATATTTATAATATTATCCCACAAGGCCATATGAAGCTATAGAGAAAATGCAATTTAATTAAATATAAAAACAGATAGCGGTTAACTTTGGAGCTGAATGTCTCATAAATATTTGCAGACGTGTTCTTGCTGAGTTTGTGAACAATTTTTGACACTTTCTTAAGAATCTACACGAATCTCCATATGGTGATGACTTGAGAATTATCTGTGATTTATTGTTTATTATTATTTCTTTAACCCTCTGTGTGCCAGATAGGGTTGCCACCCAGCCGGTATTTTACCGGCAGGCTGGTAAAAAATTGGCTTCTGTCCAATGTTAAGTCTATGGAGGGAATGCCATGGCCGGTATTTTTTTGAAGAAAAGGTGGCAACCCTAGTGCCAGAGGGGTGAACAAAGCATTGCTTCACAATGCGTTGTGTACCCCTCTGACACTCAAAGGGGTTAAAGTGGAACTATCATAAAAATAACATTGCCCCCCCCACTTACTAACATAGAGATAGGTAAAGCCATACTTCTATTAGCCTAAATAAGTCCTGCTTTATTGAGGAAAAACAACTTTCTCAGGAGGCACCAGTGGACAACAGTGCAGGCATCTTGGAGAAGAAGGACCCGTGCGTCTGCGCTGTCTGTCCCATTCACTGACAGGATTGGTGAGTGGCATTCCTTGGTACCTTAAGGTACCGGAAGTTACTGATGGTGCAGGCACACAGAGCCTCTCTTGTAAGCTCTGAGCAGCTGGTGCCTGCCAAGGAAGTTTTTCCTCAATAACGCAGGACTTATTAAGCCTAAAATAAATTTGTATTTACCTATAGCTATGTTAGTAAGTGTTTGGGGGGCAATGTAATTTTTATGATAATTCCACTTTAAAGGGATAGTAATGTTTCATAATAAAAGCAGCTCCAATTAATCTTAATAGTATTTGGGACATGGAGAGTGTTATTTCAGTACTGTCAGAGTTGAAGTTCAAGAGTAATTGAATGATAAACTATCTCCCTCCCGCCCATGCACATTCTATAAAAAGGTGTAGGCTCTATGGCAATATGAGAAAGAGAAAATTTAACTCTTTGAGTGCCAGAGAGGTATCCAGCACATCTGGCGCTCAACGTATTAAAGGAAAGAATGGATTCATATCTCAGGAGAGATAGCATAGGCAGATAAGAACATTTCTAAACTTTATTGGTCTCACACACACAGACAGATAACTCATAGAATTGGGACCTACATCAAGTGAAATCAAAATGGTTTGGGATTGCTACCAGGCTATACTTAAAGGGATACCAACCTTTTAGTTTGAACACATATTCATAATATTAAAAGTCAAATTGCCTAAATGTGTTGTTATTATTATCATCATTATTGTTATTATTATTTTTCATCTCTACCTATTTTTACATTTTTATGTCACTGACAGTGAGCTCCCTGGATCTGTTTACAGAGAGCTTTCAGTTTGGGTCTGCGAAAGATGCTATATTAATACAATGTAAAAGAAACATACAATGTAAAGAATATGTATGCGGCATAAAGCACACTCAGTGCTGCACGGATAGTGTTATATTGTATCATTATACTGCTTTGATGGCCAACTGGGAAAGTAAGACTAATCCAAAAAAGTTTTTCAAATATATAAATAGCAAAAAACTTAAGAGGGAGTGCATTGGACCATTCAAAAATGAGATGGGTGAGTTGATTAGTGAGGATAAGGAAAAGGCCGATGTTCTAAACACTTTCTTTGCATCAGTATATACAAGGGAGCAAGGAATGGTAGAAGAGCCTCAACAAGTAACTAATAAAACAATACAATGATCAGATATTGGGTTAATGCAAGAAAATGTCATGGGTGACTGAACAAAATTAAGACTGACAAAGCACCGGGTCCTGATAGTATACATCCAAGGGTTCTTAAGGAACTCAGTGCAGTTTTGGCAAAACCCCTATATTTACTCTTTAAAGATTCTCTCACCACAGGCTTAGTGCCACAAGATCGGCGAAGAGCCAATGTAGTGCCTCTATTTAAGAAGGGAACTAAAACAGAACCTGGAAACTATAGACCTGTGAGTTTGACCTATATAGTGGGAAAACTGTTAGAAGGGATAATAAAGGCCTATATTCGGGATAACAACACAAAAAATAATATCATTAGCAGGAATCAACATGGTTTTATGAAGAATAGATCATGCCAAACTAATCTTTTCAGCTTCTATGAGGAAGTAAGCAGCAACCTTGATAATGGCAAGGCAGTTGATGTAGTATATCTAGACTTTGCAAAGGCATTTGATACTGTGCCACACAGAAGGCCGGGGTATAAAATAAGGAAATCGGGGTTAGGAGATGACCTTTGCAATTGGATACAAAACTGGTTGAAGGATAGGGAACAGTGTGTGGTTGTAAATTCTCCAATACAGTTAAAGTGGAGAGTGGGGTACCTCAGGGTTCAGTATTAGGTCCGCTGCTTTTTAACATGTTTATAAATTATCTGGAAATAGATATAGAAAGCAAATTATCAATATTTGCAGATGACACTAAATTATGCAGGGCAATTAATTCAGAACAGGATAATTGCTCTGTACAGGGGGATTTATATAAATTGGCAGATTGGGCAAACAAATGAAATATGAAGTTTAATGTAGGGAAGTGTAAAGTCATGCATTTGGGACAAAATAATCCCAAGGCTACTTATAAACTTAATGGAATCATTTTAGGGGACTCGTTGCTAGAGAAAGACCTCAGTATCCTTGTCAACTACAAACTTGTAAACAGTGACCAGTGTCAAACAGCACTAGCAAAGGCAAACAAAATCCTGTCTTGCATAAAAAGAGGTATTGAAGCAAGAGTGGATAACATTATTTTGCCATTGTACAAATCATTGGTAAGACCTCACCTTGAGTATGCAGTACAGTTTTGGGCACCAGTTCTGAAAAAGAATATACTAGAACTAGAGAGGGTACAGTGAAGAGAAACAAAATGAATTAAGGGAATGGAGGACATGACGTATGAGGAATGACTAGACAAACTTGGTTTATTTACTCTAGAGAAAAGACGACTAAGAGGAGACCTTATCACATTCTACAAATATATGAGAGGTCCATACAAAGATCTCTGCAGTGAGATATTTATTCCAAGGCATGATCAGATGACCAGGGGACACCCCTTGAGATTATAGGAAAGGAGGTTTAGACTTCAGCAGAGGAAGGGTGTTTTTTACAGTGAGGTCTGTTAAATTGTGGAGTTCTTTGCCCAAGGAGGTGGTTATGGCAGATACAATGGATACATTCAAGAGAAGATTAGATACATTTCTTTCCAAAGGGAACATACAGAGTTATACTGTTTATTAGTAGGCAGATCAGGAAGATCATTAAAGACTAACTTATTTGGTATCAGGAAAGCTATAAAATTACTGGGATATGAGGAGAAGGTTGAACTTGATGGACTTGGGTCTTTATTCAACCTAATTTACTATGTTACTATGTATGTATTTAACTGACCAGAAAACTCTGGAAACAGAGATACAGGGACTTTACTAACAGGGTCATAAATGATGGAAAAAACATAAAAACAATAGACAATGTGACTTTACAAATGGTGTACTCGCAGTATATGTAAAGTTAAAATAAAATGTCACTGTTCCTTTAATATGAAACATTAATCAGCTAGCATGTTAAATTTACAGGAGGTGAGATAAGGCACCGTAGAACAAGCCATTAGTATCTATAGTCACTTTCTGAAGTTGGGAATAGAGCAATTCTGGAGCAAACCAACTGCACTGTATGGGAAAAATACACATCCCCCCCAGAGACGTAACTAGAAGCCACTGGGCCCTGGTGTAAAAATTGCCATGTACCCCACCCCCAACCACATTGCCCTTCCATTGCCCCCTAATCGCCACAATTGCCTCCACATTGCCCCAATTTCCACAATTGCCTCCACATTACCCCCAATCACCACAATTGCTTCCACATTGCCCCCAATCTCCACAGTTGCCTCCACATTGCCCCCAATCACCTTCACATTGCCCCCAATCACCACAATTGCCTCCACATTGCCCTGTTTACACCCCCCTGTCCATCTCCTACCTCCCTGGTGGTCCAGCGATGTGCCAGGAGAGGTCTGCACAGACCTCAAATGTTTGAGCTCCCGCGTGGTCCGCTCTTCAGTAATGCAGAGCGCTGGGAGATGATGTCATCTCCCAGTGCTCTGCACTACTACTAGAGTGCCGAAGAGGGAGCTCTCAGTTGCTAGAGGTCTGTGCCAAAAAAGCACAGACCTCAGCTGTTTACTGTGGGTGCCGGGCGAGGGGGTCGCAGGGGGTGGCCAGGTCCCTGAAGTGGCTGGACCCGTCGCACGTGCGACCCCTATTGTTACGCCACTGATCCCCGCCCAAACCCCATTAGTTTAAGTAGTCTTTTAACCCCTTGAATGGTAAAGACGTCTTCAACACTTTTCTTTGTAATTTGTTGGAGTGCTCTCTGGCAATAAAGGGTTGAGAAGTCCCATTTACATCAATACAAATGTGTATTTGACTCCTATGGTGAACTTAGTTTGCCCTAGAAATATTGCAGTTCTTCTTAGTACATCAGCCTGTGTGTGTTAAAAGCAACATCTTCTGTAACCAATATGTTGTGCCTTGTGAATAAAGGCGCAGCAGCATGTTTAGCAGAATGAGGCTCAGTCAGAGAAGTTTCCTCGGCCAGAAGCCATTGCTGTCTCACCGCCAAAACACTGAAAGTGTCAGCTGGAATATAAAATGATCAGAAGAGACAGCTTGGAACTTATAAATAACTTATGCTGAAAGATCCAATGTAAACTTCCTCCTGTTACTCTAACAATTTTGAGCTCAGAAAAGAATATAGCTCTTGGAACAACTATCACAACAAAAGACATTAAGGCTGATGCACAAAGATGAAGTGGATAAATTCTGCACCAAACCAATTGCGCCATAGGGGACAAATACAAATTCTCATTTTTTACAAAGGGATTTTATAAGCCCATTTGCGCATCTGCCCAGGGCACATTGGTAGAAGCCCCATTCCCACAATATAGAGCAGGTCTGTCCAAGTGCAGTCCTCAAGGGCCACCAGCAGGCCAGGATGTCCCTGACTCTCTGACTAAGCACAGGTGAGTTAATCAGTGGCTCATTCATTTTGACTGATTCACCTGTGCTTAATCAGGGAAATCCTTGCATCCTGGTCTGTTGATGGTCCTTGAGGACTGAACGTGGGCATCCATCACTCATGCACAAGTGCCTGCACAACATGCTTTAATTTGCACAATGTATACATCTAAAAAGCTCAAAAAGGAGTTTCCTAAGTAAAATACAAACATCAGTAATACAACAGAGAGGTGCTTTTAAAAGGTCTTTTAGAATCTTCAAAGTTGTTTTTAGGTGATGTGTCCATTTAAATATTTAGTTTGTGTTCAATATTTTCACCCTTCCATGAAAATCTCCAGTCAGGTATTGTCTATTGTCAACCCCTCTTCCTGTTTCTTTCTTCATGTTAAAATAAAATTTGACCTGTATTTAACAATAAAATTTGACCTGTGTTTAACCCTTTGAGTGCCAATAAAATCTGACCCGTATTTAACCCTTTGAGTACTAGAGGGGTACGCGACGCATTGCAGAGCATTGAGTATCATTAATGCATTGCATACCCCTCTGGCATTCAAAGGGTTAACATGCTACTTACTTATTTCAGTTTTGTTCTAGGAGGTACTGTCTCTTAATAGAAACACTGTAAAAATATATTGCCATTATATGAAAAAATTTCTAACATTCATCGATGTGCATGTGAAATATCTATATGTTTATAAAGTGTCATGAGCCCCCATTACCCGGCTCCTTGTTATGTCCCACCCACATTTATATCCTGCCCGCAGTTATCACCCCAGCCCACCTTCTTTTGCTAATTTTATAATTGGCATTAATGTTGAGAAGTAAGGCAAGTGATACCACAGAGATTACAACTGAAATTGAGCTGCACTAGTGATACCTTAGAGCTTACAATTGAAATGGAGCTACAATAACATTGAAGCTGGATTTCAATTGTAAGCTGTGTGGTTTCACTTGTGCAGTTCCATTCCATTTGTTATCCCACAAAGCTTAGATTTGCAATGTAGTACACAAATGTTTACAGTCTAATTGTAGCTACACTATATTGATACCACATATATTACAAGTGAAATGGAGTTACATTAATAATACCACAGAACTTACAATTGAAAAGCAACACAATGATACCACAGAGCTTACAACTGAAATGGAACAACACTAGAAATACTTTAGAGCTTACGACTGAAACTGAACAACACAAGTGATACCACAGAGCTTATAAATGAAATGGAGCTACACTAGTTATAACCAAGAGCTAACAAATGAAATTGAGTTACACTAGTTTTTCCACATAGCTTACAACTGAAATGAAGCTACAATACTAGTGGTATCACTTGTGAAACTCCATTTAAATTGCACCTCTGTTACACCACTTATATTTCTTTATTACATTAGTACACTTTGGTCCAAGGAAGGACTGACAGTCCTAGGAAGGACTGACAGACAAACAGGTCACTTCCATTAGTACACTTTGGTCCTATAAAGGACTGATGGTTCCTCTGCTCATTGGTAGTGACAGATCCCCATATACACTATGTGACCCCTTATCCCAGTTCCCCTGCCCACTAGTAGTCACAAATTCCCCACATAAACTGTGTGGCCCCAACATCCTTGTTTCCCTTCCCACTGATTGCCACAGATCCCCATATACACTGTCTGATCCCCAGCCTTGTTCTCTTGCCAACTGGTAGCCACAGATCCCCATATACACTGCCTGACCACCACCACCACCACCTTCTTCATCTGCCCACTGGTAGCCACAGATTCCCATATACACTGTCTGAACTCCACCCCCCCACACACACACACACATACACCAATTCCTCTGCCCACTGGTAGCCACAGATTCCCATATACACTGTCTGAGCCCCCAGTCAGGTTCCCCTGTCCACTAGTAGCCACAGATCTCCATATACACACTGTCTGACCCCCCCCCCCCCCCAACCTTGTTCCCTTGCCCCATGGTATCCACAGATCCCTATATGCACTGTCTAATTCCCCTTGCCTTGTTCACCTGTGCACTGGTAGCCACAGATCCCCATATACACTGCATGAACCCCCATTCTGGCTCCCATGCCCACTTGTATCAACATATCGCTCATATATACTGATCCTACCTCTCCTTAAACTCCATTAAAAAAAAATGTATTTAGCGGTAATTGATTCTCAGTGCCCTGAAAGTACTAGTAGAGGCAGTGTAGAGCCGATGGCTGCACACTGAAACTGATAACACTGTGGGACTCAAATCTGGAGGAGCTTCTGAAACTGGCAGCCCCACCATACCATGGGGGTCTCCACTACACCTGGCCGGCCCCTTCTCAGTTGAGGGCCCACAGTCCATGATCAAGTGCCCGATGGGTTATTCTGCCCCTTTTGAGGATAATATCAGTGAAGCAGGAATAAATGATTCAGTTTCATGTCAGTTCTTTGTGACCTCAGGTGAGTAACATTGGGGGGAATGTATGAATTATACAGGATTTCCCATTTGGCTTTGGACCCTGACTCCTTCTGCACCTGCACTTAGTGGTATGCATTAGAGCAATCTTTTTTTTGTTTGTTTGTTCAATTACAGGATACCTCTGATATATTTGTCATTTATCAAAGGCGTAATGAACATTACACTACATAAATATTCAGCTATTCTTAGGTCTCAATATCATAATAACAAAAATAAACATATATTGCATAAGAATTTAAAAATCAACATTCACATTTTTCTCAATGGATTCATAGTGGAAAAAGGGGCACCCTAGGTAGATGTCTGCGGCAGACCAAAGCACCCTGGTTGAAAACCACTGCACAACAGAGCTTATGATTGATTGAATTGATTCAGATTTACACCATATTCCACAGTTGTCTTTAGAGCACAGAAGCTGCAAATACTACCCCAATAACATGCACAGGAAAATAAAGTAATGCTCCTCCATTTCCAATGAGTCTTGATTAAATAATTCCACTAAACAACATGCTAAAGGACAGTCCAAAACTGGATTTTAATTCCTGGGAACTTTCAAAATGAGCTCACCCTGAGAATTTATGAATAATAAACTCTTAAGGATCTCATAATATAGATTATCTATGATATGTCTCTGCTCACTGTAATGAAGAGGTGCTCCAGTCAGTCCTCAAGGACCCATTAATATACAACAGCTTAAAGATATCACTGAGGGAACACACACAGGACAAGCAGGACTTTTCATTGCCTTCATGGTACAAATGGCACAAATTTAAGGACTAAAGAAGCAACTCACTTGAGCACAATATATAATAGTTAGCACTGGACTCTCTCAACCTAAGAATCTGGCCATTCACACTGAGAAACTGAGATTTTGGTAAAAACCCTGAGAGTTCCCTGTTATGCTGATTTCCCTTTAGGTAAAGTAATCAAATGCCCAGTGAGGAACGTTTTGAGGAGCATCTCAGGTATGTTGGCCACACATACATTCAGTGTATGGGGGAGACCCTTGGGATATCAATGTACCTGCACCATTTTAAATACCTCATCACTGGCTATTATTTTACCCCATGGATGCCAGAGAGTTCTTTGCTTTGCAATGTGCTGGAGACACAATCGGTTAAAAGCCTTTTCTTTTGTGTTTGTTTGTTATAGGCTAAGGTTATTTTCTGTGCCAGTTAACAGTGATGGGACTGGAGATGGGGTTATATGAGTAGAGGCAGTGTAGCTATGGATGGAGTTAACGGCATCTAGGGTCCTTGCCTATGGGAGCCTGAACAGTGGCGTAACTATAGGGGTCGCAGGGGTCGCACCCGCGACCGGGCCCGTCGCTCCAGGGGGCCCGGCCGCCCCCTGCAACCCCTCTGCCTGGCTCCCGCGATCTCCGTTTGGCACTGTAGTAATGCAGAGCGCTGGGAGATGACATCATCTCCCAGCGCTCTGCATTACTGAAGAGGACCGCGCGGGAGATCAACACACCTCTCCGGGCTCCTGCCACTTCAGGGAGGTAGGAGATGGGGGCATTTTGGAGAGGGCCAATGTAGTCGAGGGGGGTGAATGTGGTCCGGGGGGGCCCATGGCGATTCTTGCACCAGGGCCCGGAGGCTTCTAGTTACGCCTCTGAGCCTGAAATATAAATTAGCCCTTAGAACATCCCATAGGTAAATGCACTCCCACACTATCTTTCCTTTTGTGCAAGTGGCTTTAACCCATTCAATACATGCCTCTGGCAATCAAATGGTTAAAGGGTGTAAAAAGTTAGTACATTGATGTTAGAAAGGTGTAGCACTAGAAAATCTGTTCCAGTTCCTAGTTCAGCATTGAATTATACTAGTACCCTCACCCATACTTACCCCCTGTGCCTCAATCAACTGTATAAGCTCTATAGGGAAGGAAGTGTGCCTGAACATTCCGCATAAAAATTGGTATGCTATATAACAATATTAATAATAATATTAACATTATCTAATGCTAATGAGAATTGTTGATCTCTGTGGTGCAGTTGACTTGTTCAGAATTGCTTCAGTTTATCTTAATACATGAGCATTTAGTTGTTACATTAGTTTAATCCTTTAAAGGGATAGTAATGTCCCTGAGCATGTTTTTCTAGTTGTGCAATGTTTAAAAACACGTGTAATGCAAAAACACGTATCTCTCAAACCACAATGGTTTGAGAGATATCTTCGTTCAAAGTTTGACGTATCATGCTGTCAGCTGTAAAGCTGTCAGCAGGAGATCCGTGTCAGCCGACACGGAGGCTCTGCAGCAGAGCCAGAATCGTGTTTTTTAAACAGAATGACTGCATTGCAATGATCTACGAAGTGTGTCTGTTTTGCAAGCACACTTAGTAGATCATTGCAATGCAGTCATTCTGTTTAAAAAATGCGATACCGGCTCTGCTGCAGAGCCTCCGTGTCGACCAACACGGATCTCCTGATGACAGCTTTACAGCTGACAGCAGGAAATGTCAAACTTTGAATGAAGATATCTCTCAAACCATTGCGGTTTGAGAGATACGATTTTTTTGCATTGAACTCCACTTTTTAAGCACTACAAAATTAAAAAAACATTTTCAGGGACATTACTATCCATTTACATACCAAAGGGGTGAGCAACGCATTGCGCTCACCTCTCTGGTCCATAAAGGTTGAAGCAAAATGAACACATTATTGTGTAGGTTCTTATAAGGACCCTTAATTATGCCCATTGTGTTTCAGTGAAATGGATTCATGGCTTGTGCCCACAGGATTCATGTGCTTTCAGTTACTATTAAAAGAAGCCTAGATTAACTCATTTCACTATACAGTGGCCATCTTTATTACATGTGCTGTTTGCAAAAAAAAAATTAAATTAAAAAAAAAATGATTTTTTTCCCCCCTCTGGCTCTTTAACATTTTTTATGGCAAGATGAAAATAATCACTTTTCCTGACATCACCGTCTGATAGGAGCTCACAATCTTCACTGTAAATCAGGGGGAGATGTGGTGGATGCTGGAGAGTTTGATGAGGTGCAGAGATATTATATCATGTTATATTACTTTCTTACCTTATAGTAATGCTCATGTGTCATGGAAATGAGACAGAAATCCCAGAGCCTGGATTAGACGAGAGCATCTAGTAAAATAAATAGGGTCTCACTCTCTGTAGGTAGCTGTATACTAGGGATTTGTTAATGTCTCTATGGCACATCTTGAAATGCAGATGACCCAAAGACTAGTACTGCTATTTTTTCTTACCTATCAAGGTTTTTTTTAGTCAATCTGTATTAAAGACGTCTTTAAAGGGATAGTAATACTTTATTATTACTATCCCCCACATTGTAGATATTTGCAAAATAATTTAATAGCCACCAGGTTCATCTCTCAAACCTTTATGGTATGAGAGATAACTGAATGCAAGGTTCCCCCCCCCCCCCCCGCCCCCTTCCCTGAAGTCAGCGTTGTACTGACTGCAGGGATATCCGGTCTGACTTTCATCAGGCGGCTCTGCAGCAGAGCCGTGATCGCGTTAGTGAAAAAGGAATCCTTCACTGAAATGGTCTTCTATGTGTGCTTGCAAACCAATCACATGTAGAAGACCATTTCAGTGAAATAATTCTTGTTCACTAACGCGATCTTGGCTCAGCTGCAGAGCTGCCTGACTGTCATACAACAGACATCTCCTGCAGTCAGTACAACGCTGACTTCAGGGAAGGGGGAGGGAGGGGGGAACTTTGTGTTCGGTTATCTCTCAAACCATAAAGGTTTGAGAGATGAACCTGGGGGCTATTCAATTATTTTCCAAATACTACAATATGGGAGATGGTAATAATAAAGTATTACTATCCCTTTAACCCCTGGTTTATCGAACAGCAAAATTCAGTCCTAATCCTTTGTTATTCTGTACATACTCTTTCACAAACTGATATTCTAACTAAAGCTCAGAGTGCCAGACAGGTGCTCAGTGCATTGCCTTGACCATCTTTCTGAGCCTCAAAAAGGATTAGTGGGCAAGTGCCTCCTAGTTTGAAAAAAAAAACCTAAAACAAAACTCTTTTCTTAATAAATATAGTATTGGGGAGCTTAAAGGGATAGTAATATTTCACAATAAAAGTAGCTCCAATTAATCTTCATAGGATTTGGACTGTGTAGAGTGTTATATTACAGTACTGTCAGAGTTGTAGTTCAAGAGTAATTGAATGGAAAATTATCCCCCTCCCGCCCCTTTTAGTGATGTAACACTGCTCACCTCAGAGCAGCAAGACTGTCCGGATGGATCACAGAGAGGGACAATCTTCAGTGAGCATAAGGAAAAACCTGAAAAACCTGTCAGGGGTTTTCCTTATGGTCACAATAAGAAGATTTTGCCTTGCTGTGACCTGTCCGGTCCCAGGACCAGATTCCACATCTGAGGGGAGGTGGCTTACACTAGGTAAAAGGGGTGGAAGGGGGATACTTTATAATTCAATTACAACTCTGACAGTACTGAAATAACTCTCTCCATGGCACAAATACTATGAAGATTAATTGGAGCTGCTTTTATTTTGAAACATTACTATCCCTTTAAACTTTCATTTCTTGAAGTAAGTCATCCCTTTAAGCCTGAAGTTCCAACATGTCCCCATAAACCTTAAATAGACAGTGATGTCACAATATAAATGAATCTTCAATTATTCTTTATACTTTTTGATAATGCTCTGTACTTTCAAGCCTGTCCATGTTCATTTTGCTTTATCGTAATTTTATTGTAAAGTTCCCCCCCCCGCTCCATTTCCCGACGTCACTCTTCTTCCCTCAGATCTGAAAGCCTGTAGCTTGACGGGACGTATCACAACAAGGGACAATATTGTTTGTGCTGTAAAAGGAAATCCCTTATCATGAAGGGGAGCAGAGTTTGCCTTATGCTCACACAATAATGTCCCTCATTGTGATCCATTCGGACAAGCTTTCTAATCTGCAGGAAGAACAGTGACATTTGAAAAGGGTTCGGGAGGGGAAATTTTACAAAATTATGATAAAACTATACTGATATGGACAGACTGGAAGGTATAGAGTATTAAAAGGCATAAAGAATAATCAAACAAATAATTGAACATTCATTTATATTGTGACATTAGTGTTCCTTTAAAACTATATAATTTGTTTTTTTGACATTTTGTTACTTTGAGTTTCTCATGGACTGGTAAATTCAGCTTATCTCGTCCTCCTCCTCTCCCTACCTCTTCCTCCATTTATCCATTATCATAAGTAGAAAACAAGAAAGAACATCATACGTTGAGAAAATGTGATAAGATTTGAGCATCCAACATCACCAGAATAGAAGAATTTTAGAGTAAAGACCCTCCCCATTGCCACAGCCAAACAAGAAATTTGTTAAACTGTTATTTTGAAATGAATAAGAGATGTGAGGAGAAAAATAAAAACACACAGATCCGGACCAAAATGCATTAAAGTTCGATGAGGGCACAGGAAGAAGATGTTGTGTTGGATCTGTGTCAAAGGCACATCAGCAGCATGCACTAATGCGTCTTTGCCATCATATCCCCTTCAATCTGCCACCAATTTGCCGACATCGTCATCAATCCATCATGCCTTTGAGGTTTATGATTTTGGACTGAAGACAGTGAAAATGGCTCATTTCCTTATGGAAATGCAGGTTAATGAGCCATTATCATATTCATGTGGGTGTGTTTATATGTTAATGTGGCTGTTCACCAAATTCACTAAACTCCAATAGCAGGCTCTGCTGTCAGAGTGTACACAGTCCCAACATCACCAGCCTGGTGTTGGGATGTCCCTGTAACTTCCCGTTCTGCAACAGCCCTCAATCAGTCATAAGCATGGAGGGTTGTCCTACTGCTGGTGATGTGTAAGGGATAACATATCACCAGCAGTAGACAACCCTGAAGTCTGAGGACATTCTCTCTGATTCCCTACTTGCTCATTGGGGGGAAAGGATCCCCTTGGGTTTCAACACCACAAACAGCATCATTCCCTCAACCCTCTGAGTCCCATAGGCGTGTGCATTACGCACCCCTGTGGCACTCAGAGGGTTGGAAAAGTACAGTATACTAACCAATACACAATCATCCTCCATCTCTATGTATTTGTTTATATATATATATATATATATATATATATTCTCATATTTGTACTGCAAACACAACATTATATTAAAAAAATGTAATATAGAATTTACCCCTTGGCTCGAAGAGATGAGTCCAACTCATTGCTTTGCAATACATTGGAGACATATCTACCAACCAAACAGATAAAAAAGTAAGTAAGAAACACAGACTGCTTCCCCCACTACTGGAGGACAGAAGGGACATGCAAGAGGTCTTCAATGCCTTGTGAAGCAAGGTGTTGAAGATATATCTGTCTTGAATAGATTAAAACTCTGTTTAAATCCAAATGTCCATTTGTCTGCCATCATGCAGCTAATTTGCTCCTCCCTCTTCCTGAATACATCCCTGGGTACAATATTTATTTCATTACTCTAATAGGCAAGTGATGAACAAAGAATTTGTGTTTCACCACCCTGGGCAAGTCCTCTGATTACATAGTAACATAGTAAATTAGGTTGAATAAAGACACAAGTCCATCAAGTTCAACCTTCTCCTCATACCCCAGTAATTTTATAGCTTTCCTGCTACCAAATAAGTTAGTCTTTATTAGACCTTCTTGATCTGCCTACTAATAAACAGTATAACTATGTATGTTCCCTTTGGAAAGAAATGTATCTAATCTTCTCTTGAATGTATCCATTGCGTCTGTCATAACCACCTCCTTGGGCAAAGAATTCCACAATTTAACAGACCTCACTTTAAAAAAAACCTTCCTCTGCTGAAGTCTAAACCTCCTTTCCTCTAATCTCAAGGGGTGTCCCCTGGTCATCTGATCAGGCCTTGGAATAAATAGCTCACCGCAGAGATCCTTGTATGGACCTCTCATACATTTGTACAATATGATAAGGTCTCCTCTTAGTCGTCTTTTCTCTAGAGTAAATAAACCAAGATTGTCTAGTCGTTCCTCATACGTCAAGTCCTCCATTCCCTTAATTAATTTTGTTGCACTTCGCTGCACCCTCTCTAGTTCTAGCATATCCTTTTCCAGAACTGGTGCCCAAAACTGCACTGCATATTCAAGGTGAGGTCTTACCAATGATTTAAATTGATTGCCTCTGTAAAAAGTATAAATACCATGCAGATTGTTGTATAATAATAATAATCTTTCCAATGTTTATTTATGGTTTCACCATGTATGAAAATTAGCTAGAAACAGTGACGTTGGGTTCAGGCCTGTTGCCTTATATATTCACTCCTCTGCCAGTTTGCCACTCTGCCAATCTTCCTCCATCTCTTTTACCACCTTCCCTATCCTTCTCTCCTGTTGCCGTCTATGGTGCGGATGAAAGGTGGCAGAGTTTTAACTCCTTAAATGCTCTAGAACATCTTTTCTGTCCTCGATATGTACAGGAGAGGTGGAAGCGGTTTGTATTGCTTGCTTACTTTTTTAACCCTTTGGTTGCTAGAAGTTTCTCCAAAACATTGCAAAACAATGCTTTGGAGACATGCGAAAGGCATAGGGTATCACAAAACACACACAGAGGTTGGGTAAGAACAGGCCATACATTATCAATAAATACTCTCATTTACCATAAAACTTATAATAGCAATATTATGATTATAACAACATTCAAATCATAATAATACATTAACCCCTTAGTGACGGCCGCGTGCAGACGCGGCCGTCACTTAACGCCCGTCTAACATTTTTTTTTTTTCTTTGAAAGGAATCCGGAGTCCCCGAACGGCGTGCAGCCGCGCGGGGATCCGGATTTCCTGGACGTACATGTACGTCCTCTGTCACTAAGTGACAGCCCCAGAGGACGTACATGTACGTCCTTTGTCGCGAAGGGGTTAACATACTCCTAATCATCATCATCATTTCAAATAGACCTAGGTTATCCCTAATCATACCTTGTTTGTCCAATCACAACCGGGCTCATGCTTAAACCCATAATAATCATCAACTTTTATAATCAACATGAAACCAATTACCCTAACTGTGCCAGACCCAGACAGCTCCAATGTGTAATGGCACCACCAATGGATGGGTTCTGTTGCCCCACTATGAGATCTGACTTTTATTAAGCAGCTGGCTGAGGAGGCATGGGGCTAAGCCAGTGGGTAACAGACTGGCAGCGGTGGTTAGTTGAGGAGATAGGGGTCCCCTTCCTACTCCTCAACCAATCTGTGTTTTCCAGCCACACTCCCAGAATCACTTGGATTTTTATATATAAAAGATACTAGCAATATTGGTATGGCTTTGACCACCAGTTAATAAAACAGATTAAAACAAAACAAAACAAAAGTCCCATTTAGTTGTATGTATGACTAAATAAACATAGATTGATTTATAAAGGAAGTATGTTATGAAGACAGACACTACAGAAGAAATCCTAAGCAGGAGTAGCCACTATGTGTGTTATCCACCATTGGATACGTGTCTGACACTAAAAGGTTTGAAAAAACTAAAAGTGGACTTACACATAGAACTATTTTCCCCTGATATCCAGGAAGGAGGCGCTATTATTAATGACTGGTATGCTGAATTTTCAACACTTAGCACTTTCAGCTCCAAAGAGGTGTGCAACACAAAGCAATGTTTTGCAATATTGCATCAGTGTGTCTATTGTGTGTGTATATTGGATGTACTGTGTGTGTTTGTGTGCCTACATTGTGTGAGTATATTGTATGTGTACATTGCGTGTATTGTATGCATATCGTGTGTGTATATTGTATGGATATTGTGTTTTTTGTGTGTACTGCTTGTATTGTATTTTCATTTCATGTAATGTGTGTGTTGTGTGTGTGATCATTGTGTGTAATGGGTGTATTGTGTATTTGTGTGTGTGTATTATGCATGTTTATTGTGCGTGTATTGTGCATGTATTGTGTGTGTATATTTTGTTTATGCATGTGTGTGTATATTTTGTGTATACATGTCTGTCAATTTAGAATATCGGAGTGCAGAAAGATTCCATCTAAAAGATGGAATCTTCCTGCTCTCCTGTTTGCTAGATTGCTGTACAAGGGGCTGGGTTCCTATATGGATGCCACGTTGGTTCATTACTGGATAGCACTTTCCTAAGATACTCTAGGATGGATTAGACAATAATTGTATTGGGAAAGATTCATGAAAATCTGATCTATTTCAATAGCATTGTTATCATCTCCGTCTGTATAATTTCTATAATAATTTTTATCTCCATACCCATCAACTACTCTGGTGAGATAAGTACATACAATTTGGTATTTATATACATTAGTGTGTTTTATATATCTTTGACTACTACCTCATAATTAACTTTCATTGGATAATTGTATTGTGAATATTTGTGACGTTTTGTGCATGGGGTGTCTTTTTATTTACTTTTTTTTATTTATTTAACTTTTGTTTTATATTTTTCATCTTTTTGCATATTTAGTTTTTCTTATTTTTATTTTGAAACTATTTTATCTATAAATGGTATTTCTTTGTATTTTAATGTTCTATTAGTATTTATAATTTTTTTGTTTTTTGGTCTTGATTTTTTTATATTTCCTTCTCTTTCTTTGTTTTTCTTGATTTGTTTTTTTGTTTGATATTTAATTATGTCGCTGGTTTTTACCTGCAAGCCTTACTTTGTTCTGGGGATAGGAATCTCAAAATGGGAAATCCTTCACTGTGACCAGGATCTATTTCCATGGGGTGTGTGTGTAATAGTCTTCTGCAGCAACACACAGGGTGAAAAAAAAAAGAAGAGAACAGAGATGCTTATCTAAGCTCATGATCTTGCAAGAGCATATAATACAGATCCTGACAAAATGACAGGCCAGTCATGAAATGCCAGCCAATTTCTCTCCGAACAAGGGAAGCAGCTAACCCAAGACTTCCGTTTAGGCTTTACTGAACATCATCAGCGAGGTACAGTTGATCCCTCTAAACACTTTGTGAGCAAGGGGTCAATGTTTAGACTCCCCCATTCCCCTTAGAGTGACTAACTATAAGAGCAATTTGCATATAAATAGAACAAGTCAGAGATGCGCAACTAAGCTCATGAGCTTGCAAGGGTATGCAAAAGCTCACTGGGACTGCATCCTCACGCCAGGGTGCAATATCTTTTAGCTCACAAATGCCATACACAGAGAAGAAATATTCTGAAACATATCATATAGGTCCTGCCAAAATGACAGCCCAACCATGAAATGCCAGACAATTTCTCTCTGAACAAGGAAAGCAGCTAACCCAAGACATACATTTTGGCCTTGTTGGGCCTCATCAGTCAGGTGCAGCTGATCCCTTTAGGCACTTGTGAGCAAGAGGTCCACGTCTGGATTCCACCATTACCCTTACCATGACTAACCCTAAGAACAATTTGCATAGAAATAGAAGCAGTCAAAGATGCTAAACTAGGCTCATGAGCTTACAAGGGTATGTAAAAAGCTCACTGGGACAGCATATTTTAGCTCACAAATGCCGTACACAGAGAAGAAATATTCTGAAGCACACCATACAGGTGGTGCCAAAATGATAGGCCAGCCATGAAATGCCAGACAATTCTGCTCTAAACAAAAGAATCAGCTATCCCCATACGTACGTTTCATCCTTGTTGGGCCCCGTGGGGGAAGCGCAGCTGATTCCTCTAGCCAGTTGTGAGCAAGGGGTCCACATCTGGATTTCCCCATTACCTCAAGGTGACTAAACCTAAGAGCAAATTGCATAGAAATAGAAGAAGTCAGAGTTGCTCAGCTAGGCTCATAAGTTTGCAAGGGTATGCAAAAGCTCACTGTGACTTTGCCCAGGGTGCAATCTCTTTCAACTCTCAGATACCATACAAAGACAAATAATAGTCTGAAGCAGATCATACAGATCCTGCAAAAATTACAGTCCAGCCATGAAATGGCAAATAATTCCTCTCTGAACAAGGAGCCAACCCCACAAGTACGTTTCATGAGTGAGGTGTAGCTGATCCCCCTAGTCACTTATGAGCAAAGGTTCCACATCTGGAATCTTTTAGCTCACAAATGCCATACACAGAGAAGAAATATTCTGAAACATATCATACAGCTCCTGCCAAAGTGACAGTGCAGCCAAAAAATGCCAGACAATTCCTCTCTAAACAAGAGAAACAACTAACCCCACACATACATTTCCACATTGTTGTGCCTCATGAGTTAAGTGCAGCTGATCTCTCTAGGCACTTGTGAGCAAGGGGTCCATGTTTGTATTTCTCCATTACCCTTAGGGTGACCAACCCTAAGAGCAAATTGCATAGTAGAAAAGTCAGAGATGCTCAGCTAGGCTTGTGAGCTTGCAAAGGTATGCAAAAACTCACTGGGACTGTGTCCTCATGCACAGAGTGCAATCTCTTTAAGCTTACAAATGCCATACACAGAGGAGAATATTCTGAAGCATACCAGCCAGGTCATGCAAAAAAAATGATAGCCCAGCCATGAAATGCCAGAAAATTCCTCTCTGAACAAGAAAAGCAACAAACCCCACACGTACATTTCAGCCTTGTTGTGCCTCATGGGTGAAGTGCTGCTGATCCCTCTAGGCACTAGTGAGCAGTTAGAGTGGGTTAACCCTAAAAGCAACTTGCATAGAAAAAGAAGTCAGAGATGCTTAACTAGGCTCATGAGCTTTCAAGGGTATGCAAAATCTCTCTGGGACTGTGTCCTCATGTACAGAGTGCAATCCCTTTTAGATCACAAATGCCATATAGAGGAGAGATATTCTGTAGCATTTGATACCAGACAATTCCTCTCTGAACAAGCAAATTTCCGCCTTGTTGGGTTTCATCAGTCAGGTGCAGCTGATCTCTCTAGTCACTTGTGAGCAAGGGGTCCATGTCTGGATTCCACCATTACCCTTAGGGTGAGTAACCATAAGAACAATTTGCACAGAAATAGAAGAAGTCAGACATTCTCAACTAAGCTCATGAGCTTGCAAAGGCATGCAAAAGCTCACTGGCACTGCATGCTCACACCCAGGGTACAATACCTTTTAGTTCACAAATGCCATACACAGAGAAAAATTATTCTGAAGCATAGCATTCAAATATACCAGCCCAGCTATGAAATAGCAGATAATTCCTTATTGAACAAGGAAAGCAGCTAATCCCACACTTTCAACCTTGTTGGACCTCATCAATGAGGTGCAGCTGATTCCTCCAGACACTTGTGAACAAGGGGTCCACATCTGGATGCCCTCATTAACCTTAGGGTGACTAACCTTAAGAGCAATTTACATAGAAATAGAAGAAGTCAGAGATGCTCAACTAGGCTCTTGAGCTTCCAAAGGCATGCAAAAGCTCACTGGCAAGGGGTCCACGTCTGGATTTCCACATTACCCTTAGCATGACTAACCCTAAGAGCAATTTGCATAGAAATAGAAGAAGTCAAAGATGCTAAACTAGGCTCATGAACTTGCAAGGGCATGTAAAAGCTCACTGGGACTGCGTCTTGGCACCCAGCGTGCAATCTCTTTTAGCTCACAAATGCCATAAACAGAGAAGAAATATTCTTAAGTATATCATACAGGTGGTACCAAAATGACAGTTCAGCTATGAAATGCCAGACAATGTCTCTCTAAATAAGAGAAGCAGTTAACCCCACACATAGTTTCAGCCTTGTTGAGCCTCATGGGGGAAGTGCAGCTGATACCTCTAAGCACTTGTGAGCAAGGGGTCCACATCTGGATTTCCCCATTGCCCTTACAGTGACTAACCCTAAGAGCAAATTGCATAAAAATAGAAGAAGTCAGAGATGCTCAGCTATGCTCATGAGCTTGCACGAGTATGCAAAAGCTCATTGGGAATGTGTCCTCATGCCCAGGGTGCAATCTCTTTTAGCTCACAAATTCCACACACACAGAGAAGAAATATTCTGAAGCATACAGATCTGGCAAAAATGACAGTCCAGCCATGAAATGCCAGCTAACTCCTCTCAGGACAAGGAAATCAGCAAACCTCACAAACATACTTTTGCCTTGTTGGGCCTCATCTTGTGAGCAAGGGGTCCATGTCTTGATTCCACCATTACCCTTAGGGTGACCAACCTTAAGAGCAATTGCATATACAGAGAAGAAGTCAGCTAAGCTCATGAGCTTGCAAGGGTATGCAAAAGCTCACTGGCGCTGCATCCTCGCGCCCAGGGTGCAATCCCTTTTAGCTCACATGTGCCATACACAGTAAAGAATTATTCTGAAGCATATCATACAAAAATAACAGTACAGCCATGAAATGGCAGATAATTCCTCTATGAACAAGGAAAGCAACTAACCCCACACATATGTTTTGGCATTGGTGGGCTTAGTCAGTCAGGTGCAGCTGGTCCCTTTAAGCACTTGTGAGCAAGGGGTCCATATCTGGATTCCCCCATTAATCTTAGGGTGACTAAATCTAAGATCAAATTGCATAGAAATAGAAGAAGTCAGAGATGCTCAACTAGCCTCATGAGCTTGCAAGGGTATGCAAAAGCTCACCGGGGCTGCATCCAAAAGCACCCAGAATGCAATTCCTTTTAACTCACAAACATCATACACAAATAAAAAATATTTCTTACAGACCCTGCCAAAATGACAGCCCAGCTATGAAATGCAAGACAAGCCCTCTCTGAACAAGGAAAAACAACATACATTGCTGGCTTGATGCACCTCATCAGGGAGATGCGGCTAATCCCTTTATCTACTTATGAACAAGGGGCCCACGTTTGGATTCCCCCATTACCCTTAGGGTGACTAACTCTAAGAGCAATTTGCATAGAAATAGAAGAAATAAGAGATGCTCAACTTAGCTCATGAGCTTTGAAAGGGTATGCAAAAAAGCTTACTTGGACTGCTTTCTCACACCCATGGTGCAATCTCTTTTAGCTCACAAATGCCAGAGAAGAAATATTCCTCTCTAAACAAGGAAAGCAGCTAAGCCTACATGAATAACCTTAAGAGCATATGTAGAACAAAAGGTGAGAGATGATCAACTAGGCTCATGAGCTAGCAAATACTTGCAAGAAGCTCACTGGGAGCCCTCACACCCAGGGTGCAATCTCTTTTAGCTCACCAGTGCCATACACAGAGAGAAAATCTTCTGAAGCACATCATACTAGTCCTACCAAATGACAGTCCAGCCACAAAATACCAAACAATTCCTCTCAGAACAAGGGAAACAGCTAACCCCAGACGTACGTTTCAGCCTTCTTAAGCCTCATCAGTTAGGTGCAGCTGATCCCTCTAAGCACTATGAGCAAGGGGTCCATGTCTGGATTAACCTCATTACTCTTAGGGTGACCAACCCCAAGAGCAATTTGCATATGTAGAACAAAAGGTGAGAGATGCTCAACTAGGCTCAAGAGCTAGCAAATACTTGCAAGACGCTCGCTGGGACTGTGTCCTCGCGCCCAGGGTGCAATCTCTTTTAGCTCACCAGTGCTATACACTGAGAGGAAATCTTCTGAAGCGTATCATACTGTTTCTGCCAAATGACAGTCCAGCCACAAAATGCCAGACAATTCCTCTCTGAACATGGGAAACCCTTCTTGCAAGTATTTGGGGTTGGTCACCCTATGAGTAATGAGGGTAATCCAGACATGGACCCCTTGCTCACAGTGCCCAGAGGGATCAACTGCACCTCACTGATGAGGCCCAAGAAGGCCAAAACATATGTCTGAGGTTAGCTGTTTTTCCTTGTTCAGAGAGAAATTGTCTGGCGTTTCGTGGCTGGACTGTCATTTGGCAGGACCAGTATGATATGCTTCAGAAGATTTCTTCTCTATGTATGATACTGGTGAGCTAAAAGAGATTGCGCTCTGGGCGCGAGGACACAGTCCTAGTGAGCTTCTTGCAAGTATTTGCTAGCTCATGAGCCTAGTTGAGCATCTCTCACCTTTTGTTCTACATATGCAAGTTGCTCTTGGGGTTAGTCACCCTAAGAGTAATGAGGGTAATCCAGACGTGGACCCCTTGCTCACAGTGCCTAGAGGGATCAGCTGCACCTAATCGACGAGGCCCAAGAAGGCTGAAATGTATGTCTGGGGTTAGCTGTTTCCCTTGTTCAGAGAGGAATTGTCATTTGGCAGGACCAGCATGATACGCTTCAGAAGATTTCCTCTCTGTGTATAGCACTGGTGAGCTAAAAGAGATTGCATCCTGGGCGCGAGGACACAGTCCCAGTGAGCTTCTTGCAAGTATTTGCTAGCTCTTGAGCTTAGTTGAGCATCTCTCACCTTTTGTTCTACATATGCAAATTGCTCTTGGGGTTGGTCACCCTAAGAGTAATGAGGGTAATCCAGACGTGGACCCCTTGCTCACAGTGCCTAGAGGGATCAGCTGCACCTCACCGACGAGGCCCAAGAAGGCCGAAATGTATGTCTGGGGTTAGCTGTTTCTCTTGTTCAGAGAGGAATTGTCTGGAATTTTGTGGCTGGATTGTCATTTGGCAGGACCAGTATGATATGCTTCAGAAGATTTCTTCTCTGTGTATGGCACTGGTGAGCTAGAAGAGATTGCACCCTGGGTGCAAGGACACAGTCCCAGTGAGCTTCTTGCAAGTATTTGCTAGCTCATGAGCCTAGTTGAGCATCTCTCACCTTTTGTTCTACATATGCAAATTGCTCTTGGGGTTGGTCACCCTAAGAGTAATGAGGGCAATCCAGACGTGGACCCCTTGCTCACAGTGCCTAGAGGGATCAGCTGCACCTCACCGACGAGGCCCAAGAAGGCCGAAATGTATGTCTGGGGTTAGCTGTTTCCCTTGTTCAGAGAGGAATTGTCATTTGGCAGGACCAGTATGATATGCTTCAGAAGATTTCCTCTTTGTGTATGGCACTGGTGAGCTAAAAGAGATTGCACTCTGGGCGCGAGGACACAGTCCCAGTGAGCTTCTTGCAAGTATTTGCTAGCTCATGAGCCTAGTTGCGCATCTCTCACCTTTTGTTCTATATAACCCTAAGAGCAACTTGCATAGAAATAGAAGAAGTCAGAGATGCTCAGCTAGGCTCATGATCTTGAAAGGATATGCAAAATCTCCCTGGGACTGTGTCCTCACACTAAGACTGCAATCCCTTTTAGTTCACAAATACCATACACAGAGAAGAGATATTCTGTAGCATTTCATACAGTCCAGCTATGAGATGCCAAACAATATCTCTCTGAAGATGAGAAGCGGTTAAACCCACACATACATTTCAGCCTTGCTGGGCCTTCTCGGTGAAATGCTCTAGGCACTTGTGAGCAAGGGGTCCACATCTGGATCCCCCCATTGCCCTTGGAGAAACTAACCCTAAGAGCAAATTGCATAGAAATAGAAGAAGTCAGAGATGCTCAATTAGGCTCATGAGCTTGTATTCAAAAGCTCACTGGGACTGTGTCCTCATGCAATTTATTTTAGCTCACAAATGCCATACACAGAGAAGAAGTATTCTGAAGCATAACATACAGGTCCTGCCAAAATGACAGTCCAGCTGCAAAATGCCAGACAATTCCTCTCTGAAAAAGGGAAGTAACTAACCCCATACATGCATTTTGGCTTTGTTGGGCCTCGTTGGTGACATGCAGCTGATCACTCTAGGAACTTGTGAGCAAGTGGTCCATGTTTGGATTCCTCTATTACCCTTAGGGTCACTAACCCTAAGAGCAATTTGCACTGAAATAGAAGAAGTCTGAGATGCTCAACTAGGCTCATGAGCATGCAAGGGTATGTAAAAGTTCACTGGGACTGTGTCCTCACACCCAGGATGCAACCTCTTTTTGCTCACAAATGCCATACACAGTGAAGACATATTCTGAAGCATATCATACACAGCTTGTCAAAACAAGGGAAGCAGCAAACCCCAGTCATACAATTCAGCCTTGCTATACTACATCAGTAAGGTGCTACTGATCCCTATAGATCCTTGTGAGCAAGGGGTCCACAGCTGGATTCCTCCATTACCTTTAGGGTGACTATCCCTAACTTGTGAGCAAGTGGTCCACGTTTGGATTCCTCTATTACCCTTAGGGTCACTAACCCTAAGAGCAATTTGCACTGAAATAGAAGAAGTCTGAGATGCTTAACTAGGCTCATGAGCATGCAAGGGTATGTAAAAGTTCACTGGGACTGTGTCCTCACACCCAGGATGCAACCTCTTTTTGCTCACAAATGCCATACACAGTGAAGACATATTCTGAAGCATATCATACACAGCTTGTCAAAACAAGGGAAACAGCAAACCCCAGTCATACAATTCAGCCTTGCTATACTACATCAGTAAGGTACTACTGATCCCTATAGACCCTTGTGAGCAAGGGGTCCACAGCTGGATTCCTCCATTACCTTTAGGGTGACTAACCCTAAGAACAATTTGCATAGAAACAGAAGAAGTCAGAGATGTTCAGCTAGGCTTATGATAGTTTCACATTAAACCTCTGATTCCCAGAGGGCTTTGCAATGCAACTCAAAACTCTCTGGTACCCAGTGTATTAAAAATGTGCAGATTACCTGTGCTCATGCTATTTACCTCTTGGCTGCTTTGCAATGTATTGGAGAATGGTAGCATTTAAGGGGTTAAACTCACTATTGTTAATATTTTAATTTGGTCCTATGAAACTCATAAATACATAACTCACCAAGAAAAATAGGCCTTTTATTCTGTCTAATGATTGCATGAAATGTATCCAAGATAATAACAGTGAAACTGAAGCTGTGTTTACATATGACTGGCAGTCACTTAAGGATCTTAAACAGAGCTGAATTGAATTATGTACAAATCAGCATTGTATCAAGATGTGTAATGAGCCTTGTAACTGTGGCTCTTGAATTTGTTATATCATCTATTAAGCTTTGCGACTCTTACAATTGGTGCTAATGTGATTTTGTAATAGTTTAGTATGTGCAGTTCTCTTTTATGCATATAAATTAATGCTGTTGAACTTGTAGAATATGGAAGCAAGTAAGGCCTACACAGGGATGTAGAATTTGGAAGCAAATAAAACTTGCACAGGAGCATGCAGTCTGTCTGGATGACTTATGAAATGTTGTGAAGTTTAAGGTGCATTGATCTTTGACCTTTTTATGCTGGGTTAATTTCTCCATCGTATTCAAATATGTTTCCAGTCTTAGGCTGTACCTTGTTGATTCTTAGTGTTAGTTCTCAGGACAAACTAACAGGTCCTTTTGTTCGAATATTCCTACATGATACAGGAATGTTATCAGTAGACCAGTAATTGTGATGATTGATCTATGTTTAAGGAGGGATATCCATCACCTGTGACCTGTTGTTTCTGAGGATTGGAGATGTGAATTACTGCTATACCACTCCTGTTGCCCCATGAATCCCTCGTCTTTTTTATATTGAACTTTCTCACATTTTCACCAAGTTTTGAAAGTCCATGGTGACTTGCACAGAAACACTTCAAGGAATAGTAATGCTTCATAATAAAAGCAGCTCTAATTAATCATCATAGTATTTGGACTTTGGAGAGTGTTATTTCAATTCTGTCAGAGTTGTAGTTCAAGAGTAATTGAATTATAAAAATCCCCCCTCCTGCCCCTTTTTCTGATATAACACTGCTCAGCTCAGAGCAGCAGGGTGTGTCCAGGCAGATCGCAGAGAGGGACTATCTTTTATTAAGATAAGGAAAAAAGCTGAAAAAACTGTCAAGGGGGGCAGGGTTTTCATTGTTCTCACAGTAAGAAGATTGTTCCTTGCTGTGAGCTGTCTGGTCTATGGACCAGACTCTACATCTGAGGGGAGGTGGCTTACACTAGGTAAAAGGGGCGGGAAGGGGAAACTTTATCATTCAATTACTCTTGAACTACAATAGCACTCTCTATTGCTCAAATACTACGAAGATTAATTGGAGCTGCTGTATTTGTGAAACATTACTATTCCTTTAATGAAATTAGGAAAAAGTGAGCCCGCATTGTCAAACAGAAACAAGGTTGTATAGCCAGAGAGCAGAAATTAGATAGTGAGGCAGCAAAGAAGTCATAACCATAAGCACGTATATAACTTTGGAAAAAGACAAGATGCACTGGGGCTGAGCAGGTGTTATATCCAGAAATGAAGAGAAGACATCGTCAAACAAAGAAGATGATCAAGCTGAGCTTTTTTTTTAACAGAACCTTTACAAGAAAGGTTTATAAAGAAAGGTTGGTCCAACCAGAAGGTCCCAGAAGATTCTAGACTGCAGGATATCCTAGGATTGTTCAGGACATTACACTAATAACATGAGCTGTCTACCATCCAAGATCTAGCATCCAAGGTCTAGCATCCTTAACAGCTGCTTTCCATGCCCATACATGCCGATATTCAAGCTTTGTATTAAATTAGTGCATCACAAATACCACCAGGAAAATATTAATTAACACATCTGAGTGAATGTGATACCATGTCTGAGATGTCACTTTTTCTCTCTTTTTTATGGTACATTTCCTTCTCATAATAGCACATGAGAGAAAGACAGTTATCCAGTACAGTAGATGCGATTCACTGTACTTTTTTAGCAAAAAAACTCACAAGAATGAAAATGAAAAGGAAAAGCTGGAAGGACCATTATGAGTCCAGTGAGTTTGAGGAGGAGGTGGAGGAGCTGATCACTATCAGCACTGAAGGGTCTGGATGCCCTGATTCCCCATACCCAATTATGGGCAATTCCCCTACATCACCCCTAGGGATCTTGTGGAAATTTATGTCACTTGCAGAGGAAGAAGAAGGTAGTAGTGTGAGCAGGACAGGTCAGCTATCTGAGCTTGCTGCCAGTGCTCCGCCTGCCAGTGTGTCTTGTGATTCTCAGGAGGGGGAGAGGAGGAGGTGATGTCAAGTGTGACAGAAGGGGACTCTAAGTCACACTTGCCATCCCGAAGCAGTCCAGTATCTACTACTGTTACTAGGATCCAGCAACTACAGACTCAGAGTGTTAGGAGTGAGGGAGGGGTTGATACTAGTAGTGACTGAAATTGATGTGGTTGCTGGTAGTGATAGTCAAGAGTAGAGTGGGAGTAGCGTGACAGTAGTAGATCCTCCTGCTGATGCTGAGGTGGTGGGAGAAGTGATATGGAGTGGCCAGACTAGTGGTCAAGGGAGCCTACAACATCCCCACCAACATCCCACTGACCCTGTGATTCCCCTTCCCCCCATGTCATTGTCCCTATAGAACATGTTACTGAGAAAGGTAGAACTGGTGATTAGCAGCAGTAATACCTCCGCCACTGTGAGTCTGCCTTCTTCAGCTCAAGAGATGGCAAGTGTGAGATTGGAAACCCTTTGTCACATTTGTCATCACCTCCAACTGGTGATACTGTAATAGAGCAGCATCAGCAAGGAGGGACTGGTGGTGGTGATGATGATGAGGGCGATGGCGGAGCAGGTGGGGTGGAAGAGACATTAATGGCCTTTTAGCTCAAACGGAGAAGGATATGGAGCTGGGCATCACCACCACCACCAGCAGTGAGATTGGCGAATTTGCAGAGTTTTCTGCTGCTGTAATTCCTGCTGCTGCTGAGTTGCAAGGGCAGCAGGATGATGAGGAGCAGGCTAGTGTGCCACAGACCGCAGAGGACACAGTGAGAATGGGGTCCAGCAGTAGTGATGTGTGACTAGGATAGGTTCCACTTGCCAGCAGCAATACGTCTGGTCCTAGTTGTAGTGCTGATTCTGAGGAAGTAGTAGCAGCAACAGCAGCATCATCCTCTGCTCCAGCCAGTGAAGGGGATTATGTAGGAAAAGAAGAAAGAGGCCGTTCTTCTCCACCTTTCAACTCCCCCCTGAGGTCCTGGGTGTGGAATATTTTTTTCTTGGGGCAGGCACAGTGCAGTCATCAGTAACAGCACTGTGCACAATTTGTGAAAAGTCAGTGAAAAGGGGAAAGGAGGGAATGCACCTTGGCAAAAGCTCCATCATCACACAAATGAAACACAGACCCCATTATATTTAGGTGAAGCATGTTAAAGCCAAACCCCCACAAAAGAAATCGGGCACCACTGTTGCTGTACCCATTGACTCTCCCCAAAGGCAACAAGAGATGAGGAGGAAATCAAAGGAGAGGATGAATAGATAAACCCAGCCAGAGGCTGAAAGTTCAATAGTGAGTGAAACACCTGGCTCGCAATCACCTTTTTGCTCTAAACCCTGGCATGGGAAGATGTAACTACATCTTCTGGAGATCCACCTATTTTATCGTTACCTCCTCCACTAACTGATAACCATTGTGACAATGTCAGAATGTGGCAGTTCGTATCCACCCATTGCACACTGTGTGGTGTACTGACCACACATGGCAATGCGGTGGAGGAGAATTGCAAGCAGGGCATCAAGCGGCATCTAAGGAGATTCTGTCCCACAGAATATGCTAAGATGGAGTTAGGGAGGGTCATCATTAATGTTAAACTGTCAGCAAGTTATCGTGTCCTTAGAGGGGAGTGGAAAAGGGGCATAGTGGCAGCAGCAGTACTTATTTTCTGGTGGGATGATTTCACATTGGTGACCCTAAGCATCATGGTATTTGGTTACAGTTGTACAAGGTGTTTTATGTGAGTGCAGATGTGCACATTGTTCCCAGTCCTGTGTACATTGCAGTTGCTGATGAAAGGCACAGTTCCTTCCTGCTCTAATGGAAAACTTTTCTATTCCAACAAAACACCCATGATTTTGGAGGAGGGGCAGGTGAAGAAGCATTACTAGGCAACTTATTTTCTCCACATATACCTGAAGTGGTGGGGGCTAGTAGTAGTGCTGTTACTGCCACAGGATCATGACTGGAGCTAGTGGCAAGTGGAACCATGATAACCATCACCCATATCACTGCTGTTGTTAATTCCATTCCCTTGGAGCTGCTTAATCATTCTGCTGCTTAAACAACTCAGCAGTAGCAGCAGTAAGAACAGCAGTCACAAATGCCGCAATCACACAGGGCATTTGCCACTGGCCACCATAACATGATCTGCTGGCACTGGGCCAGTAGGGATTTTTTTTTCACAGGGCTTATTCTTTGAGCAAAAAAGCAGAAGCCTACAAAAACAATTTTGGGGGGCTTGTTTCTAACAAGCCTAAGTTCTACAAATCAGTGATTCCTTGGGGCTTGTGATGCTAACAAGCAATATTAATAAAAAATATCTCTGATTCCTCTGGGTTTGTGATGCTAACAATCCTGAGTGAAAAAAATTGTCTCTGATGTGATTTCTCAGGCTTGTGATGCTTACAAGCTCGACAGATCAAACATATCTCTGATGTGATTCCTCAGGGCTTGTGAAGCTAACAAGCCTGAGTGATAAAAATTATCTCTGATTTCTCAGGTCTAAGTTGTGACATTAACAAGCCTGATAGATAAAAACTATCTCTTATATGATTCCTCAGGGCTTGTGATGCTAATAAGCCAAAGTCCTACAAATATATTTTTTCCTCAGGGGTTGGGACTAATACAAGTCTAAGTGCTACAAAAAAAATCAGTGTTTCTTCAGAGCTTGGGCCTAACACAAGTCTAAGCCAACAAATCAACTTTTTCTCAGGTTTTGGGCCTAGCACAAGTCTAAGTCCAACAACAAATCAATTTTCATTAGGGCTTGTGCCAAAAAAGTGTAAGTCCTACAAATCAATTTTTCCTCAGGGCTTGGGCCTAACACAAGTCCAAGTCCTGCAACAAATCAATGTTTCATCAGGGCTTGTACCTCTAATAAGTTTAAGTCCTACAAATCAATGTTTTCTTGGCCCTCTAACAACAAGTCTAAGTCCTACAAATCATCCTCTACAAAATACTCTATCCTGTAAAGTGTCATTCTGCCCCACTCACAGCTTACCTCAGGGGTCTCTATATCTGTCTGTTACGTACCAATTTCTTATTTTATTTATTTATTTATTTTACTGTCCCTCCAATCCCAGTCAACAACACCCCCCCAAAAAAAAATCCCTATTCAACTGATTCTTTCCCCACACTCCACCAACACAGGCACCATCCTCAGACCCCTTTTATACCTTTTTATTTAATTTATTTATTTTTTACTACTCCCCCAATACCAGTAAACAATCCCCCTAAAAAAATACCCTGTTCAACTGATGTAATAAGCTCGGCAAAAAAAAGTGGAAAAACAACACTTTTCACTAGAAATTAATTGCTAAACAGGAAGTGGTATTATTCGACAATTTTGGTTTGAGGCAAAAATGTTTGCCCATCCCTGAGTATGATATACCTTTGAAACAAATGATCTGAGTACACAGTGGGGGGAGAGAGAGCTATATATCGACATAAAAATGTTTTATCTTTTCAAAACTGGAACAAATCTCTTTTTGATAACCAGGGGAGGAGTAAATGCTTGCTCCATCCAGTGATATCTCTCACAGAGTAAAGCATCATGTGGTGATGGGGAAACAAGATCAAAACACACTGATATCTGCTTGCTTGAGCTCAATATATTTACTGTTAAAGTGCACTATGAAAGGACCACATTCTTGTATATTTATTTACATTTGAAGAAATCTTTGGAGTACCCAACATAAGCTCAGGAAAAGGATTTCCTGCCTGTCTGCCCCCTATCAGTCAGAATATTTTCTAACTGTCCCTCACTTTCAATGTCACTGTCTATAAATCACACCCACACTTTTAGCAACCTCAATAAATTCCAGCTCCCCCTCTATGATTGACTGAATCTACTCTAGTAGCTAATGTCAACATTTCAGCAGTTTTCTCTTTTTCTCCCAAGGACTACAGTGTTAGATTTTACAGTAAACTACAGGCTAGACCTGTCAGCTTCAGAATCAGCACATTTTATCACAAGGGCCTACAATGAAATAAAACACAAACATGCTGTTGCATGATGTGTTTAATTGTGATAAGTTCATCTGTGACTAGGTGATTAAATGTGTCACCTGTTAGCATACTTCTATAAGTCAGTTTAGGGCAACAAAACCATACAGTCTTGGTTCCCACAAGCCATTTGGTTGTAGTTTTGTTGCAATAGCGATATTCTCATGACAAGCGCACCGTCAAGTCATCCCGGTCTCTATACCTCTTTCCCCTTTCCCATAATAACCACAGAGACTATTCGGATGGGTCAAAAAGGCCACAGCTTTTATTATCATAAGTAACATTAATTTAACATTTATATTAACATTTATTACCAACATCCTTTTAAATAACATCAATAAAACCTATACCTTACCATAACAAACATAACATCTTAGTATACCAGAACGTCACACTAATTGACTGGGGGCCATGCCACCATCCACCCCTGCCCTATTTGAACGTGGCAAGTAATAGCCCACCAGCCGTAATTTCCTGCCCCTTGGGCCCCATGCCCAAGAGTCTTAACCCGTACCATCACCACAACCACCTGGCTTGCCCAGCAAGCACCCGCCAAACTGTGACAAAGACTGCCAGCAACCCGAATACCAACGAGCCCACACCGCCACCAGCACACCACCCCCATGTGCCGAAAAGACCACACCCCCGTGGCCCTAAAGGCACGCAGCAGGGGCGGGCGGGCGGGAACTGCTCGCGTGCCGCTCCAACACTGCTAATGGCCGCGGGAACACAATCCCTTGCGGCCGGAAGCTCCTGCTCACGTTAGTTCCTCTTCCTGCCGGGCTCCGTCATGCCCCCTCCGCCTACTTCGCCGGCTCCGGTAGGCTCTTGACAAGCGCACCGTCAAGTCATCCCGGTCTCTATACCTCTTTCCCCTTTCCCATAATAACCACAGAGACTATTCGGATGGGTCAAAAAGGCCACAGCTTTTATTATCATAAGTAACATTAATTTAACATTTATATTAACATTTATTACCAACATCCTTTTAAATAACATCAATAAAACCTATACCTTACCATAACAAACATAACATCTTAGTATACCAGAACGTCACACTAATTGACTGGGGGCCATGCCACCATCCACCCCTGCCCTATTTGAACGTGGCAAGTAATAGCCCACCAGCCGTAATTTCCTGCCCCTTGGGCCCCATGCCCAAGAGTCTTAACCCGTACCATCACCACAACCACCTGGCTTGCCCAGCAAGCACCCGCCAAGGCCCAGCCGCTTGACTCCTTAAGCTGGATGAGCCCCGCCACCAACCAGAGAAATGGCCTTCTCAACACCATCCTTCAAACCTTCCAAAAATATGTCCAGCCCAATTTCCGAAAGATGAACCCCGTCTCTCAAAAACAACCCGGACACCCCGTCTATCTCCCTATGCCGAACCACCACCCCACCCGCCTTCCGCACAAAACTGGAAAGCATCTTATTCACTTTTTTCCTGCTCCCTTCAATCGCCTCCTGGGACCTAGCCCCCCGCCACCTCAACCGAGGCGTAATCTCCGACCAAACCAACATAGTGTCCGGAAACAAAACCCCCAATCTATCCCAATCCCGCTTAAACACCCGCACCAGCTCCCTTTGCGACACAAAACCTAAATCATTTCCCCCCGCATGTACCACCAACACATCAGGCGGTGAACTAACCCGAGCCGTCCTAACCACTAACAACAAAACCTGTTCCCAAACCAAACCACCCACACCCAACCACCGAACAACCACCCGACCCTCAGGAAAACCCAGCCGTGTTCCGGCCCTCCGGACTGCAGCTCTCCTCTGGGCCCGGCAGATGAACGAATGTCCCACCAACCACACCACCACCGCACGATCACCTGCAACGAGAAAAGCAGCACATGAGCAACTCACAACAGGAGGGAAGGCCGCACATACAAGCGAAAACGATCAGACTCCCACCGCCCAATCTTCCGCACCACCTCGTCCCCCAAACCCCACCGAGCCGCCTCCGTAGCCGCCCCGATGCGGAACGAATGAGAACCAAACTCCGCCTCATCCAAACCCAAACACCGCAAACCCCTCTTAAAGACACTGATAAACTGAAACCGGGACAGTGAAGAACCGTCCTCATGCGACAGAAAGGCACGCCCGCCCTCCGGGCGAACCCCCAAATACTCTTGCACACAACCAACCGGGCACTCCGGCAACCCCGTAGCAAACAACGAAATCCGGCAACCCCGCCCCACCTGATCCGTCTTCGACCGTCTCAGTACCACAGACACACAACCTCGGCTCACACACACATCACCAAAAGCAAGCCCCGTCGCCTCCCGCCTGTTCGCACTCACAAGCTCCCCGATCCGGAACGCCCCGAAGAAGGCCAAAGAAAATGCCGCCCGAAACAGCAAAGACTCAAAACTGGAGGAACAAACCCCAGGCAAAACCGACAGCAAACCCCTCAAGATCCCCAAGGAAATCGGCCGCCGCAAATCCCTGGAGACACGCGTCCGCCGCAGCCCCTTCAAAGCCTGGCGGACCAAGAAATTCTTGGTCACATCCCTCCAACCCTCCAACTTAAACAAAAAGGCCAAAGCCGCCATACGCTGATCCACAAACGAACCCGACCGCCCCTCCTCGGCAAGCCGAGCCACAAACCACAGCAGCACCTCCAGCCGGTCATCATCCGATTCCGCTCCACCCACGATCTCGACCATGGAGAACCAGTCCTGCCAACACCTCCGGTACATCTCCCAGGTCCGAGGAGCCACGGACCGTCTCACAAGGTCTCCCACAAGCCAGCAAGCGCGTCCCACAGCTGGGCCGGACAACTCTCCCCCACCTCGGCCGCGTCTGGCGCCACCTCCCGGAATCGGGCGAACTGAAAACGAGAGAGAGAATCAGCAATTACATTGAGATGCCCAGGAACGTGCCTCGCCCGACACCACAGATTAAGTTCTAAGCAGCGAAGAACCAGCAACCGGAGCAACGCTACCACTGGAGGGGACGAAGCCGATACCGCATTGATGGACTGAACAACCGCCAAATTGTCGGAGTAAAAGCAGACCTTCTTATCCCTCAGATCAGCACCCCACAAGAAAACCGCGGCCACAATCGGAAACAACTCCAAGAATGCTAAATTCCTAACCAAACCCGACCCCTTCCAAGATTCTGGCCATTCACCGGCACACCAGCGCCCCCGAAAGTACGCCCCGTAACCGCAGCCCCCCGCCGCATCCGTAAACAATTCCAGATCATCCGCCCCGACCAGCTCCGATTGGAAAAAGGACCGCCCATTGTAACCAGAAAGAAATGTGTCCCAGACCCGCAGGTCGTCCCGCATTCCCTTCGTAATGCGCACAAAATGGTGCGGCTGAGAAACACCAGAAGCCCCCGCGGCCAGCCTGCGCCCGAAGACCCTCCCCATAGGAATGATGCGACAAGCAAAATTCAGCTTACCGACGAGAGACTGCAGCTGACGCAACGTCACTTTCTTGGCCGCACAAAATCGCGCGATCGTGTCCCGCAGGTCAACCAACTTCTCCACCGGCAAGCGACATTCCATGGCCACCGAATCGATTTCGATGCCCAGGAAGTGCAAACACGTCACAGGCCCCACAGTCTTATCAGGTGCCAAAGGAATCCCAAAACAGTCCGCCACCCATTGCAGCGTACGTAACAAGTACAGACAGTCCCTAGAACCCCCCGCGCCCACACACAAGAAATCGTCCAGATAGTGGACAATGGCAGAAGACCCCGACTCCGTCCGAACCACCCATTCCAAAAAACGGCTGAACATCTCGAAGTACGCGCACGACAAGGAGCAACCCATCGGCAAGCAAAGATCAACAAAAAACTCGCCCTCAAAGAAGCAACCCAACAAATGGTGAGAGTCCGGGTGCACCGGCAGCAGACGAAACGCAGACTCAACATCCGCCTTCGCCAGCAACGCCCCGCTCCCAGCCCTCCGCACCAGGGCCACAGCCCGGTCGAAAGACGTATACCGAACCGAGCATAAAGCCGGATCAATGCCGTCATTCACCGACTGCCCAGCAGGGTAGGACAAGTGGTGAATGAGCCGAAATTTCCCAACCTCCTTCTTCGGAACCACGCCCAAGGGGGAAATCCGCAAATCAAGCAACGGCGGATCCGGGAAAGGGCCCGCCATCCTGCCCAACGCCACCTCCTTGGACAACTTCTCCCGCACCACCCCAGGGAACTCCAAAGCAGATTTCAAATTGCGCCGTGAAACCCCCCCCCCAACCCCTTGAAAGGGAATGAAAAACCCCACAGAAAAACCCTCCCGCAAAGCGGCCGCCTCAGACACCCGACCGTAACGATCGAGCCAAGGCAACATCGCGCCTAGCCTCACCGGCGTCGCCCCCAGCGGCAGGGGGCTCCCCCGGCTTGGCACCCTGTTTTCCTCGCCGGAAGCACTTGGACAACGCGTGGGGCCCACCGCAACCGGAACACTCATGCTTAAAACGACAGGACACCCCCCACTTGCACTGGCTGTCATTAAACAGCCAGCAACATCCCCTCCTTTGTCCGGCCGACGAGCTGCTGGGACCCACCCCGCCGGCGCCCCCCTGAAAAAACGACGCCTTCTGCGGACCTAACAGCTTCATCCACAAATGGATATCCTTGTGATCCCACCGCATGCCCGGTTGAACAGCCTTCCTCTGACGGAAGTGCTCGTCGTACCGCCACCACGCCAACCCACCATAATCCTTGCACATGCACCAAATCTCATCCACATAGCAAAAGAGGGCGGAACAATGCTCCGGCGCCTTCTCCCCCAGCAAACTCGCGTAAATGCAAAAGGCCCGCAACCAATTCCCGAAAGTTTTTGGGATGCGCCTATACCGCTTCTTCTCCTCCTCCTCCCGCTTCTTATCCTTATCCTTATCCTCCCGTACATCCACAAAATCCTCCCTCGGGAGCAAGGAGAAAAGCTCCACAAACTCCCCTTTCCAAATACGCTCCCGCAGCTCCGACCGCACATGGACCCCCAAAGGACCCGCCGAACAAAAGTAAGAACCCAGCGTCGCAGTATCCGCCAGCTGCACCCCCACACCTCGCGGAGCCGCCGCCACCGCGCCTGGAGACTGCCCAACCCCGCCGGGGACCCCCTCAGGAACCCCAGGCGACAAGCCCAACGAAACCGAAGACGCCGGCGCAGCCACCCACACCCCCCCAGGACCCTGAGGGGGGCCCACCGCGGCCCTGCCCGCCTCCCAACGACCGATAAACTGCTTCAACCCCTCAATAAAACCCCCCACACCGTCCGCACCCGCCCCCTCCCCAGGGGACCCAGGAAAAGAAAAGGAAGACTCACCAGAGACTCCGCCAGAAGAAAGCTGAGCCGCACGTCCTGCTCCCGGGGCGCTCGCCGCGCCGTGCGATCCTGAGGACCCTGGAACCACCACGACACTCCTGATACCTCTGCTCAGCCGCGCGCTGGGACCGGGGGGGGGACCCCCCAGCCGTGGAATCGTCCAGAACAGCATCCCGCACCTCCAGCAACTCCTGGTCCACCGGATCCACATCAGACCCAGGACCGTGAGACTCCTCCCGCACACTCCGCCCAGCCGACGCACTCCTCCTCCGTCCAACAGGTGAAGAGCTGGGCAACTGAACCGGTCCCGCGTCCACGGGCCCACCTTGGGCCGTCCTGGAAGACCCCTCACCAGCATCCACGCCATCACCCCTCCGCATGGTCGCCACCGCGCTGCGACCGCGTGCAGGTCCAGCCAACACCTCGCCATCCGCAGGGCCTCCCACAGCAGCAGCAACAGGAACTGGAGACCCCCCCCCATGCAGACCAGGAGGAGGAAGAACAGGAGAGGAAGACAGCACAGCTCCCCCCCCAGCAGCATCACCCACAGCCCCCAGGGAAGCCCGCTTCTTACGAGGGGGAGAGGAAGAGCGCCTCCCCCGCCTGGCAGGACCCCCCCGCCGCGCTGACCCAGAAGGGCTAAGCCTCCTAGGCGGGCGCGACATCCGCACTGGCCTGGAGGATAAAGGAGACGGACCGGCTGGTGACGATACCAAGCGCCTCCGCAACCAGCCAGCCCCTCTCCGCAAAGCCTCCTCTCTCATCTCAGAGAGGAGAGAATCAATTTCGGCGGAATCCGCCATTACGCCCCGGGGAATCCTACTGAGCGGCCGCGCTAGTGACTTACTGCTCGCGTGCCGCTCCAACACTGCTAATGGCCGCGGGAACACAATCCCTTGCGGCCGGAAGCTCCTGCTCACGTTAGTTCCTCTTCCTGCCGGGCTCCGTCATGCCCCCTCCGCCTACTTCGCCGGCTCCGGTAGGCTCTTTATAGTACATGGGATACTTTTAGCCCAGTTTCAGTTGAGGTATTGGTCATCACAACCAGCTTTCCAAAGCATTTTGTAAGGTGGCAAGCTACATTGTGAAGTTTTCTGTACCCTGAAAATAGCAGCACACATACTAGATAGTGGTAACAGTGTTTATAAAGCAAATACAGAGTCATATTGGGTGCAATCAACAAGGCAACTGTACCTAAAAGCTTTCAATTGATACAAATTATTAAGAATTGACAGTAAAAAGACTGGACCTCAGAAGTTTCAATCTGTATAAAAAATCAACCTGATGTGATCGCAATGGATAGGAGTATTAACCTACAGAGTTTAGAGAACAGATGTAACCTGGACCACAAAGCTTGCACTCTTTAAAGGGATAGTAATACTTCGTATTATCTTTATTTTATTTTGTAGGCATTAAAAAAATATGAAGAACGATATAAGTCTTATCTCTCAAACCTTTATGGTTTAAGAGATATTCACAAGCAAAGTATCTCCCCCCTGTTCAGCCATATCAGAAGGGAGGTGCCCAGGTAGACTGCAGAGAGGGACAATCTTCAATTAAGATAAGGGAAAAAGCTGAAAAACTTGTCAAGGGGGGCAGTGCTTTCATTGTTTTCATTGGAAGAAGAGTGTCCCCTGCTGTTATCTGTCTGGTCTTACAACCAGATTCACATCTGAGAAGAGATGGCTTACACTAGGAAAAAGGGGCAGGAGGGGGAAACTTTGATTGGGAATATCTCTTAAACCATAAAGGTTTGAGAGATAAGACTTATAGCATTCTTCATGTTTTTTTAATGCCTACAAAATAAAATAAAGATAAAACGAAGTATTACTATCCCTTTAAGATAACTGGTATTGAAAAAATAAAGTTTCAAAATGAATCACATAGCTGCAATCAGTGGATCTCAAAGCCTAAAGTATATAGGAGAAAAGACTCAGATTTTTACTATGCTAGGTCTGTGTGCCAGTTTTTATTTAGAATGAAAGCTTACCATTAACAGTGAATCTGAACTACAGAGCTTGAAATCTTCACAACTGACCAACATAATTTGCAGTTTATACGTTATAGAAAAGGTCAGTGTGCGTATATTAAAGCAGTATAAAACATATTAAATGAATGTACATGTGTTTCCTGCCTTAAGTTTCTCTGAAATGAAGTTAGAGCATCAAAATATGATAAGATGTTTTTTGACTGGTGGCCTCCTTCAGTCATCTCATAGACTGATGGTACGCAGGCCAAAAAACAGCTACATTCTGTGATCTCATTGGAAGGCTGCTGCAAGCCAGTCACTAACAGTTAGCTGCCCCAAGTGAGAGGAGGGCATTCGGTCTGATTAGCCAATTATATTGTTCAATTAGTGCACTGTGCCCACTGCTTTTACTTGTAGTTTACAAATTGGGAGTCCCACTTCAATCATTACAGTTTTGGTGTATAAGACAATTTTATTTTGAAAGCTGAGCAGTTCTTAATAAAAGAAGGGAATACTTCATTAAATATACATCAACTTAATGATTTATCTCAGTAAAGTTGTTTCAACATGTTAAAATAATATATTTTATTTATAAATAGACAACATATTCAGCAAGGGGGGCATACCTGCCAACATTTCAAATGGCCAAAGAGGGACCCTTTTGTTTTATGGGGTGTTACTGGGGAGGCGTGGCTGGTGGGTGGGGCATTGCCAAGAATTGATAGGTGATTTCATGACCTACTGACACCTCTTTGTGTGACTTAATAAATGATTTAGAGCAACACCAAAGGATTTTACTTACACAGACTAGTTTCTAAACAAATATATTATGATGTTTAATAGTGATGAGCGAGCACCCCGATGCTCGGGTGCTCGGGTGCTCTGACCGAGCACCCCCTGAGGCTCGAGTGCTCGGCCGAGCACCCGAGCCCCATTGAAAAGCATGGGAGCACTCGAGCATTAAACCAGGCACCCCCTGCTCTGATGAGCGGAGGGTGCCTGGTCAATGTCCCCCTTCATCTCCGCTATGCCCCTCTTCCACAATGTCCCCCTTCATCTCCTATGCCATAGAGGAGATGAAGGGGGACATTGTGGAAGAGGGGCATAGCGGAGATGAAGGGGGACATTGTGGAAGAGGGGCATAGAGTCTATGCCCCTCTTCCACAATGTCCCCCTTCATCTCCGCAATGCCCCCTTCATCTCCGCAATGCCCCCGTACCTCCAGTCCCTGGTGGTCCAGCGGAGCGTCTTCAGATCTGTGCCTCTTCCGGCACAGATCCCCTTCACCCGAACATGTCGGGCGAGCACATGGCGGTACTCGACGAGTACCGCCATGTGCCGAGCAGAGCGATGCTCGAGCCGATCCGAGCATCGGCCGAGCACGCTCGCTCATCACTAATGTTTAAACAAACATTAATGTGCGTTTTATGGCTGTGGAGCAATGTGATACACTTATATACACACCACACAGTCTGATCTATGAAGAGGGACACTGGGGTGGGAAAGAGTGACAGAGGGATTTGGGTCTCAAAAAGGACTGCCCCTCCTAAAGAGGGACACTTGGGAGGTACAGTGGTCATCACTAATTTCTCTGTAATTCTTGTGTTATTTATGCATGTCGTTATACTTCCTTTAGTAGTAAGTAGATCTTGATGATTGTTATAGTTTTGTAGGATATATAACTCATGGTCCACCAGTGTTTTCAGTAATCCTATTGCACCTCAAAACAAATGCTAATCATTTGGAGTATAATTAGAAAAAATAAATTTAGTAGTCACTTACAAAAGTTGGTCTATAATCCACTAATGCATGGACTACCAACAGTTAACTCGTTCAGTGCCAGCAGGAGCTCTATATTAAAGGGACAGTAATGTCCCAGAAAAAACCTTTATAGTTTTGTACTGCCTAAAAAAATTAAACGATATGCAACAAATCCTATCTCTCAAACCGCTATGGTTTGAGAGATATTCTGCACTAAAGTTCCCCCCTCTCTCCTTTACCTGACGTCAGCACTGTGCTGATTGCAGGGGAATCCTGTACAGGGAGCAACCGGCAGCTCTTCAGCAGAGCCGAAATGGCGTTGTTGGAAAATAATTACTTCAATGGAAAAGTTTACAAAGTGTGCCTGGTTTGTAAGCAAACTTTGTAGACCATTCCAATGAAGTAATTTGTTTTAAATAACGCGATTTCGGCTCTGCTGAAGAGCCTCCTCGTGTTGGCCAACATGGATCTCCTGCTGTCAGCTTTACAGCTGACATCAATAGAAGGGGAGGGAGGGTGGAACTTTGAATGTGAATATCTCTCAAACCATAGCGGTTTGAGAGATAGGATTTGTTGCATATAGTTTAATCTTTTAAGCACTACAAAACTATAAAGATTTTTTCTGGGATATTACTGTCCCTTTATGTAAATTGGTTAAAACTTAACCTTTAATACCACATTAAAATAATTTGTATTTTTCTTATTATTAAAAAAATGCCACAACTGTGTCTAGAGCCTATCTTTCCCCCCAGAGTTGTAAAAGTAACTAGTGTTTAGGGTTGTCACCAACAGAGCATGAAAATGTTCCTAAGTCTCCATAATCTTTACTAGTTTGCAAATTCATTAGTAGTATAATTTATTTTAACCTGCAGCACAATACACTATACTAGCTGTTTTCTTAGTTATCATTTGGAGTATAAGTCACAGAGGTTTTTTTGAGACCAAGTTGGTGAATGGGGATGTTGCTGTAAATGAATACACACAAATGCATGAAAATTTTAGTTATGAAATTTGTGTGAAAAGCCAGAGATAATTTGACTTGCAATGCATTGGAGACCTCTGAAACATTCGGTTCACTTTTAAAAGGTCACATGCAAAAGACAATGCGACCACATTACATATTAACAATGTCGCCATGATAAAAATGGCGACATGAGAATCTCGCACTGCATGACAGTGCGAGATTCTCATGTTGCGTAGTGAACGTTGCATACCTTTCAAGTGTCCTACCAAGTATAACTACCAATGCTGGGAGCTTCGTTACACACAGCCATCAGAGTGCGTTCAGCTCTACAGTCCTTGAGTACTACAGTCATTGTGGGAGGTTTTATATTCTTGATGCTGCTGGATTGTGATTACGGTGTATTGGGGACCATATTACAGGAGTCTGATTCTGCACTGAAGCGAGAGAAGGTGAGAGAGAGCTGGAGCAGCTCTTGGCAGGACTCTTTTGAAGCAATGACATCATCCCAGTCTTTCTGAGCACTGCCCTGGCTCTCTCTCCCCTTCAGTACAGCATCAGACTCCTGTTGTTTGGTCCCCAAAACACCATAATCACAATCCAGCGGCATCAAGAATATAAGACCTCCCACAAGGACTGTAGCGCTCAACACAAGCTCCTGGCATCGGCAGTTACACTTTGTAGCATGTTTGAAAGGTATGCAACGTTTACTACACGACATGAGAATTTTGCATGCAGTGTGAGATTCTCATGTCGCCATTTTTCTTATGGCGACATTGTTAATATGTCATGTGGTTGCACTTTCTTTTGCGGGCAACCATTTAAAAGGATACCAAAACATTCATGTAGTTAAATTAATGGGGAATATTTATTTGACCCCTATGATGCAGTTGAGTTGCACCAAAATAGATCCAAATTTTCTTGATACTTCAGCATTTCTACAATCCTACATCAGCTCTGTTGGGTCCTCCTTTCACCTCCCAAATGTGCTCAGTGTTCATTTTTGCTAAACAAAATGGCTGAATATATGCTAAGAAGTGTAGGCATTTTAGTGAGTGCTGGCCCTCTGTGTCCTAGTGCAGATTACATGTGAGCTGGGCACAGAGGAAATAAGCACAAATGTCTTATTTTTCCTTAATCTGCTAGAGGGATGAATTAAGTAGCTGTTTGCTTAGAAGTTGTGTGCAATATCGTACAAATGGTGCATTTCAATAAGTTTAACCCTTTGAGTACCAGAGGGTAAGCAATACATTGGTTTGCAACGCGTTGTATACCCCTCTGGCCAGGGCCGGATTTCCCAATAGGCAGACTAGGCACCAGTCTAGAGTGCCAAATTTTGAGAAAAGACTCAGCTGTGCTGGCCACACCCACATTCTGAATTGTGGGTGGGGCCAGAGCAATCTCTGTGTCCATGCAGAAGTTCATACACCCCTTTACAGGCTATTCAATTAACTCCTTGGATGCTAGTGAGATCTCCAACGCATTGCGGAGCAATGCATTGGAGATCTCTCTAGCAACCAAGGAGTTAAAGCTTTTATGTCCTTGCTTGTTGTAGGCCAAAGGCATATTCTGTGCCAGGCAGTGCCAGATTTACATTCCAGGCTCCCCTAGGCAAGGCACTCTGGCACCCCTAGCTTCGCCCATGGCCACACCCCCTCCTCACATGACTATGCCACCAGTCTCATCCACAGTTTCCTGGCACATAATATACCTTTGGCCTACAACAAGCAAGTACATAGAAGCTTTAACCCCCAGCTTACTAGAGAGATCTCCAATGCATAGAGCTCATTAGCATCCAAGGGGTTAAATAATAGCCTGTAAAGGGGTGTATAAGCTACTGCATGGATTCAGAGATTGTTCTGGCCCCACCCACAATTCAGAATGTGGGTGTGGCCAGCACAGCTGCAGCGCCTCTCAAAATTTGGAGCTCTAGGCAGTTGCCTAGTCTGCCTATTGGGAAATCTGGCCCTGGTGCCAGGGAACAGTGGATGAGACTGGTGGAGTGGTCATGTGAGGAGTGGGGTGTGGCCTTGGGCGGAGCTAAGGGTGCCCAGAGTGCCTTGCCTAGGGGAGCCTGGAATGTAAATCCGTCCCTGCCTCTGGCAATCAAAGGGTTAAGCTCTGGCAATCAAAGGGTTAAGTGTTGCAACTGTGGAACAAAATAATTGCACCAAAGGACACCTATAAAAACTCCCAACTTTACAGTAATCAGCTTGACTTCCCATTTTCATCTAACCACTTCAGGCTGGCAAATCCCATAGAAATGTATGTGGTAAGTAACATTCATATGTGTTAATACTGCCATAAGAGCATCACTTTAGCCATTTTATTTTTTACAGTTTTTATTGTATTTATCTGCTTTGCATATGCAGGCTTGGGAAATGTGACTGATCACTGATACATTCCCAAAGCTATCTGTCAATTATTGTGGCAATAAAGCAACATCTGATTCACTGCTTTTTCTGACTGCCGCTTAATGAAGTCCAACCTTATTAGGAATAAATTATGTATTTAAAATACCTGACAATATGCAATGTGACACAAATGCAAACTGAGAGGGGGTTGCAGTTGCCCACAAACCACCCCCTTGCATTATGTTGACCTATCAATTCAATCCCTTAGCACCTCAATAATGACAACTGTGTGCAGTTGTCTTGCTTATGTGTATGAGAGATTGGCAGTGGCCCTTGTTCAGCTGCTGATTTGCAACTTTCATCATCTTCATACCTGGCTCACCCTGAGATTCCCTCCCCGCCCCCCCCCCCAAAAAAAAAACCTTTGCTACTGTGTTTAAATTATATTACAGTGCCAGAAGGGTACGCAATGCATTGCAAAGCAACGTGTTGTGTATCCCTCTGGCACTCAAAGGCTTAAACCACTGATTATTCAGTAAGTTGGAACTAGCCAGGGGGACAACCTGTTTTTAGCAGGGTCCTGGCTGTCTGGTGGTTAGTAGTCCTTACTGGTTTGTTCCTTTAAAGGGGAACTTTCACCTCAGAAAAATGTTTTACCAGATGATTAAACAGTTAAGCAGCGTTAGGAAAGGTGCTTCTTATTTTTTATTGTTACATACTTTGTAACAGGGCTTAAAATTGGAAGTCCTTTGGTACTAGCCAGACCTGAAAAGTTACTCACCACTGCAAGCCATAACATACCCACCAGAGCTGAATTTCTACTCGCCAGGGCTAAATTTTCACTCGCCATTGGCTAGTGGCGAGTGGAAATTTTGAGCCCTGCTTTGTAAGATATTTGATGTCCAAGCTGTGCACTTCTGCATTCTGCGGCACTGGTATCTTCTGCACAGATTTCAGGATGGTTTCATTCTCCTCCCACCTCCCTCCCAGCTGCCCCAGGGAGCGTGTTCACTCTTCACTTTGGTGTGCTGTGAACGGCTCCTAGCATTACATTAAGAAGCGATTAACATTATACTGAGTTTGCAACCTCAGTATAATGCTAATCTCAGCTTGCTGTAACACTAGGAGCCGTTCACAGCACACCGAAGTGAAGCATGAACACTCTCCCTGGGGCAGCTGGGAGGGAGGTGGGAGGAGAATGAAACCGTCCTGAAAGCTGTGCAGAAGATACCAGTGCCGCAGAATGCAGAAGTGCACGGCTTGGACATCAAATATCTTACGAAGCAGGGCTCAAAATTTCCACTCGCCACTAGCCAATGGCGAGTGAAAATTTAGCCCTGGCGAGTAGAAATTCAGCTCTGGTGGGTATGTTATGGCTTGCAGTGGCGAGTAACTTTTCAGGTCTGGCTAGTAGCAAAGGACTTCCAATTTTAAGCCCTGTTACAAAGTATGTAACAATAAAAAATAAGAAGCACCTTTCCTTACACTGCTTAACTGTTTAATCATCTGGTAAAAAAATTTCTGAGGTGAAAGTTCCCCTTTAAGCTAGGCATTTGAAATGCAGAAAGTTTAGGGACACTAACACATATACTCAACACTATATATATATAATTTATATATTGTGCAAATTAAGAAAATTGACCAAAAGTACTGATACTGATCATTCTTCATTAGATGAAGGAATGAATAGTGCAGTACTTTTGGCACATTTTCTTTAGGTGCATGATAGATATATAATAAATTATATTTATAGTGTTGAGTATATATGTTTGTTAGACAGTGACCCCTGAACTGTCTGCATTTCAAATGCCTAGCTTAAAGGGATAGTAATACTTGAAAATAAGTTTATTTTATATTGTAGCCCTTGAAAAAACATGAAAAATGATATAAGTCTTATCTCCCAAACCTTTATGGTTTGGGAGATATTCAGAAGTAAAGTTTCCCCTGGAGTGACGTCATTGCTCCACCCTTCAGATTTGGAATCCATCCCGGGACTGGCTGTGCCTCTCCAGAAGTGCTGAGATCACCATCTTTAAAAATAATTTCTTAATTGGAATGGTCTACAAAGTGTGCTTTCAAGCCAGGCACACTTTGTAGATAGTTCCAATTAAGTAGTTCTTTTCAAAGATGTGATCTCGGCACTGTTAAAGAGCTGCGGTTGCTCTGTGGACCGAATTCCAAATCTGTCCACTAGATGGCAGACTTGGCTGAAACAGCCAGGAAAAGAGAATTTTTCTGTATTTTACATGTGAATATCTCCCAAACCATAAAGGTTTGGGAGATAAGACTTATATCATTTTTCATGTTTTTTTAAGGGCTACAATATAAAATACAATTCTTTTCAAGTATTACTATCCCTTTAAAAGAACAAACCAGTAAATACTTACTATCCACCACACAGGGACACAGGAGAACTCTGCTAAACAGGTTGTCCCCCTGTCTAGCTCCAAAGTCTCAACTTCCCTAGCCATCCCACGAGAGCAGATTCATGTTTGTGTGTCATGCCGCCATCAGTTCAACAGTTCCCCCCAGCCACAGGTATGCAACCATTCATTTCATCCTTTGTACTGCAATAAAATAAAATTAAGAAAGAGAAACCCTGCAACACTGAGCACTCATATAACTATTTATGTATGAGACCCCTGAGTGTCCAAGAAATGGGAAATTAAAATAAAATTTAACCTTTATTGGTTTAAATAAATAAAATAAGATAAAGGCGATTTTAAAATAGATACATTTTATATTGAGTTTCTGTCATCAATGGATTTATAAGTGGCTTTCAAGTGGTTAAAAACTCCCAAAGAAATTCAGTGATGACGATGATTTACCTCAGAACTGTATCTCTTCAGCTTTCTTCCCAATATGACATATGAATAACGAATACCGGAGCAATCCTGGGCAAAAAGCAATTGCATCATGGGGGGCAAAAAAATTCCCATTGAAACATAGAAACATAGAAATTGATGGCATATAAGAACCATTCGGCCTATCTAGTCTGCTCATTTTCCTACTGTTAAAAACTCAAATCTTCTTTGGTCCTTGGTCTTTTGTTATGTTAAGGACATCCTTATGCCTATCCCATGCATGCTTAAATTCTGTCACTGTATTAACTTTTTCTACCACTTCTGCTGGTAGGCTATTCCACTTATCAGCTACCCTCTCAGGGAAGTAAAACTTTCTTACATTATGTCTAAACCTGTGTCCCTCTAGTTTTAGACTATGGCCTCTTGTACTAAAATGTTTACACCTTTAAAATGTACTTACCTCCTGCACTTTGTTTAATCCCTTCATGTAGTTGAATGTTTCTCTCATATCCCTTCTCTCTCTCGCTTCTCTCCTCCAAGCTTACTTGTTCAGATTCTTTAGTCTATCCCAGTGGTTCTCAATCTTTTTTTGTCCGGGGCACCCCTAACACATAATCTAGAACATTCGAGGCACCCCAAACATATTTTTTGTACTTTATCAAGGGCATAAGAAGGGTACAATAAATAAATATACAGTTATTATTAGGTATTGTAATCATAATCACAAAACTAAATATATTGTGCATAACAATTTCTATAAATCTTTATTTAAAAGTCAATTTTTGTTAGTCTTCATAGAAAACATGGGGCACCCTAAGTTGATGTTTGTGGTACACCAAAGTGCCACGGCACCCTGGTTGAGAATCACTGGTCTATCCTCATATTTCTTTTCCTGTAAACCGGTTCCCATTTTAGTAGCCCTTCTCTGAATTTTCTCTAGAGTTTCTATATCCTTCTGGAGTTGGGGTCTCCAGTACTGTACACAATACTCTAGGTGAGGTCTAACCAGAGATCTGTAGAGTGGTATGACCACTTCCCTTTTTTTGCTACTAATGTCCCTAGCTGTACAACCCAGCACCCTGCTTGCATTCCCCACTGCTTTGTTACATTGCCTGCCTACCTCTAAGTCATTATAAATAATTACTCCCAAATCCCTTTCCTCTGACAGCATAATACCCTTAATACTATATTTTTCTTTTGAATTTTTACATCCCAAGTGCATTATTTTAAATTTATCAATATTAAATTGCAGCTGCAGTAGATTAACCCCTTGAATGCTGGACAGGTCTCCAAAGTATTGCTTTGTGGTGGGTTTGGGATAATTTATTTTTCCACTATGGTGCAGTTGCTTTGCTCAGAATTGCTATGGCTATACAAAAAGCCATGGGGTGTTATATGTAAAAGCATAGTGCATTTATTCTGGGACAAACCAAAGGTACTGTAGGGGTCAAATTAAAATTCCCCATACTCTCGTTGATTTGTTTGCAGGTTTTAACCCTTCGAATGCTAGAGAAGTCTCCCATACATTGTTTTGCCATAAATTGGATATTTTTCTAGCACTGAAGGGGTTTAAATCCCATTTAAATTAGTCAATGTATTTATTTCTTCCCTTCTGTGCAGATGGTTTAGTCCAGAATTGTTCCATTTTGTCTTTATGCATATAACCAATGGTATTTAGGTTGGTTAGCACTTTCCCCTAAATGACCTCTATTATTCCTAACACTTGATACACAAAATAGCCCCATATACTTACTGTTAGGTTTAGTGATGTAGCCACTGGCAGCTCTGCTGTGATTAATAAACAGAACAGGGGGGAAGCCCTCTCAGAACAAAAGACAAGAGATTGTCATGTGCCATCTAGCTCTCTACATGCCTTGGAAAAAACATGTATTGAGAATCACAATAGAAACTAAAGCATATGTAAGAGAAAAGCCACATTGCCTCATTTAGGCTGATGATCATGCTACATTCTGTGGGGGAGGCAGCTTGCATCATGAATAGGCATTTGTATCTGCTTCCACCCACCCTCTGGCTCCAGATTGGCCAACACTCAGCTAAGCTGACAAAAAGGCAGTTTTGTTGTATTACGATCCAAGAGTGAACGTTTCCAAGTTCGGGGGGAAAAAAATAAAAAAAAAATTGTAATAAAAATAATACAACTCACAACAGACGGCAACAGATTGTGACTCAGAAGCTCAAACTTGGGTTTGTGTTTGCATTATGATTTCAAATAATATATGGTAACTTCTGAATTGGCATTTCACTAACTGAACTGCTTTCTATCATTTGTCTTCTTATGTGTTTCTGAGACTGATGTACAATGCAGAGAATTACCAGGCTGGGGGGAGAGTGTGACCTAATGTAATGGACAGAGGCAGATTTTGGCAGGGTAGGGTTTTCCTTTTTAATTATCACTTTTAACACCTTTGCTGCCAGAGGGTTTCTGTTACAGAATTAATCATCGATCTGTGAGGCTGATTAATCACGAAAGTGAATTCTGGAGCAAACTGAATGTGTCTTATAGGGTGTAAATAAGCATTCCCAAAATTTCCATTGAATTCAGTGAGGCTTTTAACCCTTTGAGTGCAAGGAGGATGCACAGTGCATTGCGTATGGAATTCAAAGAGAATGCTAGAGATATCGTCAAAGCACTGAAAAGCAATTTACTGGACATTTTTCTAGCATTTAAGAGGTTAAAAGTCCCATGTTTTATTTGTGTCCCATAGTACAGTTGTTTTGTCCCAGAATCACCTCAGGTTTTGTCAGTACATTGGCCTCTCTGTGAAACAACCTGCCTGTTTAGTATCAGCATACCTCCTAACATTTCAAATGGCCAAAAAAGGGAAACGTTTGTTTTAGATTTTAGGTTATTTAATGACATATTGACACCTCTTTGTGTAACTGAAGAAATGATATAGAGCAAAACCAAATATTTGTTTACACAAATTAATTTATAAACACATCCTATATAATAATTTGTTAATGTATGTTTCTCAGAAGCTGTCATGCTCAGTACAGACGGATGTGCGCGCTGCAGTCATGCTCAGTACAGACTGCCCGTGCCGCGGCTGATACCTTTGTGCGCAGAGAGGACTACGGTCTGAATTCAGAGCTCCCCACTCTGTTATCAGCCTCGGCGCGGGCAGTCTCTACTGTGTATGACTGCACCATGGCTGTTGCTTCCTGCCACTGTGGCCTGTGTACACAGGCTCTTCAACTAGTAAACTGATATTTGTAGAAAAATGAATTAGGTCTGTATTGTTGTGGAACAATGTGATACACTTCTATACACACAAAACAGTCAGACTTCCTAAAAAGAGGGACACCAAAGTGGGAAAGTGGGATTTGGGTCTCAAAGAGGGACTGTCCCTCCTGAAGAGGGACACTTGGGAAGTATGCATCAGTTTATATACTTGAGTTATTCTGGGGCAAACCAACTACATCATAGGCATGGTAGTAACTACAGCGAGTGCAGAGTGTTTAGTTATGCTAAGACTCCACATCCAAGGCCCCAATAGGTTCTAGTTATGCCTCTGCGAAAGTTCTTTTGTGATTGGGTAGCTCCCATTTAAAGGGATAGTAATGTCAAGGAAAAAGTATCAACTATATGGTAGATACAATTAAAAGAGAGTACTTGCACTTATTCATATCTCTCAAACTGTTATGGTTTGAGGGATATAGGAAAATTAAGTTCTCTGGTCCCTCCCCTTTCTGCTTGACGAGCTGTAAAGCTATCAGAAACAGATTCTGGTAGCTTGACCAGATGTGGTTCTTCAGCAGCACCGATATAACGATATATAAAGACAAATACTTAATTTAGAATGGTCTACAAAGTGTGCCTGGTTTGCAAGCACACTTTGTAGACCGTTCCAATGAAGTATTTATTTCTAAATAGCGTGATTTCAGCTCTGCTGAAGAGCCTCTGTCTGGTCAAATGACTGGAATCTGCGGCTGTCAGCTAGATGGCAGACTTGAGTGAAATAGTCAGGAACAGGCAACTTTAGCGAGTTATATCTCTCAAACCTTTACTTACATCGATGGTAACCTTTTTTTAATGCCTACAATGTTAAATCAACTTAAAATTAACCATTACTATCCCTTTAAATAGAGGTATAGAAGTAAAAGAAGAATGAAGCGGTGATAGGAAGCAAACTATACGTCCATCTGATCACCCAAGCATACACATTAATGTGACAGAGGTGTGGTGCAGGAAAATGTGGCATGTGGCCTGCAGATTAGATGAAGATAATAGGTTCTTGGGGTCTACATTTCAGTATATTTTTGTAGGCAAGACCTAGGGTATTACATTCCAAACAAAACTGCAAAAATTCTGGGGCAAACCAATTGCACCATTACCATACATGACAAATAAAAATCCCCCGTTGATTTAAATTAGGATTTTAACTATTTGAATGCTAGCAATGTAATACATGTACAGTGCTATTCTCCACAAAGCCCCCAGCATACTTCTCTACCATGGGTTTTAGCTGACATATTTGAGTTATGCCATTTAGGAGATGCCTTGTGGACAAAATGTAAAGAAACTGGATTCCTGATTCATATTACTTGGCCCTAGACACCTTCTATAAATATATATATAGGTATGTGTCTAGACCCCATCCTTCATGTTGATAAATTATCATCCAGCCTTTATTCCCAAGTAGGCATTCAAATCCTGTCTAAGCCATTAGTAAGAAATGATGATAATGCCAGTTACTCACTATGGATATGTTGTATATATGATTCTATTCCACAAATCCATATCTGTACACTCAACACTCTATATAGTTCATTTTGCTTTCATTCTCCAACATATTTACACTACCCACCATGGTGATACGTGAAATGAACTAAACTGGCTAACACCTGAAGAGAGACATACTTATCTCCTTTCTGCCTAGTTTTTAACCACTCTGGAAAGCTACCACATGATCTGAGCAGAATGCTCACTCCAGCGCCTATACAGCCTATACTCTCTGCTCCACTAGCAGAAGTTCACTTATGATTCCACATTACCAGAAGGAAGAAGGTTGATCTGCCTTCTCTGCAGACTTGGAATAACCTAACCCAACAACTCAAATCTGCCATTTCTAAATCCCTCAAAATATCAGTTTCTTTTTATTTAGGTGACCAGGGGGCACCCCTTGAGATTAGAGGAAAGGAGGTTTAAACTTCAGCAGAGGAAGGGGCTTCTTACGGTAAGGTCTATTAAATTGTGGAATTAATTGCCCAGGGAGGTGGTTATGGCAGATACAATGGATACATTTAAGAGAAGATTAGATACATTTCTTTCAAAAGGGAACATACAGAGTTATACTGTTTATCAGTAGGCAGATCAGAAAGGTCTGATAAAGACTAATTTAATTGGTAGCAGGAAAGCTATACAATTATCAGATCCTGGGGTATGAGGAGAAGGTTGAACATGATGGACTTGTGTCTTTATTCAACCTAATTTGCTATGTTACTATGTACATAAAGGCTAATATGTCATTTTTATGTACTTTTTTCTATTTGTGTTTAAATATGAACTTTTATATTGCCAATGCATTCTGGTACATAATGGAAAATAATAGAAATTTCAATGTATTCCTGTTGGTTAAATGTGCAATAAATAAATCAAATAAATAAATAAATAGATAAATAAATAAATAAATGTCCACCTCTTCTTAGAACACAAAGCACATTATCAAAAATAACAATTTTCTTCTACTTGCAATTCAGTTGATAAGTAAGCACAAACAGTGCATTCGGTATTAATTTCAAGATATGGCAATCTTCATAAACGACTGTATAGAGCAGTGATGGGCAAACCGAGGCCCTCCAAGGGCTGTATTTTCAAAAGAAAAATGGAGGAGTTCTGGGACAAACCATATGAACTGTAGGGGAGAACTAAAAATGTCCATTGATTAGAATGGGTATTTTTTTTTTTTTAAATATAGATTTTTTTTTGAGATTTTTCATCCAAACATTGTATGAACAAAATACATAAAAAAAAGAAAGAAAGAGGAACCTTATTGCACAGTTTACAAAAATGATGTACAGGGATTATACAATGTGGTATTATATAGAAACATACACAGAATGTATAATGTAATATAGAAGAGTAGGCGTTTCAACCCCTTGAATGCTAGAGAGGTCTCCAAAGCACTGCTTCACAATGTGCTGGAGACCTCTCTAGATTTCATGGGTTTAAAGGGATAGTAGTGTTTCACAATAAAAGCAGCTCCAATTAATCCTCGTAGTATTTGGGCCATGGAGAGTGCTATTTCAGTACTGTCAGACTTGTAGTTCAAGAGTAATGGAATGATAAGTATTTCCCTCCTGCCCCTTTTACTGATGTAACACTGCTCACTTCTGAGCAGCAAGACTGTCCGTATGGTTTGCAGAGAGGGACAATCTTCAGGAGGCATAAGGGAAAACCTGAAAAACCTGTCAAGGGGGGGGCAAGGTTTTCCTTATGCTCACAGTACGAAGATTGTCTCTTGCTGTGAGCTGACTGGTCAAGAGACCAGATTCCACATCTGAGGGGAGGTGGCTTACACTAGGTAAATGGGGTGGGAGGGGAAATCTTTATCAATTAATTACTCTTGAACTACAACTCTGACAGTATTGAAATAACACTCTCCATGGCCCAAATACTATGACAATTAATTGGAGCTGCTGGTTTTGTGAATTATTACTATCTCTTTAAAATCCCCATTAAAATCAGTGGGGATTTTGGGTGTTTTTAGTTCTCCCCTATAGTGCAAATAGTTTGCCCCAGAACTCTGCAGTTTTTCTATTTAACATACTGCCACAAATATTAAAGGCTACAATTCTCATTATCATGATGGTTACTGTAGTCCATAACAGACGGATGGCCTCAGGTTTCCCATCACTGGTATAAAGAAACACTGAACAAGTGAGCACAAGCACATAGCAATCAAATATGAAATATGCACAACGAAAAAAGTATTCTTATGTTTAACCCATTGGGTTCAGTTTCAAAATTTCACATACAAAACAGCATGCAGCTACACAATGTGTTAAGCTTGTCACTGTGATGAAAAGGGCAACATGAGAATCTCACCCTGCATCAAAGTGTGAGATTCTCATGTTGCTTCCTTAAACGACACTTCAATCCAACCCACGTTCATTTTAGTGCCCACAGCATCCAATTTACTGCCCGCATATATAAGCATAGCTGTGTGCCTCCCACCTCCTTCATCCCCTCAAACATGAATTGGTTTTCGGGGTATGAATCCAGAATGGAATGCACAGTGATTTGTGTCTCCTCCTGCTCTACTGGTTGTGAAGAAATGGAAATAGGGTTATCGGATAGGCAAGCATAGTAAGAAAATGACCCGCGTAGCTGCAATCAAATAGTGTGAATAACTGGGAATTAATCAAGTTTATGTTTCAGACCATGTTTGTAGTCAGATGTTGATTAATTATTAAAAAAAAAGCTAGATGCACTCCGAAACACCATGCAAATATGTAAATTTTTCTTTTTTATGAGGCCGATTCATGATTGAGGGGATGAACGAGGTTGAATGTACACAGTAATGCTTATGTATGCAGGCAGTAAATTGGGTGCTGCGGGCACTAAAATGAATGCAGTAGGTATGCAGGCAGTAAATTGGATGCTGTGGGCACTAAAATGAATGGGGAAGGTATACGGGTAGTAAATTGGATGCTGTGAGCACTAAAATTAATGTGGAAGGTACGCGGGCAGAAAATTGGATGCTGTGGGCACTAAATGAATGCAGAAGGTATGCGGGCAGTAAACTGGATGCTGCAGGCACTATGCTGGTTAGATTGAAGCGCCTTTACAGGACACGACTTGAGAATCTCACACTTTGATGCAGGGCGAGATTCTCACGTCTCCCTTTTCATCCTTAATGAGCTGTGTAGCCTCACGCTGCTTTGTATGTGACGTTTTAAAAGGATACCAACCCATTGTGTACTAGCGAGGTATTCAAGGTGTTACAATTCGTTGGATACCACTCTGTCACTCAAAGAGTTAAAAGTCAGTTTAAGTGAATGTGAACTCAGTTCATTTGTTTTTTTCAGAATTGCTCCTCTTTTAGGTCGTGCATAGATCCAAAGTCATTGGTTCTCACCCTGGTTACCATGGCACTTTGGTGTGGCCATTCTTTTCTATAAAGACTTTTGACAAAAAATGTGAAAGTTGAGTTTCATTTGTATATTTCTGGAAACTGTTATGCACAACATGTTTGTTTTTGTTATCCTGATTGAGTAACTTAACCCTTTAAGGACCAGGGTACTGGGAATAAACTTCCCTTAAGGACTTGCTATGACCATCACTGGTCCTTAAGACAAAAACTGAGTAACGGTCATAGCACGGAATGTCTTCCTTAAAGCAGAACTTTCACATAGTATACAGTTGCCCTCCAATAATTAAACATATGGTGACTAGCTTCATAATACTTCTATTACCTCTCAGAAGTACCAGATTCTAAAGAAATCGTTAAACTTCGGAGACCGGAAGGCAGGCATTGGCACAGACATCTTGTCTTAGAGACATCTGCGTGACTGCGCTGTCAGTCCTGGTCTCCTCTAAGAAGCATTGCACTGTGCCATAAGGCACAGGAAGGGACTGATGGCGCAGGCGCACAGGTGGCTCTAACCTGGCCATCAGTCTCTGAAGATTAAGGATTTCTTTAGATTCTGGCACTTCTGAGAACTAACAGATGTATTATCAAGCTAATCTCCATATGCATAATTATTGAAGTGTGACTGTATACTATGTGAAAGTTCTGCTTTAAGGGGTTAATTATTAGGGGTTTATTTATTAGATGCTGGGGTGCCACAAAAATTATAGACCAGTGGTTCTCAAAGGATTCATCCATCTGACACCCCACCACTCTAATGCCTGGTCTTCTCTCTGACTCTCCATCCTCTCTGACATGCTATCCCTTCCACCTGACACCAAACCACCTTCTCTGATGGCTCGTCTTCTTCTCTCTGACATGCTATCCCTTCCAGCTGACACCAAACCACCTTCTCTGATGGCTCGCCTTCTTCTCTCTGACATGTTATCCCTTCCATCTGACACCCCCACCACCCTGTCTGATGCCTGGTCTTCTTCTCTCTGACATGTTTTCTCTTACACCTAATACCACACCACGTTCTCTGATAGCTTGTTTTCTTCTCTCTGACATGTTATCCCTGCCCTCTGACACCCCCATCATCCTCTCTGATGCCTGGTATTCTTCTCTATGCCTCTCCATCCTCTCTGACATGCTTTCCCATCCATCTGATACAATACAATATAAATATATATATATATATATATAAACTAGTGATATCAAATGAAGATACACTAGTGATACCACATAGGTTACAATAGAACTATAGCTACACCAGTGGTACCGGAGCTAACAATTGAAATGGAGCTACACTCGTGATATCACAGAGCTTACAATTCTGTGATTACTACTGGGTATTCAAATACTTGTATAGGTATATTTCAGCTGGAGAAAGAGAGGAGGCAAAAGGGGAAGAAGAAGGAAAGAGGGGAGAGAGGAACGTTTGGTGAGAAAGGGAAAAGGGTTGGAGAAAGTAAAGTGGAAAGACAAAATGGAGAAAAAGAGGCAGGGCGAGGAACAAAGGTAAGGGGGGAGTGGGAGAGAAAGAATTGACATGAGTAACAGGAATAGACCAGAATATGTGTATTCCCATTTGAGTGCAATGCATGCTGGTCATTTATCTTATCAGCCAATGTCTGAGAAAATAAAAGATTATTGTGCATAGTGCAAGAACGAGAGTATACACATTATGGCCCCAGGTTCCTGTTAGCAGGAGACACAGAGAAAACATAACAGAGCGGCTAGGACAGTTCAAAAAATTACTATTCCTTAAAATTTTTGGAGGGGTAGGTGGCATAACTCCTTTAAATCTAGAACTGTGGAATACAGTATGTTAGCACTGTACAAAAGCTATACATATGAATGTGCCTTATAGCATTCCTTGACATCATCCTACAGGCCATCAGTTAGTTGAGTGTGCATAATAGCCACACACATTTGTACCAGTACAACATTAATTGCCCTGAGGTCTGCCAACAAAACACACCATTCTCTGTTTGTTTTACCCTTATTTACACATTCAGAAACAACTATAGACTCTAGGGAGTATCTACTGATTTTATACAGTTTGTGCAGTATCTTGAATGCAAATCCATACATGCAGCCTCTTTATATTCAGTACATCATACTAGCAAAAAATATGTTGATTATTTGGTCATAGCAGGACCACACTAAAGCAGAGTTGGTCATTCTGTGGTTTGAGTATCATTTAAATTATCCTCAACCAACCAATGGCAGTTACAGTACAAAAACTTGAGAGCCACATGCTGCAAATGCTGGTAAACACATTCACAGCAAAGATATAAAACTTGTGTATGGGTAGAATAGATGAAATAAAGGATTTGACACCACATATAAACACACACAAATCCAAATTGGTATGTACAACTGTTTGTACGTATACATACATCACTGGGCCTTAAACAACATAGAATAATGTGCTCCGCATTTGGTGTAATGCCCACACAATTCTCCCTTTTCTCCTCAAGGTTCCCCAAACTGCCAAATAAGGCACATCAGAAGTGAGGACACTCTTCAGTGACATAGGCCAGGACACAGAATTGCACTCACTTGTTTCTGCTTGCCAGTAGTCAAAGGATTTCAGATCCCACTCCAAATATTCCTATTGGCTCTCACTCAGACAGGACTGTGTAGATATGGGCGAAGATTCTTGAAGTCAATTTTTTTTTTGCCAAAAGTATATTGTGGTATACTTGCAATGTTTTAACCTTTTGAGTGCCAGATAGGTATCCAACGCAATGCACTGGATACCTCTCTGGCACTCAGAGGCCTAGTGTGTCCAACTAATTGCTGGGTTTCGCCTACAGAAGCCATGCAGCCACTTCTGATCATTTCCCTTTCCCACTTGGCCTGTCACACAAATACACTTCAGTTGCTAAGCAGCACACTTCCCTTCTGTCCCGAGTTGATGGCAGCCCAACAAATTAAATATGTATGCACACAGGTTGCTTGCGTTGGTCCGGCAGCCTTCCGATGGCAGCAAGAGGCAGTTGTAGGGAGGCTGCGGCCACCGGCCGAGATTTGTGACCAGCCTGGGAGGCAATTGCCCAGAATGCACCCATGAAAGCGGAGTGCTACTCCATACAGATGGTCCCATCTGTGGGTTATGACGGAGCTGCATCTGGGGCGGGTTAAACTATGATTGGCTGGCTGAGGCAATGTCAGACGGGAAGCCTCAGCCAGTCACATTTGTATATTTCAGATGGGAAGCCAGTCTCATACAGCAACAATTACATTCATGCGGGGCTAATACAGCACACAAACACGCTGGTGGCCACATGCGGCCACAGTGGCCGCATTTGAGAACCACTGTTCTAGACTATGTGTTAGTGGTGCCTTGAGCAATAATAGATTGCGAACCACTGTCCTATGTATTTTAACATAGGAAATTTAGAGCAGGGATAGTACATATGTTATGTATCATTGATTGACTCTCAAGTTGCTATATTATATCACATTGTTTCAATTATACACGTTGTTATTAGTATATCATGTTGTTACCAATATACATTGTATTATCTCACTCCTTCCCCATTAGTAGCTTCTTTACTAGAGACACAGCACCATTACATCTTTCCAGTTTCTACTGTTTTATACATAAGCATCAAACACAAGCTTTTGATTTGATTGCGTTAACCCAAATTCTGAGATGTGTATGTAGTGGCAAGCAGTAGCTCACCACCAGAGGTCAGATTGGGAGGCAATGAGATACTAGGAAACTGATTTATGTACAGCAGGGTGTGCTCTCCAGAGACAATACATGTGAAAAGATTATTGCTAACATTGACTGACACCCTACCCAGGACAGGTTGTGATCCAGACGCACTGGCTAATACATAGAGGCTGATTTAAACCGATTTTAAGGAGAACATTGCCTAATAATAACATTCCACCTTACCTTACTATGGCCAGAAAATCCTAATGGCCTCTATGAGTTTTGAGGTTGTATCTTAAGAATGCCATGTGATCAGAGTCTGTGATTCCGCTGTCAGCTGCTATGTCCGCCCCCATGGACATGGAATCCGGGACTGATTGAGCAAGTTATCACCTGAACAATACTAAGGTAAGTAGAAGGATGTTATTAGGAGGAATTAGTTCTCCTTTAACCCTTGGAGTGCCAGAATGCATTGCATACCCCTCTGGCACTCAAAGGGTTAATAAGAAGCTGGAGCAAATCAAAAGCTCTGCGTGGAACAAATGAAAATGATTAACATGCAAGGGGTTAAAAGCCCCATTTAAATCAATCGGAAGTGTTGTAATTTGAATTTGCAGCTATGATGCAGTTGTCTGCCCTAGAATTGCACCATTTATTAAAGGGATATTAAAGGTTCACAATAAAAGCAGCTCAAATGAATCTTCATAATATTTGAGCCATGGAGAGTGTTATTTCAATACAGTCAGAGTTGTAGTTCAAGAGCAATTGAATTATAAAGTATATCCCTCCTGCCCCTTTTATCAAGTGTAAGCCCCCTCTCCTCAGATGTGGAATCTGTTCTATAGACCAGACAGCTCACAGCAAGGAACAATCTTCTTACTCTGAGAACAATGTAAACCCTGCCCCCTTGACAGGTTTTTCAGGTTTTTCCCTTATGATCACTGAAGATTGTCCCTCTCTGGGAACCGTCTGGACAGTCTTGCTGCTCTGAGGTGAGCAGTGTTACCTCAGTAAAAGGGGCGGGAGAGGTATACTTTATCATTCAATTACTCTTGAGCTGCAACTTGGACAGTATTGGAATAATGCTCTCCATGGCCCAAATACTATGAAGATTAATCTGAGCTGTTTTTTTTGTGAAATATTACAATTCCTTTAAATCTCTGATGAGTGCATGATTCACATTCCGAGACTCGTTGGATTAAACAGAGAATTCCTAACAAGTAGACAGTGGTTGGTTTACAAATGCAGTGTATTCATATGCACAGTAATACATGAAATGCAGCAAACATATTTTTTCATCCACCACACAATTCTATCCCACTCATATTCAGTCACTCATACACACTGTCACACATTTGATACATAGATACCATACCGGGTAATCTTGTGGTAAAGAGCTAAATTAACATACATTCACACACAACCATGCATGTACATATACACATACAGGTGTGCACACATGCACAGGCATGCACACTCACACACACATAAACACACATGTACACCTGCACATATGCACACCCACATAGGCACACATACACACACTTGCACAAATTAGCATGCACACCGACATACCACAGATGTGCACACCACGTATAAACACATACACATGCACACTTGCATGCAAGCACACACACACACTTAGATGTATGCATTCTAATTAGAAATGGATGATCATGGCAACCCTCCTCCAAATATCTGTCTGACGGGAGAATTACTGCAAAAAAAAAAACACAGGGCAGTTTAGTTTGCACCACAATGAAATGTATTCAGGAAACTAAACACTAGCAATTCTGGAGCAAATCAACTGAATTAAAATCAATACGATTTTTCGGGATGCTCATTTCTCAACTATGGTGCAGTTTGTGTCAATATTGCACCTGATTAGCTTCCTAAATACATCTCTGTGGGGTTAATTCACAAGCAGCACAGACAGACACAGATATGCTGGACTCCTGCAGTTTAGTACCTCACTGATATTTGGGTACTTATTTACTTAGAAATTAAAGGGAAATGTCTGTATCTAACCAAGAAAAGTAAAAAAACAAATTTGAGAGATATGTAATAAAAGAATGGTAGTAATGTGTGTAACAGGGCAAGTTGCTGAGCAGCAAATGTCCCCCAATGTGTCCTACCTGGTTCACAGGCCAGCACAAAGCTGCAATTCTGCTTTCCTAGCAGTAGGTGTCTCTGTGACTCTTGCCACCACTTCTTTTCTTTCACTGGCCTTGTTTCTGTGCAGAACAATGTGAGAGATGGGATCTCCTGAATGTCCTAGTGATAATGTCTGTCAAGAATAGTGAGGTGAGTATTCTTTTTTTTTTTTAATACATTGTACACCATCCCTAGACATTTTGGTGCACAAATACATAAAATTCAGGAAAGTCTATAATTCATATAATAATTCTATAATGTGCGCATTTTCATGTATAAAACAAATGAAAATAACATATTTCTACCATTGCATGCCTAATTTTTCATTATTTCTGCTGCATTCCCAAAGTTCCTTCAGCAACATGTAAATGGGAGCACACAGTGAGAAACGGGATCAAACCAGGGTTTTGAAAAGAGACACTTGATGCTCCCATTGGAACAGGCAACTGCATCAAGCAAATAGTTACCGCATGACGCAGGTCCCCATTCATCCTCTGTGTTGGGCTTGAAAGCTATGAAGAATATCTCCAGAGCTTGTGACTAACGGCGCGATGCAGGAAATGTGCGCAATTGCTATTTCCCCTGTGAAAACCAGTAGGGAATAGGTTTGTGCATGATTTTGTTGAACTGCACATGAAAGAATCAAGATTAGCGAATGGCTGCGTATATTTATTTTTTTTGTGGGCGTGGCTAAGATTAACAAATCTGTGTTAGTGGAATAGTGAATGTGCCTAATGCAAGAACTGCTATTGCGAATGAATTTATACGTCTGTGTACTGATGCGCAATTCAAGAAGCATTCGGTATTTAACTTTCTGGATTAGAACATGCACAAAATCTATCTGCGCACAAAAATTCCTTTATCCGATGCGAACATTTCTTGCATCGCGCCATAAGAGCCAAAGGCTTCCATACCTCTCAACATTTTAAATGGCCAAAGAGGGACACATTTGTTTTAGGGGGTGTTTCTGGGGGGCGTGGCTGGTGGTCAGGGAATTAATGAGTATTTTTTTTATTATTTCATGACCTACTGATACTTCTTTATGTAAATGAATACACAGTCTAATTTATGAAACATTAATGTGCATTGTATTGCTGTAGAGCAATATGATACACTTATATACATACCACACAGTCTGATCTTCTAGAGTGGGAAAGAGGAATTTGGTTCTCAAAGATAGACTTTCCCTTCTAAAGAGAGATCCTTGGAAGGTAGGGACCTCCAGGTTGCTTTCCGGAAAAAGAGTTCAGTTTTCTGACATCCTCTCTGCCCCCCCAAACCATTAATAAGACATGTTTTGGAGCTGCACAATACAAACAATTTTTACAAAGTCTGGCAAGATACATGCCCTATAAATGGTGCTTTTAACTCCTTGTATTCTAGAGTGGTCTGCTATGTTGCAGCTGATTTGCCCCAGGATCAATACATTTTCTTTGTGCATATGGACCACTCTGCATAGAGGTGTATGCAAAAGTGTGGGCACCCCTGGCTAAAATTGCATGTTTTGTTGATTTTCCAAGTGAAAAAAGTTAACACAACCTCTTCAGTGGACAAACTTAAACCTGACATATACCTGCAAATTGTAGTGCACAGTTTCTATTTATTTGCTGAATTTAACAGATTGAAAAAATAAAAAATAAAACAGAAAATGTGGCATGTGCAAATGTGTGTGTACCCTATCAGTCAGTACTTAGTAACATCCCATTTGACAGAAATCATAGCCTCCAAGCATTTATTGTAGCCAACAGTTTCTCTATTCTTTCTTTAAGAATTTTTTCTCACTATTCATTGTGGAATGCTTCAAGTTCAGAAATCTTTTCAGGTAGTCTTGTATTCACTGCATGTTTTAGATCTACACAGGGATGTTCAAGTCTGGGGTCTGTGAAGGCCATTCTGGAATCTTAACCACTTAAGGACCAGCGGTCCTTGGACGTTTCCATCCCATAAGGACCGCTTTGATCCTTGCCGACGTGCTGGTACACACGATCTGTTGCTTGTATCGGTGCGCTGCTTTTGGGCCTGAAAGAGATCGCTCCAGTTTTGGAATGGTCAATTTTAGGCCTCGGTGGAGCTCTGTAAGTAAAAAGTACATGACGTACTGTGACCTTCATTGGTTCTTAAGTATTTAAGGACCATGACGGTCATAGTACGTCATGTAGTCCTTAAGGGGTTAAGCTTTTATTTCTTGAAGTAATTCACGGTTGATTTGAGGTATAAGCACAACACTCTGAGAGGTTCAAAGACTCAAGAAATGTATTAAGAGCTGGAATTGTCTTCACCTAACTTGTACACCTAACAAGTCAATTAAAGGGATAGTAATACTTAGTTTTATCTTTACTTTATTTTGTAGGCATTAAAAAAACATGAAGAAAGATATGTCTTATCTCTCAAACCTTTATGGTTTATGAGATATTCACAAGCAAAGTTTCCCCCTCCCGCCCCTTTTACCTAGTGTAAGCCATCTCTTATAATAAATAACAGCAGGGGACAATCCTCTTCCTATGAGAACAATGAAAACCCTGCCCCCCTTGACAAGTTTTTCAGGTTTTTCCCTTATCTTAATTGAAGATTGTCGCTCTCTGCAGTCTACCTGGGCACCTCCCTTCTGCTCTGGCTGAACAGTGTTACATCAGTAAAAGGGGCGGGAGGGAGACACTTTGTCATTACTCTTGAACTACAACTCTGTCAGAATTGAAATAACATTCTCCAAAGTCCAAATACTATGATGATTAATTAGAGCTGCTTTTATTATGAAACATTACTATCCATTTAAGTTCTGAGACCTTACAAAAAACGCTAGTGAATCAACTGGAAGGGTACCCAAACTTTTGTTATGCCACATTTTCTTTTTTATTTATTTTTTAATCTGTTAAATTCAGCTCATAGAAAGCAATAGTACATTAAAATTTGCAGGAATGTGTGATGTTTGCATTTGTCTGTCTCAGAAAATCAATAAAATGTAATTTGGCCAGAGTTGTCTAACCTTTTCCATACAACTGTAAATAGAGGTGAATGTGCATGCATTTCACACTCACTACATCCACCAAAGCAGGTGAGCGTGCAAGTGTCATACAAAACACAAGTTCATATTTGCTTTTACAATAAATTAATGTGACTTTTATCACAGAATTGGTTAAGGTCACTTCTTCCCAGAAAGGTTGATTACTGAATGAAAATGTTTGGTTATCCTATGCATTGTCATCCAATCATTTGCTGACCAGATTGTCTCCTACTGTATATATAGATAATTCTCGGTTCTTGTGCTTAGACAGGCAATTGGAAAATATCGGCTGGATTCTATTAGATCAATATCTGAAATGGAGAACAACATGCTATAAATGGCTGTGATTATCAGGGCTGTTTTGAGACACAACTGGGTCTTCTGCAAGGTATGAAGTACTGTGCATCTTTAACCCCTTGGTGCAAAACAGGGTATCCAAAATAATGCTTTCTGATGTGTTGGAGAAATCACTGATCTATGGGTTCAAATACTATCTACACCTACTACCCCCTGTTGCAAACAGTGAGACTAAGAACTGGGCAATTCTGGGTCAAACCAATTGGACCATAGGGTACAAATAAACATTACAACTGCCGTAAATGAGGCTTTTAACATCATTAATTCCTATTGATGTTTCATATGCATTGCTTTAGAATATGTTGGTGACCTCTCGCTGTCATTCAAGAAGTAAAAAGCCTCAGTTAAATCGCTGAGGATTTGGTAATAATTATAGGTTCCCTATGGTGCAGTTGGTTGTTCCATTTCTGCTTAGTATAAGAGCCTCAGTGAGAATTCAATCTAATAGAAGCTGAACAGAATTTTGAACTTATGTGCTCACTGTTCTATAATATTCTTACTATTCTGTACAATTACACCCACAGTAGCATCTCGGGGGAGATTCACTAAGTTGTGATAAAGAGGTGATAAAGCAGATATAACTTATCCAATGATATTACTTCACCAGTTCCTATGTTATTCTATAGAGCCTATGCACTAATATCTCCAAAGCTGAAGAATTCTTAGTGCATAGTCTCCATAGAGTAACACAGAAATTGGAGAAGTGATATCACTGGATAAGTCATCTCCATTTTATCGCCTCATTATCAACCCTTAGCGAATCTCCCCAAATGAGTTTCATGTCCCTCTTTACACAGTGCTGAGGATTTTGCACCAGACTTCACACACTGAGCAGACTGTATTGTGTGCCCCAAATAATCTGAGTTAGGGAGATCCAGAAGATTCCAGCCCATGTTGTACAACAATTAGAGTTCCCCCTTCATTTTTAGGAACAGAACTATTCATAAAAGGCCCTGGCTACTCAGTATGCCTTATATGGAAAATCAAAATGGAGCACATCTGGGTCAAACCAACCACACCATTGTGGAATTTTTTCCCCAAACTCCCTTTGATTTAAATGGTGATTATTAACTTCTCCAATGCATTTCTTCACAGGCTAGTGAATACCTCTCTAGGATTAAGATGATTAAAAGCCTGTTTTTAAAGTGTTAGTAATGTCTACAAAAAGTTTTGTTGCATTTAGAAGAGCTTAAAAAGCTGAGCTAAATACAAAAAACCTTATCTCTCAAACCGCTATGGTTTAAGAGGTACAGGCGTTTAAAGTTTGATCTCTCCTACTGACAGCTGTAAAGCTGTCAGCAGGTGCTTGAGCAGAGCCCCGATCTCGTTACTTAAGACGAATCCCTTAATTGTAATGGTCCAAAACGAGTGCTTGAAAACCAGGCACATGTTTTAGACCATTCCAATGAAGGGATTCGTGGTAAATAATGAGATTGCGACACTTCTCAAGCGCCTCCATGTCGACCGACACATCTCCTGCTGACAGCTTTACAGCTGTCAGTAGGAGACAGCGAACTTTAAAAGCCTGTATCTCTTAAACCATAGCGGTTTGAGAGATAAGGTTTTTTGCATTTAGCTCAGCTTTTTAAGCTCTGCTAAATGCAAAAAAACTTTTTTGTGGACATTACTAACACTTTAATGAAAAGGAATAATTTTCATTTTATTTGTTCCCTATGATACAGTTGGTTTGCCCCAGAATTATTTTGGTTCTCCTTAATATATCAGCCTCAGTATTTAGAAATGTTACATGCATTTAATTTATTTTGTCTTGTGGTATTTCCTCTCAGCTAACAGCCAAATATCTCCTGGCATCCGACTTAATTTCTCACATGCAGAATTATGTGCCGAGGCTGGTTTTAACATTCAGGAGCTAAAGCTGCAAAAATAACAGAATATATATATATATATATATATATATATATATATATATATATATATATATTTACGAAATGTGTATTAGAATTGGGAGCAAATAAGTACTCCTCCATACTTTGCTTTAGGGCTTGTGAGCTGCGGATAAATTAATATGTGGGAATTTTCTTATACTGTTGGTTAATTTCTACAATCAGATACCACTGTATCCTCAGCTTCAGCCCTCAACAAATGGACTACTAAAAATACATTAAAAGTAATAGTTATATCACCTCTTGTAAGCAACTAACAGATTCAAAATTAGATAGTAAAATCAGCCAATCAAAAACGGAGCCAGCCCGTGGTTTCAAAGCCAGTCAGCAAATTCCTCAGTTGCTTATGTCAGCCCCAACAGAAAAAATCTAGCTGCTTGCTAGAAGTGATAAAAGAAGTAAATTCTTATAAAACAGTTTTTTATATATATAAATATGTATTTTGTTTGATTGTTTGCTTATTTATTGCAGAATTTTGATTTTGTTGCATGTTATTTTAATAGTCCATATATTGCGTGTTGCAGCTGAAGATACATGGTAATAGATTGCCACTTTATTCAGTAGCATATACAGTAGGTAGTGATGGGTGAAAATCTTATTTTTCTGCAGGAATTTCTGCAGATTTGCCAAATGTCAAAATTCCAACAAGAAATATATTATATAAGAGGAGCACACTTATATTCACGTATATAGTCAAAACCCACATCAGTTTATAATATGGGGTGCACTCTACCTCTTCAAAAAATAATACATAAACCACAGAAGAACGAAAGATAAGAGATTTAAACTGAGGCACATGACCAATAAAAAGTAACATTAAACAAAATTAACCCTTTGAGTGCCAGAGGGGTACACAACGCATTGCAGAGCAATGTGTTGCGTACCCTTTCTGACACTCAAAGGGTTAATAAAAAGTTATAATATATTTATTAATCAAATACGACAATCCCTAAAACCATAAATGTGCAGCAGGGCCATCCATACCCACATCCCAGGTCCCAGTCCCACCCTAACCACACATAATCCCCAAGTTCTACCAATTCAATACCCTATATAAAACATACTAAGAGGAAAAGCCAGTTCTTTTTTTTTCCTCTTAGTATGTTTTATATAGGGTATTGAATTGGTAGAACTTGGGTATTATGTGTGGTTAGGGTGGGACTGGGACCTGGGATGTGGGTATGGATGGCCCTGCTGCACATTTATGGATTTAGGGATTGTCGTATTTGATTAATAAATATATTACAACTTTTTATTAATTTTGTTTAATATTACATTTATTAGTCATGTGCCTCAGTTTAAATCTCTTATCTTTTGGTCTTCTTTGCTTTATGAACTGTCAGAATTCCCACTAATTGAAAAAGGCTAAAATGTTTGCCTTTTTTGGTAACGTCTTTATATTTTCAGTGGGAACTTTGCAAATTCCTGAGGGGGTGGGGGGGGGGGTAGTCTTGCAGCAAGGCTTGGCTTGCAGGACAGGTAAGTGCAGTTGTATGGCTACTGTGTCTGAGACAGTGGTGAGGGGTGGTTAGTGCTTGTGGTTTTATGGGGGCAAGGTCTGGGATGCAATGTGTGGTTATGGTTATTGTGGGGCAAGATTCAGTAAGCAATGTGTGGTCCTATGGTTACTGTGGAGTAAGGCTGGGGGGACAGTGTGTGTGATTCTATGGTTACTGTGTGGCAAGGCTGAGGGACAGTGTGTGGTTCCCTGGTTACAGTGGACAAGTCGGGGGGGGGCAATGTGTAGTTCCTTGGATATTGTGGGGTAATAATAATAATATATTATAGAGTATTAGCACCCCTTGCTTTATTGTGCAAGGTTTTGCCCTTTATTCTTTAGGTACAACTGAGTGCTCCTAGTCCAATAACATTTAGATAGATATTGTGGGGTAAGGCTGAGTAGGCAGTGTGTGATTCTGTGGTTAATGTGGGGTAAGAATGGGGGGAACAACGTGTGATTCTGTGGTTACTGTGGGGTAAGAATGGGGGGGGCAGTGTGTGATTATGTGGTTACCGTGGACATGGCTTGGGAGGAAATGTATGATTCTGTGGTTACTGAGGGGCAAGGCTGGGTGGACAGTGTGTGGATTTATGGTTAACATGCATCATAGAGAAAAAAGTGGAACATTTTCACTGTTTGCGGGAATTCTCACCAAAGATGAAATGTGCTTTTTTTTATGCTGTTTTCTCTTTTGGGGCAAAATATTTCACCCATCCCTAACAGTAAGTAAAAAGTAAAAAGGAAATTCCAAAAATATTTTAAATGATTTATTTTCGATATCATCACATTCAAATGTCTAGGGGCGAGATCAATGCAATGGTCCTTCTTTGTTACATAGGGGTGGGAAATGGAAGTTTGGGTAGCGGCCCCCATCCAAAAGTCAGTTGAGTGGAGAAATTAGGTTTATTTTTCTTCCTTGACACAGCCTAATGGGTTGGGTAGAAGGTAGTTAAAAGACATATTCATTTTTTTATCCCCACCCCAAAACTGAGAGGGTAGGAGAGCCCTACCAAGTGTACATTATTTCCAAAGACCATACACTCACCATATACATATGTTAGCATTTAATGCCAAAACCTGCAGGATAGGTGGATGGGATGGATTTGCTGTAGTTTTTCAACCCTCCCTTCCCTACCTGAGATGAGAGGAAGGGGATGCATTTATGGCTTCCATGATTCGTAACGTCCCCATCTGATCACACAGTAATTTAAGGCCTAAAAGCATAACGGTATAGTGATAGGGGGTCAGAATATAGCTTTATACCATCATGAGCTTAATACCCCAAAACTCACATGCACAGGTTTATAGGAAATTCAATCATGTATTTCCAATTGGACATTTTGTAATGTTTTGTAGAAGGGGGATATATTTTTACTCCTTTTATTGAAGTTCTTTCTATGTATTGAGAACGACAATTGTTACCATGGTTACAACGTAAAAATAGTCATTCTCAGAGAAAAAGCAGTGGTTCTCACTTTTTATATGTTCATTCAATCTGTTTACATATAAAGCAACAGCTGTATTTTGGTTCTAAATAATAGAGTTTTACCTGCAACAGCGTCAAACACAATTAAAAAAATAAATAAATAAACAAGTCTGCAAATCCAGTTTTATCATAGAACTCTTAAAACAACAATTCAAGCGATCTTTTTTATGTGATGGGGGATTATGCACATATCTACCCCACATTTACCCTTTTGCCTGAATTCTTGCATGTAACAATGGAAATATCTTTCTACTGAATTTTTAAAATTATCCTAAAAATAAGATTTTTTTTCCATGCTCCTTTTCTCACAGAACAGCACAAATAGCTTCAGAACATTTCATGACAATATTCCTCCTTTAGTAAATCATGCTGTCTCTCTTCTGACTATATGTTTGGGCACAAATTTACATGAAATTCCAGAGGGAGAATGTACTAAAGTGTCATGAAGATATGATAAATGGGAGTTAAACTCTCTTGTGACATAAACATTCTAATTCTTAGGTAATTCTGTGGAGCCTATGAATTTGATATCTTAAGTTATAGACATCATAGTGCTTAGGTTTTTTACGATGACACAGAAATTGATGAATTTATCAGATTGGAGAATGTATCTCAACTTTATCACTCATTAGTGCATAACACCTCTGATGAATACTTTGAATCAAATAGCTGGGTTGATGGGGTTTCATGCCCCTTAGCCAATGTCTGACTGGTGCATAAAGTATTAGTCACAGTGGTCACAGAATCACACATAGACTGTTGGGTATGCTGGTGAGATAGCTCAGTGGTAAACTACCTGACTGCAAGGCTTGCTCAAACCTCAAGGTTGTAGGTTAATATCCTGGCAAAGTCAACCCAGCCCTTCATCCTTCCGAGGTTAATAAATGAGTACCATTGATTGGGTAATAACTTATTTCAGCTGCCAATTTGGTTAATTTCAAGAGCATGCACTGAAAGCGCTTCAAATCCCACTGGTAGAAAGGCGCTATATAAATACTAGCTATTATTATACCTCAGCTTTGTTCCACTGTACACTGGTAGAGCCTCATATACTGTCTGACACACTAACCTTGTTCCATTGTCCACTGGTAATCACAGAGCTAGGCATGCATCCGTTGCCTAATTGCAGTCACATGACCACCATACACTGTCTGACACCTCAAACTTGTTCCACTACCGACTGTAGCACAGCCAGACATACTTTCTCTTACAGCCTTGGTCCACTCTCCACTGGTTGTCAAAGAACCACACATACACTGTCTGACACTCATCCTTATTCTACCTTCCACTGACCACACATACACTAACTGTCACCCCAGACTTATTCCAGTGTGGTAGTCACAGAGCCACACAATCATGGTCTGTCATTAAAGCAATGTTCCACTGTCCACTGGTAGTTACTGAACCATACACAACTATCTGACCTCTCAGTCGTGTTCCACTGTCCAATGGAAGAAACAGAACTACACATGCACATAGTAGAGCAGCCTTGTTCCACTGTTCACTGGAAGTGGTAAAACTACACATACATGGTCTGACACTCAAGCTTTGTTCCACCTGTAGGAAGCACTGTGTACAGTGTAATGGTGCGATAGGGATGCATAGTGCATTAACAATAGTGCACTATGCAGCGATATTTCACCATTATACCACTCAGCCCTATTGCACTATTGCTTGTAGGGTGAGATGCACCATTAGATGCCCCAAGCTATTGATAAGACCTGGGGCTTTAACCCCCTGGTGTTCAATTAATTGCTTCTCAGTGTATTGTAGCTCTCTCTGGTCTCTGTGTGGTTAAACATTGGGGCTTTAGTCCCTAAACCTCTAAGCTGCCCTTTACCTTTATTTGCTTCTCTCAGCCTGGGATCTCCTGAATGTTACATGCAGTTCTACCTCTGGCTCCACACTGCTTTCCCTGGTAGTTTTCCGTACACTGAGGTTATCTCAGTGCTCCTGGAAGTGCTAAGTGTGAAATCGTAAATAGGTTGGCTCCACAGAAATGTTCCATTCTGGAGGTCACAGCACAGAATAAACTACCTACCAATAATAAAGAAATCAGTAATGAGAGGTCCAATGGCCCATGCTGGCCCACTTCCTGTGGGCTAGTCTGATAGTTATGGGTGGGCTGTCCTTTTTAACACAAAGGTCCTGGCTGCTTCAGTTGTGACTCCAGTTTGTGAGAATTCCCTGCACCTATCTCACACCCAGTACAGTACCTGTATTCTATAGCACCTTACAACTCCCAGTTATTACTTACTGACCAAGATGTCTGCTCCTAGTGACCATTGGGAATCATTTTTGTGCAGCTTGACACCTATATGCTAATCTTTAATTAGTACTGGATATCATTTCTATAGAGATAGACATGATTCTTTGTGGAAGGACTGCAAGACCCCAGGTTCCTCCCACAAAATCTTTTTAGTGTAAAGAAAGAAATTGAAAGAATTTGGCCTTATGTTGCGCGATGCAAGAAATGTGCGCCTCTGCTAAAGGCATTTTTGTGCGCAGATAGAGCTTGCGCATGTTCAAATCCAGGAAGCTGTATGCCGAACGCTTTTTGAATTGCGCATAAAAAATTATTTTTTATGACAACATTACACAGACATATAAATATGTTCGCAATAGCACTTCCTGTATTAGGCGCATTCACTGTTCCACTCACACAGATTTGTTAATGCTGGCCACGCCCACACACACACAAACAAATGCACAGCTGTTAGTTAATCTTGATTTTTCATGTGCAATTCAACAAAATCATGCGCAAACCTATTCCCTAGTGGTTTTCACACTGGAAATAGCGATTGCGCATGTTTCGTGCATTCTGCCACTATGGCCTTGATACAAAGAATCTTGACAAATATCTATTTAAAATTAAATTAGGGGGAAGCAATCCATGCAAACTTGATTAATAGTGGCCATTCAGATTTTATGCCCAGATTAAGTTAAAAAGTGGTTTAGTACTATGAGGAGTTACTGCTCCTTTAAGAAGAATAATGAAGTAAATGTAAAGGAACAAATCATGGCCAGTCTTTGGCTTCTAAATGGAATATTTTCAGCACTGCAAATTCAGATTAATGTTCAATTTGGCCATAATTCAATATTGCGCTTTTACTGTGTAAAGGGTCATAATGCAATACGTTGTATAATTAGTTAATGCATGTTTTTGATTGAAAGCAGAAAGGCCACTAAGGATTCAAGGAGAAAAAAAAATAACATTTTCATTTATTTTTTTTCTAGAAAAAAAAAGAATTTTGGGATAGCAGACCTATTCATAATACAATTGTGGTCCATTTTAGATAAGTTAACTCTTTGAGGACCACAAGCATTGAGTGCCACTCTGGTCCTTTAGGGGGAAAATAATATTGGCCCATATTTATAAACGCAAACTGGAGTTATTCTGGAGTAAACCAACTGCGCCATAGGGGACAAATAGAGCTTTCTAGTCCCTTGAATTCCAGAGAGGTCTCCAATGAATTACACCACTATGCACTGGAACCCTCTTTAGCATTCAAGGGGTTAAAAGCCCAGTTGAATTTAACAGGAATTTTTATTTGTCCCCTGTGGTGCAGTTTGTTTACCCTAGCATAACTCCAGTTTGATTTTATAGATGTGGCCCAGTGTTCCATAAACAGTTACTGTAAGAGGCACTAATGCTTGAGGCAATGGTGAAGTGTGTCTGATGATGTGTGGCTATCACTTCACAATGGAGACTACAGCACATTTAGCAATATGCACTAAGAACTATCCATGCAAGGGGAGGGGGAAAGACATTGATCATTATTATATGAGTCTGGAGTACCGCGGACGATGTGTTAGGAGGTTAAATGGGAGAGCAGGATACTCTCAGACATCAGTACCAAGAACACCACTAGCCCTCCCTTAACCCTTTGAGTGCCATATGGATGTGCAATGTATTGTTCTGCAGTGCTTGCACACCCTTGTAGCATTGATGGGGTTATAACCCAAAGAATCACCTTCCTCACTTCACACATCACATAGAGCAAAGCAGCTGTTACGTGCACAAAGTGGGATATCCAACAATCAGCTGATTAATGTAAACATAAGACTCACTCCACAAGGCATTCCTTTTTGAATAATCAATACAATGCACATCCCTATGGTACACAAAGAGTTAAGGGAGGGCAGCCACATTAACATATAACTGCAAGAGAAGAACAGGAGAAAAGGCAAAGAAGGTGTCCCTATTTGTATCAGTAATAACCATCACCACCCTTCAGTTGTATGCTCTCAAGGAGAATGGTTGACTAGCTCACATGCGTCTGGGTATTATCTGCTCCCAGTAGTAATATTCAAATGTCACTGGTACTTGTTGTCTGGCTGCTCGCTCTATTTACTCACTCTCCCAATTGGGAGACACCTTAGTACTTACCACAAGATGACTCAGGTCCAGTTTACTGGACTGTTATCAAACCTTAGTGCATCTCCCCAGCTGGATGCTGTATGACAAATATTATGAGGCTGATGTGCCAAGAAAAACTGTGTCAATTCGGGGGCAAACCAACTGCACCATATAGTAAACAAAAAATCCCAAATTCATTCATACGTGCGTACCCCTCTGGCACTCAAAGGGTTAACAGGGCTTTTAAAGGAACAGTAAGGTCTTTATATAACAAAACAAAATATTGTGGCTATTACAATATTTCCCTGATGTCAGCTGTAAAGCTGACAGCAGGAGATTCGAGTTGGCCGACTCGACCTGGCTCTTCAGCAGAACCGAAATACCGCAAAGCACACTTTGTAGACCGTTCCAGTGAAATATTTATTTTTACATTGCGGTATTTCTCCTCTGCTGAAGAAAAGCCTGGATCTCCTGCTGACATCAGTAAAAGGGAAGGGAGGGGAGGATTTTAGCATCGTATATCTCTCAAACCATAAAGGTTTGAGAGATGGGACTGGTATAATTTAGTTTATTTTTGTAATAGCTACAATATTTCGTTTAGTCATATAAAGACATTACAAACCCTTTAATACCTTGGTGGTTATGCAGCAAGGCATGATAAAGAGGTGATAACGCGGAGAAGACGTCTCTAGAGATATCACTTCTCCAGTTCCTATGTTATTCTATGGAGACAATGCACTAAGATCTCCATGTTATCACCTCTTTATCACGCCTTAATGCATCTCCCCCCCTGGAATGCTAAAGAAATCTCTAACTTATTGCAACGCAAACAGAACTGCAATGCGTTCCTTACCGTTCTGGAACTCAGAGGAGGTAAAGTCCACCTTAAATCAATGGAAATGTTTATTTGTACACTATATCACAGTTGGTTTGCTCCAGAATTGGTCCAGTTCTCATTTTTAAATGTGATGTGCTGAGAAAAATTACATAACAACAGCATTAAAAGGAACAAATTAAACTATCTATTGATTTAAATGGGGTTTTAAACCCTTGAATGCCAGAGTGGACTTCAGCACTTTGCATAGGCCAGTGTGACCAATTTCACAGTTATACTATACAAATAAGCAATCTTATTTTTACAATAAAGTACAAAAAAATAAATGCTATTTTATATGTATGACTTGGTATACAGTGGCGTAACTGTAGAGGTCACAAGGGTCGCACCTGCGACCGGGCCCGTGCACTCCAGGGGCCAGGCCTCCCCCTGCGACCCTTCGACCTGGCACTCGCAATCTCCCGCCGGCGCTCAAGTAATGCAGAGCGCTGGGAGATGACATAATCTCCCAGCGCTTTCCATTACTAAGAGGACCGCGCGGGAGCTCCAGGTAGGAGATGGGGGCATTGTGGAGAGAGTCAATGTGGTCGGGGGGGCCCGTGGCACTTCTTGTACCAGGGCCCGGAGGCTTCTAGTTACGCCTCTGGCTCCTCTCTACCATCTAAGGGGTTAACCAACTATCATCAGAGTCACAACTTAAGGATACAAAGAAATATACACATAAACTTAGTGAGCTCTAGCCAGTTTATCAATAGTATTCAATTAGCTACATGTATTTGTGTGGTTAGGAGAGCAGCAATCTTCAAAGAGCTGATCAGATATGCTCAACTAGGAACAAGCCTGCTATAGAATTATGCAGAAAAGTGTCCTACCTAGGGCAAAATCTCATTTTAGCTCACCAATGCTTTCACAGTGAAAATATCCTAAAGCACATCATTCTGATCCAAAATGGTAGTCCAGCCACTAAGTGTCAGGTAATTCCTTGCTGGTCCTCGTCAGTGAGGTGTAGGGTTGCCACCCAGCCAGTATTTTACCGGCAGGCCGGTAAAAAATTGGCTTCTTTCCAATGTTAAGTCTATGGAGGGAATGCCTTGGCCGGTATTTTTTTGAACAAAAGGTGGCAACCCTAGTGAGGTGTTGCTGATCTCTCTAGGCACTGTGAGCAAAGGTTCCACTTCTGGAACCCATTCAGGTTGACCAATCACAAGGTTAATTTGCATACACAAAGAATTGATCAGAGATGCTTAACTAAGGACAAGCCTGATATAGAATTTCGGAAAATAGCTATATCTTGACTACATATAAAGAAAGTAAACAAAAAAAGTATGTCCATCAAATCCTGACCTTTAGCAATAAATAACATGTCACTTACTACAGGTCATAAACCGTAAGGTTTAGTGACATGTTTATGGCCATAACCATGTGAAGCTTGCCTGTTCCGTCAAATAACCTCAGACTGGGCAAGTCCCTATCTGCCTCAAATGAAGTGAACGTGTCACTTCCCTCTAAAGGGTTTTGCTTAGAGTGAAGGTAATATAGTATCACTGTTTTTAATTGTATTATACTAAATACATATTCACTTCGTATTTGAAGCAGGTAGGGACTTGCCCCATCTTAAATGCCTGGACAGCATGGGCAAGCTTCACATGGTTTTGGCAATAAACATATCACTAAACCTCATTACTTAAGGATTATCAATTTCAAAAAGGAAAAAACACTCAAAGGATTGGAAGGTATGTATGAATGTGATTTAATACTATCAGATTTTTTAGATATTACACTATTTTTTTTCTGTCTGTGATAATACCAGCATATAAAAATTAATGTTTCACCGCTTTTATACACATTTATTATGTTTATGCAGTCTCATTGGTTCTTCCCACACTCACACACACTGTTCCATTTACTATGGCACTGTGTAAGTACATGCCTTGTGTAAATCTAAATAACATAAAGAGCTAGAATGTGAAGCTCCCTGTGTGTGTAACTGCACATGCGCAAGTAGAGACTGCCCGAACGATGCAGTAATGCGCAGTAGAGACTGCACAAATGCGCTAGCTTCCAGTCAGAGGCACTGCTAATCCAGTGCGGGGAGCTCCGAACGGCCCACTGCCTCCGGTTCCGGGGCAGCAGCCAAGGCCGCTGGCTGGCACTTTGGCCAATGTACACAGGCCTTCAATACTAGTATTCTAATAAGATAATAAGGCACCCACATATGACACCCTTAGTGTCACCCTATTATTGTATGAACAAGCACATTTTTACATTTACACATATATATGTACATTTTTCCATACCTTAATGGACAATTAATGGCTCCTGTGAACCATTTGACGATCAGAAATTGGATCCCCACAGCTGGAATGTAAACAAGAAGTATATGGTTCTCAACCACAAACCCTGGATTGCATGTGCAGCTTCTATCAACTCTCTGTGTTAGGTGTTCAATACAGACACAGAGGTTCTATGGGGACTAAAGTTATGACTAAAGTTATGACAAAAGACTGATTGGCAAGACTGTCTTGCACTTCAGTCTCTTCTCATTGTAAAAATATGGGAGACCCCTCCTTCTGCTCCATGTCGGTCCTCAAAGACTCACAATGCAGCCCTGGATTCATTGGCATGTCTGTTGCCTGGGGAGCAGATCTGCCGATGGGGCACTGTCCTGGTGACGATTTCCCTTTAGTAGAGTTTAAGGTAAGATATTGCATGTGTTGTTTTTTCAGCAGTTTAGTGGAAATAATTTTCTTTGCACTCATCATCTCTGTATCCTACTAATATTGTTTCCAAACCAAGAAGTAAGGAGTACAAAATAAATACTGATTCATCCAGCGTGCTGTAAAATGGCACAAACAATATTTAATGTAGGTACAAGTGGAAATGTCACTTTGTAACAAATAGGGAGTATATATTTAGCTTTATTTGTCAGTTTGTGCAAATCTGGCAGCACTGCCACGCTGCTCCCCATCCCACATATCACTTCCTACCAGTAAACTAATTTGCATAAACTGACAAATAAATAAAACGAAATATCTCAAAAGCTATTGTTTGAAATAAGAGATGGCTAGCAAAACACTGGTGCTTTGTGTTACAAAGTGTCAGTCCCACTTTATATTTTATCAAATTATGGAATTACTGCAAATTAAATATTATCATTAGAAATCATTTAAAGGGATAGTAACACTTAATATGCAAATAAATATATATTGTAAGGTTTATCCTCCTGAGTAAAACATGGTTACTACCACTGAGAGTCCTTTTGTTCAAAAGTTATTTCAGCTCAAATTTTTTTTTAGGTGCACTATCTCAATGGACTGAAATTTTGCAATGGTGCTGTTTCTACTTCAGCCAATGGACATCTATGGTCAGTTGACCACAAACCTCTATAGGATTGTGTGGCAACAGCTCCACTAAAATTCCAGGCCATTAATATACTGCATCTAAAAAAAATCAATTTTGAGCTGAAATAACATTGAATAAAACACCTTTCAGCATTGGGAGCACCCATGTTTTTCAAAGGAGTATAAACCCTAAAATATATTTTTTGCATTTTAAGTGTTACTATCACTTTAACATTATGATGATGCTTGTGGCAAATGCAAATTTTTGATGAGATTCACTAACTTGTATGTATCATGTAGGATCACACAAAAGAGGTAAGAATGAATGGTTTATGTTCTCTTTAGGACCAGAGTGGTATGCAACACAATATAAAGCAATGCTTTGCACACATTCATACCCCTTTTTTGTGATCCTTTATGAAATATGAAAATTAGTGGACCTCATCAAAATGATGCAAGTAGCTTAGTAAATCTACTATTGAAAGGTGTAGCAATACAAAATCAATTCCAGTTCCTGCCTTAGCCCGTAATCACATTAGAATATCCCTCCCACTATTTTTTATCTTTTGGTCTGGAATTCTTGATTTACACAGTGAGGCTGAGTGATGTATTAAGTAGGACCGGGGCAAATTTGGAGCAAAGCAACTGAAAATAGGGGCTAGATAGCAATTATCTTTGAATTAAATGGGTGGGGTTATGCAGTAAGGTGACTTCTCCAGTGGTATCACTTCTCCAATTCCTATATTTTCTATGGAGCCTATGAACTAAGCTTTCTCCAACTTTGAGAGATATTAGTGCATAGGCTTTATAAAATAACCTAGGAACTGGAGAAATGATATCACTGGAGAAGTTATCTTCAATTTATCACCTGTTTATCATGCCTTAGTGAATAACCCCCGGGATTGTTTAACCCTTTAAGGACTGTCCGTGTGCACTTAAAGACCACGCAGCATTTTTTTTTTTTTTTTAATGCGATCCGATTCAGGGCTTTCCACGTGGCTACATGCCCTGAAATCCAGGAAGTGCCAGGACTGTCACTGGACATGTAGGAAGCTTTTCTCATGATGGTCCTGTAACGTCATTGGTCCTTAAGGGGTTAAAGGGATAGTAATACTTAAAATGTAAAAAAATAGATGTTGTAGGGTTTATCCCCCTGAGTAAAACAAGAGTACTCCCACTGCTGAAAGGAGTTTCATTCAAAAGTTATTAATTTTCAAAGTTTAATTTTTTAGGTGCAATATCACAGTGGCCTGAAATTGTACAGTGGCGCTGTTGCTACACCATCCTATGGAGATTTATGGTCCCAGGACCAAAGCTGTCCATAGGATCGTGTAGCAACAGCGCCACTGTACTATTTCAGGTCACTGTGATATTGCACCTAAAAAAATTCAACTTTGAAAATTAATAACTTTTGAATGAAACACCTTTCGGCAGTGGGAGTACTCTTGTTTTACTCAGGGGTGTAAACCCTACAACATATTTTTTTTTACATTTTAAGTATCACTGTCTCTTTAAATGCCTTGAATGCTAGAGAAGCAATGGATAGGAAACCACACTAGCATTCAAGCACTTCCAATTTAAATCAATGTTATTTTGGGGACTTTATATTTGTTACATATGATACAGTTAGTTTGCTTTAGAATTGATCAGTTCTTCTTAGTGCATCAGCCTCAGAGGCCCTTTTAGATACAGACAAGCATCATTTTCATAGTAGCTAGTATGGTGTGTTGAATGGCACCATCTCCAGGCGCTTTAACAGACAGCAACTGGATACCATATTAAATGTAATATATTAGCACCAACATATTGTAAACCTCTTGAGTGCCAGAGAGGTACGCAATGCATTGCAGAGCAATGCTTTGCGTACCTCTCTGGCACTCAAAGGGTTAAGTGCCTTTGCTTAGGTGTCTAGCAACATCCACTGGAAAATGGTGGCTATTATTCCTATATGATATTTATAAAGAGACAACCTATTTCTTAGTGCTGTACAGTTGGGACCATAATTAAAATATACAAAGTCTGATTTACTAAGAAATGGTGCAATTCTGAAGCAAGCCAACTGCTCCATAGGAGACAAAAATAATCCCCCAATTCCTTATGATTCTTATGATGCTAGAATGGTCCCCAATACATTGCCTCATAATTAGTTGGAGATCTCTCTTGTATGCTACAGTTAAAAGGACCACTTAAAGGGATAGAAATGTTTCTCAAAAACAGCAGTTCCAATTAATCTTCATAGTATTTGGTCCATGGAGAGTGTTATTTCAATACTGTCAGAACTGTAGTTGAAGAATAATTGAATAATAAAGTATCTCCCTCCCACCCCTTTTACCTAGTGTAATCCACCTCCCCTCAGATGTGGAATCTGGTCCTGGGACCAGACAGCTCACAGCAAGGGGCAGTCTTCTTACTGTGAGAACAATGAAAACCCTGCCCCCACTGGCAGGTTTTTCCCTTATGTTAATTGAAGATTGTCATTCTCTGCAATCCACTTGGACACCACCCTGCTGCTCTGAGGTGAGCAGTGTTACATCAGTAAAAGGGGCGGGAGGGGGATACTTTATCATTCAATTACTCTTGAACTACAACTCGGACAGTACTGAAATAACACTCTCCGTGGCCCAAATACTATGAAGATTAATTGGAGCTGCTTTTATTATGAAACATTACTATCCCTTTAAGTAATTTTTATGTGTATCCTGTCGTGTATTGCAGTTGGTTTACTCCAGACCTGCTCTATTTCTTAGTACATCAGCATAACACAAAAATAACATATGACCATTTTCACAAAATCTGTCAAAGTTTAGTGTAGGATCCAATATAAAGATCTACCATATAACGATCTACAATAATAACAATATCAGTCCAAAAATCTCTCCAAAGGGGATAATAAAAAAAAAATCTGAAGTCTGTTTGTTATTCTATGGAACCTATTTATCAAGTAGGATTTATTAGACACTTTGGTCATCATTTATTAAAAGAGCATTTAACTTTTTATAAAAACCTATCTGCTATATAGATTTTCTCTCTGAATAAAAACAAGGATACTCCCACCACTGCCAGTTGTTTTATTCAAAAAGTTTAAAATGTCAGGAAGTGAGTGAGTGACAGCATGATCATATGTTAAGTCAGTAACAAGCCAGCAGATCATCAAGTGAGTGATGTACAAATCCACTCACTTTACCATAGTTAAGACTTCAGTGCCAGAAAGCCCCTTACACCTGTCCCACAGCATAAGCAGGAAAGTGCAGTAAAGTTATACCATTTTCTCTGTCTTGTTTAAAGGGACATTAAAGGGATAGTAATACTTAAGATGTAAAAAATATATGTTGTAAGGGTTATGTCCCCGAATAAAACAAGGGTACTCCCACTGCTGAGAGATAGTTTATTAAAAAATTATAACAGCTCAAACTTGAGTTTTTTAGGTGCCGTATCACAGTGGCCTGAAAATTTACAGTGGAGCTGTTGCTACACCATCCTATGGAGATTTATGGTCTACAGACCAGAGCAGTCCATAGGATAGTATAACAACAGCACCACTGTAAATTTTTAGGCCACTGTGATATTGCACCTAAGAAATTCAAGTTTAAGCTGTTATAATTTTTTAATAAAATATCTCTCAGCAGTGGGAGTACCCTTGTTTTATTCAGGGGGATAATCCCTACCACATATATTTTTTTACATTTTAAGTATTACTATCCCTTTAACACCTAAAATCAAAAGTGTTTCTTTTGGCATAATTAAACAAAATACGTTTTATGAAACATCCTAAACAAGTAGCTGTACATCCAGGTACATATTGTTTGTTTTTTTTCTTCTGGAACGGGATAGGCAATCTCTCATATGGTTGCCTTGTCTCCCAGGGAAGCGGTTGCAGTGGGGTCCACAGATAAGTACAGATCACATAGAATCCAGCTAAGTAGATGGGGAGCCTGAACGTCCATCAAACAAGGAAGATGGCTGCTGCTTTGGTCTCCAGAAATCCCACAGCAGAAGACTTCACCTGGCACACTGAGCCCCACGAAAATTTTTAGGTGGTTTTATAATGATTATTCCCTTCAACAAAGGTAATAGAGACACCTTTCTCATTTTGCCTTTGTGTCCCAATAACACAAGGTATTTAACAAGGCATAGCGGAAATGAACACCTAAATGCCCACACGCCCCCTCTTTCAGGCATAAGTAGTTTAGTAAATTGCTATTAGTAAGGCATAGGGCCTACAAAATCAATTCCAGCATGTGATTTTGCATCAAACCGTATTTGTTCAATTCCCCAGTATTGGGATTTGACACAAAAAATCAGAAACAAGGCCTGAAATGCTGGATTAAAGTTCATTAATTTAGCAAAGCAGTTGCAACCAAGTATCTCATTTCAAAGCTTCACTTCAGTGCAGGTCATACATTATGTTTCATCACATATTCATAGCCTAAACTCACCCATTGCTGTTTAATCTGTGGAACCGATGCAACCTCCAGTGACGACTTCCACAGACAAGAGGACACAGAAGGTGGTGCTCCATGGTATCCACCAAAAGCATCAGACCAAAACCATCAGAATCAATAAAATCTCCAATTTATTTAATAATATTTAAAAACAAATAGGAGATGTACAGATCTAATACCGATGTAAGGACGAACAAAAACAGGCATTTTTTTGTTCGTCCTTCTATATTGGATCCGTACATGTCTTCTATTTGTTTATAAATATTATTAAATAAATTGGAGATTTTATTGATTCTGATGGTTTTGGTCTGATGCTTTTGATGGATACCATGGAGCACCTCCTCCTGTGTCCTGAAATGCTGGATTGCAGAAAGAACCTAAGCAATCTGGGAAGGATTGATGGGAAACAGGAAGTAATCGAAGACCTGGCAGTTTTAGTTTGAATCTTTTAAAACAATGCAAGCAAAGACTAACTGGAATTGTATGTAATTAGTCTGAAAAAATTCTTACTCCATGGTCTGTCATTTCCCAGTCATTTTTTGCCTGGTTTCTGTCATTTTTGTCAGAAAAAATAAAAATGGTCTGAGGCAAATGAAACCTTTGAGTAACAGAGGGGTACACAACACATTGCTTTGCAATGTGTTGCACACCCCTCTGGCACTCAGAGGGTTAAAGTACTATTAGCAAATAGGAGTGAGAGTGAAAATCAGTAGTATGGAGTTAACTGGTTAAAAAAAAAATCTTTATTTCTTTGAAAATGTTTGCTTCAAAGACAAATTTAAAGACATTTTTAACATCAGAATTTTTGATGTCTGTGTTCATCAAGCTCACCACCATTTTTTAAAGACATATTTTCAAATGTGACAGAATACTTCTGAAAATACTGTCCCTCTTTTACTATCAACTCAAGATACGACAATTTTTTGACATTGGGCCCACAGAGTCTGTTGTACAAAGAAGTGAAACAATTCTGGGGCAAAGCATATCCACCACAAGGAACGTATAAACCTCCTCATTGATTTAACTCTTTGGGAGAGATTCACTAAGCAGTGATAAAGAGGTGATAAAGTGGAGATAACTTCTCCAATTTATCACTTCTCCAGTTCCTATGTTATTCTATGGAGCCAATGAGCTAAGATCTCCAAAGCTGAACAAATCTTAGTGCATAGGCTCCATAGAAAAACACAGGAAATGGAAAAGTGATAAACTGGAGTAGTTATCTCCACTTCATCACCGCTTAGTGAATCTCCCCCTTTGTGTACCCCACCTTGCATCGAAATGGTTAAATTGGGCTTTTAACTCAGTTTAAATCAATGTGGATCGTTGGAACTTGTCATTAGTACCCTATAGTACAACTGGTTTTCTCTAGAATGTTCTTTTAGCAAATCAACCTCACAGAGCTTAACAGTAGTGCTATCACAGCCTATCCTTTATGTTCAAATAGTTGCTAATGTTTAGTCACTATTAGTGATGAGCGAGCACCGTGATGCTCGGGTGCTCGGGTGCTCTGACCGAGCACCCCCTGCTGCTCGAGTGCTCGGCCGAGCACCCGAGCCCCATTGAATACAATGGGAGCACTCGAGCATCAAACCAGGCACCCCCTGCTCTGATGAGCGGAGGGTGCCTGGTCAATGTCCCCCTTCATGTCCGCTATGCCCCTCTTCCACAATGTCCCCCTTCATCTCCTCTATGCCATAGAGGAGATGAAGGGGGACATTGTGGAAGAGGGGCATAGCGGAGATGAAGGGGGACATTGTGGAAGAGGGGCATAGACTCTATGCCCCTCTTCCACAATGTCCCCCTTCATCTCCGCTATGCCCCTCTTCCACAATGTCCCCCTTCATCTCCTCTATGGCATAGAGGAGATGAAGGGGGACATTGTGGAAGAGGGGCATAGCGGACATGAAGGGGGACATTGTGTAAGACGGGCATAGCGGAGATGAAGGGGGACATTGTGGAAGAGGGGCATAGAGTCTATGCCCCTCTTCCACAATGTCCCCCTTCATGTCCGCAATGCCCCCTTCATCTCCGCAATGCCCCCGTACCTCCATTCCCTGGTGGTCCAGCGGAGCTTCTTCGGATCTGTGCCTCTTCCGGCACAGATCCTCTTCACCCGAGCTTGTCGGGCGAGCACATGGCGGTACTCGTACGAGTACCGCCATGTGCCGAGCAGAGCGATGCTCGAGCCGATCCGAGCATCGGCCGAGCACGCTCGCTCAACACTAGTCACTATATATGTTTTATTATCACTAAAACAATATGTCATCCAAACACCACAGACAATAGTAATGTTCCACAGGGAGAAGTTATACTGGTGCGACATCTGAGTGAATATTTGCAGTAAGCAGCCATCAAATACAATTTACTTTCAGGTCTATTGAGCACAATCATGCCACAGAGCTCAATCAGCAGCACAAATCTGCATTTCCTCATCAGGAGCTGACATGATGTTTGCATGAGACTGTAAGAGGTGCAGCTCTGGAGAAAACCAACTGCACCATAGGGAAAAAATGAACATTCCCAGTAGTTTAAATGGAACTTTTAACCTCTTAAATTCTAAAGAGTTCTCCAACACACTGCTTAAGTTAATGAGTATTTGGTGAATTTTGTTTGTCCCCATGGTGTAATTGGTTTGATCTTAAATTGCACCTCTTTAGTTTATTGAATATGGCAGAAAGAAACAAAGAATTTGAAAAAGACAAGGGGGGCAGGAATAATGAAACAATTCTATGAACTAAAATCGATTTTCTAGTCATTTTCCTGCCTAGATCCAATTTACTAGGCTATTTATGCTGAAAATTCTCCCCTTTGCAATGCGTTGTGTACGCCTTTGGCACTCAAAGGGTTAATGCCACTTTCACCAGTTGGAGAGCAGTGGAGAAGTGTATGAGGCATACTGAGGGTTACTTTTTTCTGTGCTAAAATTAACATGGTGTATTAAGACAGAATTGGTATAATGTTATACTTTTTCCATTTTCATGCCACTTTGGTGGTGATTGGGGATTGTTTGCATTAAAATCTTATTAAAGGTGGAGTGTAGGCATGCCCTAGTGCAGTGGTTCTCAATCTTTTTTTGTTCGGGGCACCCCTAACACACAGTCAAGAACATTCGGGGCACACCTAACATATTTAATGTACTTTATCAAGGGCATAAAAAGGGTACAATACATAAATGTACAGTTATTATTAGGTCTTATAATCTTAATAGCAAAACTAAACATATTGTGCATAACAATTTCTATGAATCTTTATTTAAAAGTCCATTTTTGTTAGTCTTCATAGAAAACATGGGGCACCCTAAGCTGATGTTTGTGGCACACCAAAGTGCCACGGCACCCTGGTTGAGAATCACTATCCTAGTGCATACTCTGAAGTATAGCCACTGGATCTGGAGACTAAAGTCACTCGAGCTGCACTGGCACTTTCGTACTTCACCTCATTATATTATTAAATTTATTCAAAAAGTGGCCAGAATGCAGAAGCAGTGTTTGGAATATTCTGTAAGTATTCTGTTTTAAGAGCAAACCTAAGTATAGTGTATCATTTTCCCTTAAAAGCATAGTAATGTTTCACAAAAACAGCAGTTCCAATTAATCTTCATAGTTGTAGTTCAAGAGTAATTGAATGATAAAGTATCCCCCCTCCTGCCCCTTTTTACTGATGTAAAACTGCTCACCTCGGAGCTGCAAGACTGTCTGGATGGATCGCAGAGACGGACAATCTTCAGTAAGCATAAGGGAAAACCTGAAAAACCTGTCAAGGGAGGCAGGGTTAGAAGAAGATTGTCCCTTGCTGTGAGCTGTCTGGTCAAGAGACCAGATTCCACATCTGAGAGGAGGTGGCTTATTCTAGGTAAAAAAGGGCGGGAGGGGGATATTTTATCATTCAATTACTCCTGAACTACAACTCTGACAGTATTGAAATCGCACTCTCCGTGGCCCAAATACTATGAAGATTAATTGGAGCTGCTGGTTTTGTGAAACATTACTATCCCTTTAACTCCAAGGATGCTAACAATGCTTCCAGTTCATTGCTTCTCAATGTGTTGAAGAAGATGCTTCCATTCAAGGAATTAAATAAACACTAGCGCCTCATAATAATAACAACCCCCACTCTTACCTTATATGGGCAGAACATTCTAGTGACAGATATGTATCAGTTCTGTGTGGATTGGCTCCCTAAAATTAATAATGAATTAATACTGGTTATCATTTCTACAGAGGCAGTTTTTGATTTTTTGTGGTCAGATACAAGGCCTTAAGCTCCTCCCAATGATGTTGTATTATGAAGGAATGAAGCATTCAGTTGGAGAATTTTGCAAAAAATAAATGATGTCTGTCTACATGGATATGATATTATTACTGATTAAATATTTCATTTGAGGACACTATCCACGTACAATTGATTCATAGTGGCCATTAAGAGTGGGGATTTATTATTAGGAGATATAAGGGTTCCTGTAATTTCTGTGGCTACATTCATGTACAATGGATGGGATCCATAATATTTATTGTAGAATTATTTTAAAACAAAAACAGATATTGGTTTTGTTTCTTATGTAATAGAATTTGTACTTGCAAGTAGACTAAACCTATTGCTGTGCGGTTCATAGAAACACAACTATTTCTGTGAGGTACATTGAACCATTTGGCTAGTTTTCCTGTTTTGGTTTTGAAATTGAAAGGTCAGTGTAAGATGTAAAAAAGGTATAATTACATGTTTGCCCTATATTAGTCTAATTCCTTGGATGCTACAGATCTCTCAGATATGTTTTGCTTGACAGAATTGCTTTTTTTGCATTCTATAGTGGATTTCGATATTGTTTTGTTCACACACACCTAACTCAAAAATCTGGGATTTTCAAGGCACCCTAACATTTTGAAGGTAGTTTGTCAAAGGCATGCTAAAAAGGAAAATGCATACAATTATAATTGGCCATAGAATGAGCATAAAAAGCATACTGAGCAAAGCAACAATAAACACTTGAAACCCAACATTCACATTTTTTTAAAGCTTCATAGTAAACATGAGGCACCCTAAGTGAGTGTTGAGGAGTGCTACTGCACCCTGGTTGACAAACATTGCCTTAGTTACCATAGGAGAGGTAGTCAATCTTTGGTCCTCCAGCTGTTGGGTATTCTAACTCCCATCATAACTCCCAAGCCTTTGGCTTACTGGGGATGTTGGGAGTTGTAGTCTCCCACAGCTGGAGTTTCATGTTTTAACACCCCCCTGCTCTAGAGACTATTCCATCAGATAATGGTTTTGCAGTTCATTGTTAAACCTTGTAGGAGCCACAACACCAGTTGGCTTCCACTCCTGAGTACTGCCATCAACACACACAAAACAGCTAAAAATATCCTTCCTCCATCACTTACAATTTAGCCAGAAATATGTAGCCTGCAAACACATTTTGATTGGTTGTGTTTTTTTTTTTTTTTGGTGGGGTGGGGGTTGGATGTCATTTTTTTTTTCTAAAATTAGATGCACATTTAATGATGTTGAGTCTTGCATTATGCAGACGGGTTCCCCATGTGCTCTGCCAATTAGTTTGCCAAGGAGGCAGCCACAATAGCTTTATCCTTTGGGAATATCACAACAAATCTTTTTCAAGGTTCCTGAGCTCTCACAGAAGCTCTTTAGAGAATGTGTATACACATGCTGCACATGTAGAAACTGCATGCTCTCTCTGGAAAATCTATAGCTCTATGAATCAAGCGCTTCCTTTTTTTTTTTTTTTTAATTTAGTAAGAATAAGCTTGTCTACTCTCTGTTCCCATAGATCATCTCCTGTTCATTTGTGGTTTGTAATTTGTCTTCTCTTGGAAACCTTAGGACTCACTTTTATGAATTTATAAGGGCTTTGTAACATGACTTGCTGCTCTTAATATTTCTTGTTTGGGTCACACAGAGATGATCTGAACGTTAGGAGGGGCCGACCACGGCAACAATACTGAAAAGTTTTATTTCACATGGTGGATTTAAACTTAACATTTGTAGTTCCTAACATAAATCACGGTGATAAATGAATGTTCACTTTTGAGATGGGAGAAATATTGAGGCTGATGTACTAAAAGGAAATGGAGTAACCAGTGAGCAAACCAGCTGCACTATAAGGTACAAATAAAAATCCCCAAAGTTCTCACTGATTTAGATGGCGCTTTAAACCTCTTGAATGCAGTGGCGTAACAATAGGGGTCACACCTGCTACCGAGCCCATCACTCCAGGGGCCCGGCCGCCCCTGCAACCCCCCCCACCCGACGCCTGCAACAAGTAGAGGTCTGTGCCTTCTTAGGCACAGACCTCTAGGAGCTGATCTCCGCCTCTGGGACTCTGGTAATGCAAAGCTCTGGGAGATGACATCATCTCCCAGTGCTCTGCATTACTGAAAAGAGAACCGCACAGGAGCTATAGCTGTATAGAGGTCTGTGCTGAAGGAAGCACAGACCTCTCCTACCATGCCGCTGGACCACCAGGGAGGTAGGAGATGGACACTGGGCAGGTCAGTAGGGGCAATGTGGAGATGGAGACTGGGGGGCAGTGTGGTGGCAGTGTGGACATTGGGGGAAAATCTGGTGGCAGTGTGGAGTTTGGGGGGCAATATGGTGGCAGTGTGGAGATTGGGGGGCAATGTGGTGGCAATGTGGACATTGGGGGCAATGTGGTGGCATTGTGGACATTGAGGGGCAAGGTGGAGATTGGGGGGCAAGGTGGAGGCAATGTGGAGATTGGTGGGCAATGGGGGACAATATGGAGACTGGGGGCAATGGGGGGGCAATGTAGTCGAGGGGGGAGCCATGACAATTTCTGCACCAGGGCTCGGTGGCTTCTAGTTACGCCTCTGCTTGAATGATAGTGAGGCCTCCAATGTATTGTGAATCAATGCATTGGAGCACTCTCTAGCACTCAAAACATGTTAAATGCCCTACATAAATCAAAGGGAGTATGTATTTGCCGCATATAGTGCAGCTGGCTTACACCAGAAATGTTCCAGTTATCGTCTATTAAATTTGTGATACTAAGTCTGATGTACTGAGATGAACTGGATCAATTCTGAGGCAAACCAACTGCAATGTGCGTGACCAATAAACATTTCCTCTGATTTTTAAATTGGTCTTCAGGGCATTTAAATCAATGGGACTTTAGGGAATATTTACTTGTCCGTAATGGTGCAGTTGGTTTGCTCCAGAATTGCTCCTGTTCTGCTTAGGACATTGACCTCACTATGTCTCATCAGTTTTTTTTATAACTCAGAAAAATAAGTGATTAGGATTGAATGAAATACTGGAAAAGATTGTATCATTTTGAATACATATCACAATCACTAAGGGAGATGCACTAATATGATTCTGCACTAAAACAGGGGCTGGAGTTGATTTATTAGTCCTATGCAGAATAGATTTATTAATGCTCTGCCCATTGCTGCACCCTTACTCCTCACATGGTCCTGCCCCCAGTACCACCCACTGTTCTCTGGCACAGAAAATACCTTTGGCCTACAACAAGCAACAACCAAACAAAATAAAAAAAAAAGGTTGCAATACCTTGGATACCTCTCTGCCACTCAAAGGGTTAAATAATTGACTGAAAAATGGTATATTAACTGGTTCTAGGACATTGAGATTCAGATTGTGGTTTAGGCCAGCGCAGCTGAGATTGCCTTCAAAATGTGGCACTCTAGGCAGTTGCCTGCTTTGCCTAATGGAAAATCCAGCTCTGACTAAAGATAAAGAATCAAATGCTCTAAGGCAGGGGTAGCCAACCCTGTCCCTCAGGAGCTATTAAGATACAGGCTTTCAGGACAACCATGCTGGAGCACATGTGGACTTACTGGTATCTCAGTGACTTTCATTGGTTTACATGTGCTGATTCAGGGTTATCTGAAAACATGCACTGCTGATAACTCTTAAGCAAGAGGGTTGACTACCTCTGTTCTAGGCCAGAGTTGTACACTCACCTCCCTCCCCATTGCATCTTCTTAGGAATCTTTCAGTGGAAGTAGTAACATCGGCCCATCTAGTCTGCCCATTTTCCTATAGTAAAAACCTCAAACCTTTTTTGGTCATTGATCTTTTCTTAAGTTAAGGACAGTCTTATGCCAATCCCATGCATGCTTAAATTCTATCACTGTATTAACTTGTACCATTTCTGCTGGTAGGCTATTCCACTTATCTACTACCCTCTCAGTGAAGTAAAACTTTCTTACATTACATCTAAACCTGTGTCCCTCTAGTTTTAGATGATGGCCTCTTGTCCTAACATTTTTACTCCTTTGAAATAAACTTCCATCCTGCACTTTGTTGAATCCCTTCATGTATTTGAATGTTTAAATCATATCCCCTCTCTTCTCTCCTCCAAGCTATACATGTTCAGATCCTTTAGTCTATCCTGATATTTCTTTTCCTGTAAACCAATCACCATTTTAGTAGCCCTTCTTTGGATTTTCTCTAGAATATCTATATCCTTCTGGAGATGGGGTCTCCAGTACTGTACACAATACTGCATTCCCCACTGCTTTATTACATTGCCTGCCTACCTTTAAGTCATTAGTCTTTGTGTTTTGGTCTTTGTGCATCAAAGAAAAGTGGAGCAATTCTGAATGATAGAGAGGTCGACATACATTGAGAAGCACTATGTAGGAAACCTCTCCATTATTCATGGGGTGAAAAGACCCATTTAAATCAATGTTATTATTTATTTCTCTCCTGTGGTGCAGTTGGTTTGCCTTAGATTTGTTCCAGTTTGCTTTGATACATAAGGTCTATATGTATAAAGGCAAATTAAAGTTATTCTGGAGTAAACCAATTGCAACATAGCGTAAAAATAAGCATTTCTAAATTCATATGCACTTGAATTGAGGTTGGTAAACCCTTGAATACCACAGAGGACGCCAATGCATTGCTTCACAAGTATTCAAGGGGTTAAATTTAATTTGTAGGATAATTATTTTTTCCCTATGGTGCAGTTGGTTTACACCAGAATAAATACGGGTCAAATTTGAGTTCAGATACAAAGAATCAAAGGGGGTAGTGTACTAATATGATTCCACTTTATAAAATGCATTAAGACCAATTTATTAGCCCTACACCAATGTACTAAACTACTTGTGCCAAGTGGAGTGCAAAGGGGATATGTATGGACAATTTGGGTATTGCTTTCCTATGAACCTTGTTGAAGCAGGTATTCAGGTGCAAAGGAAATAGTGTAACCATACACCATTTTCCTGCAGATGTTAGAGGTGGCCTTCAGGGCTTGTGGTCTTTGGGGAATGTGTGCAGCAGTATGTGCTAATGTGATTATATATTCCAGTGCATCCTGAGGTGCGGTCGGAGGCTAACTACAGTGGTGCTGTGCAAGAGGATTAGAAAACAAAAGAAACAAAGCAACAGCAGCCAAGGAGATAGCTTAGTGGTAAATGCCCTGACTATGGAGTATTTTTAAACATCCATGTTGCAGGTTCGAATCCTGGCAGGGTCAACTCTGCCTTTCATCCTTTTGAGGTTGATAAATGAGTACCATTGATTGGGTAATAATAACATTTGTTATTCAGCTACCAATTTGGTTAATTCCGAGAGCATGCACTGAAATCGATTTGAGTCCCACTGGGAGAAAGGTGCTATATAAATACAAGTTAAAGGGATAGTAATACTTAATAATTACTAATCCCTATATTAAAGTCATATTAAAAAGAAATGTATTGCCCCCAGTGTCATCTCTCAAACCTTTATTTTTTGAGTGATAATTGCTCCTAAAGTTCCCCCTCCCTCCCCCTTCCCCGAAGTCAGCGTTGTAGCTGACTGAAGGGAAATTTGGTATTACGATCATCAGGCGGCTCTGCAGCAGAGCAAACCAAGCACACGTAGAAGACCATTTCAGTGAAAGATTTCTTTTTTATTAACGCAATCTTGGCTGTGCTGCAGAGCCGCCTGATAGTCGTACAACAGGCTTCCCAGCTAGAATGCTGACTTCGGGGAAGGGGGAGGGAGAGGGGAACTTTAGGATCGGTTATCTCTCAAACCATAAAGATTTGAGAGATGACACTGGCGGCAATACATTTCTTTTTAATATGACTTCAATACAAGGGTTGGTAAATATTAAGTATTACTATCCCTTTAAGGCTGGTGAAACAGCTCAGTGGCAAATGCCCTAACTACCGAACCTGCTCAAGGTTGTAGGTTCATATCCCAGCAGGGTCAACTAGGCCCTTCATCCTTCTGAGGTCAATACATGAATACCATTGATTGGGTAATAATGTCTATTATTCAGCTGCTGATTTGGTTAAATCCAAGAGTATGTGCTAAAACCTCTTTGAGTCCCACTGGGAGAAAGGTGCTATATAAAAACTAGTTATTATTATAATTACAGATGCATTTATCATGGGCTAGATTAACCAAGTGCTAAGAAATGAATTATCCATGTTAATCTCTGCAGTACCTCTATTACTCTATGAAGATAATTTATCAAAGTGTTTAAAGGAGCAGTAAACATTTATTATATACAACTATATTAGAGTCCTTTGCCTTCTGGGTAAAACATTGCTGGCTGTTATTTTATTCAAAGGTTAACTGTAAGGAAGTAAGTAAAGAGTTCTTCACTACCTGACAGCCTGAACACTTTTGACAGTTTGAACATGTTCTATGGAGAACTAGTGTCTATGACTCAACTCTCCCATTCATTGCAACAGAATATCTATCTGAACACCAGAGGAGGGGGGTGGGATTCACTAATGTTCAATACAATGGTGAAGTGTGTCCGGTGTTATGTATTCATCACTTCACCATGAAGAATACTACACACTTTGCTATGGAGAATATGACAGTCTTCACCATATGGACTAAGAATGGAGAGAATGTAATCATTCACATAGTTGCCTGGCTTATTTTTGGCAGTGTGTTAGGTATGACAAGTGGTGGAGCGAAGAGGACGTGCTGAGACTTCAGTATGAAGAACACCACCAGCCCAACCTTAACCCTTTGAGTGCCATAGTGATGTGCAACACATTACTCTTCAATACTTACACACCCCTGTGGCACTGAAGCCAGTACAGCCTAAAGAACCCTATGTCCAGCTTCATAAATCATGCAGAGACACTCAGAATTGAAAAAGCAGCTATTACAGAAAACAGCTTCTCTTCCTATTTTGGCTTTACATGAACTGGCTGATCAGCTGTTTGCAGTCAGTAGCGGACCATCTGCCAATCAGCTGATTCATGTAAAGAGAAGACTTTCAAGGCATTCTTTAAAAATCCCCGAAGTCATACTTACACTTTTGAGTGCCAGAAAGGTATCCAATGTATTATCCAAAGGGTTAATTACAGTGGTTTAACCTTTTGGATGCTAGATAGGTCAACAACAAATTGCTTTGCATTTCTTTCACATCCAAGCAATAGTGATGACTAATAAATATTAAAAATTACACATTTAAAAGTGTACCTCTGCAGAGAATTGGAAAACACATGTTCACGTAAACCCTCTAAATGTATTTAGTATTTGGATAGAAAACATATATAATTGTACTAATTTCCCCCTGACCAGTTTAATTACCTTCAGTATAAGTGCATAGGCAGTGTCCCTTGTTGGTAATTTTTTTTTCTTTGTAATTTTTTTAGTTGAAGGCTCTGCTTATTTTTCACCTTAAGCTTTAAATAACCTGGCAACAAGACAACTTCTAGAGTTGAAGATGTACAGTATCCTAATTTCAAATTAGCCATTATTTAAGTCAAATCAGCATGGTGAAAAACTGAACTTGCTAACCTTGGGTTCTTTTGGTTTTCAAAGATGATGCATTTGACAGCAGATTTCTTTGAATAGAAACTAGAAAGCAAAATTACCCTTAGAAGAGAGCTCTGTGCATCTGACAGACAGTAAACGGCAGTGCAGAAAATCTTCTCGCAATTATAATTACTTTGGGTAAATAAGGGAGGGAGATGGTAGATCTGTAAATGCTGGACACTTTGAGTTAATCTGAAGAAACTTGGAGTCAGCTTACTGTGGCATACTCTTCAGCTCTAAAACAATTAGCAGAACATGCACTAATGGTCTAATTCAGCTAAAAACGTTACTTGCAGTAGTGACACATTCAACCCCTTAATTAAGTGATTGTAATTGCAATTACTGATGGTACACTAAACAAATATTCAGGTCTTCAAAAGTCAGACTGCAGAGTTCAAGCAGAAAAAAAAGAGGGATCACTTGAACCTTAGGTAATATGGACAAACAGAGCTGAACACTCAGGCATACACTTTGGACTGAAGCCTTCTGAATAAAAAGAGGATTGGTTCAAGTGCAAAACAACTGCATTCTAGGGGCAGATGAAAATTCTCATTGATTTACATGGGGGATTTTAACCACTCGAATGTGTCTAGCACCTTTTAAATCAATAAGGATTTGGGGGGTTTTATGTTATCCTCTATGATTCAGTCAGATATCTCTCAAGAATTATACTTCTTTTAGGGCAAGATGTTCAGAAAGTGGTGGTAACTGAAATTGTCAGTAATCAGAATAAAAATGTTCTTACACCATGATCCGTCAATTCTCAGACATATTTCCATTATTTTTTGCATCCAATTCCGCCATCTCCGTCAAAGGGAAAAAGCCGTCTTAAAAGTGGGTGTGGATTAGTCTTCCATCATAATGTAAGGTATTTTCAGAAAAAAATATTCGTTTGGACGTCATTTTTTTGTCTGATTAACGTCATTTTTTCCTGACATAATAAAAATGGTCTAAACTTGGAGAAGAAAAATTTGTTTCAAAGACAAAAAAAGTCTTTTGTTTCTTTGAAAATGTTCGTTTCAAAGACAAATTGAAAGACAATTTTTAAAATCTTCTTACCGTCGTTTTTAATTCTTTAGACAAATTTTCAAATGTGATGGATTTACTTATGAAAATATCATCTTTCTTTTACCACCAACTCATGATCCGACAAGTTTTTCATTATGAAGACTTTTTGAACATCTCCCCCTTAGTTTGTACTTATGGACCTTAGACTAGGTTAATGCAGATGATTTGACTGCACTGTTTCACCAAGGCAATAAAACTGCCAGTTTCAAACTTACCTGGCTATCCTTGCATTCCCCCACTTATATCATCACTGGGAGTATGAAGATGGAACTGATGGCTGGCTAATTGGGGTTCCATTAAACAATATTGACTGACACAGACTTGAGCATGCCAATGAATTCACAACGATCCAGTCATCCTTGTGAATGATGGCCTTATTTATTAAGCTAAAGGTAGAATTCTGGGGCACACCAAACCACAAGAGGATGGAAATGAAAAGTCCCCAGTGATTTACAGATCTTGTTTTGGGGGTTTTCTTAAGTTTTTTTTTTTTAAGTTTATCAACAATATTGTAGACAACAAATGGTTATAATATGCATAAGAGAGAACTAAGGTTCTCAACACCAGCGTGTCATGAAGATGAAAGTATCAAAGTATAATCTGATGAATCTTGTACAGTAATTGGAAAAAGATAGAATAGAATAAAATATGATGATAACAGTAGGGCCGGTGCAAGGATTTTTGCCACCCTAGGCAAAACCTAATATTGCCGCCCCTTGTGTCCTACCCCTTTATGCCCCGCCCTGTGTTTAAGTGTCAGTGTGTCTGTGTGTTCCCTATATGTGTATAAGTGTCAATTTGTGTGTGTGTTCTCTATATGTGTATGTGTGTTCTCTATATGTGTGTCAGTATGTGTTCCCTGTATGTATATAAGTGTGTCAGTGTGTGTTCCCTATATGTATATAAGTGTGTCAGTATGTGTGAGTCTCTGTAAGGATATCAGTGTGTAAGTATGCGTATCAGTGCGACAGAGTGTATGTTCTCTATATGTGACTCTCTCCCTCTTGACTGATGACCCCCCCTTTGACTCTCTCTCTCCCCCGTCTGACTGTTGATCCCCTCTTTGACTGTTGATCCCCCCTTTGACTCTCTCTCTCCCCCTCTTGACTGTTGATTCCCCCTTTGTCTCTCTCTCCCCTGTCTGACTGTTGATCCCCTCTTTGTCTGTTTATCCCCCCTTTGACACTTTCTTCCCCCGTCTGACTCTTTATCCCCTCTTGACCCCCCCTTTCACTTACTCTTCCCGGTGTAGATTCATTTTTTTTCCTCTCTCCGTTTTGGTGCCCTCCCTTGGCTGGCTATTTGTTTAATGTAGCACAGCGATGCCCGTTTCTCGCTCCCCCTCTGCTCTGTCCAGGATCGAAGGAGCAGAGGGGGAGAGAGAAACGGGCATCGCTGTGCTACATAAAAAAATAGCCAGCCAAGGGAGGGCACTGAAACGTACTTTTTTTTTTTTTTTTTAGACGGGCAGGCTAATATTGTCTGGGCTCCCCCCCCCCCCCCCGCTGTGCCACTGACTTGGGCAATAAGCGGTGAGCGGGGGTGGTGGGGTTGGCCCCGATGCGCCCCCAGAAAATGTGCGCCCTAGGCCAGCGCCTACCTCGCCTATAGGTTGCACCGGCCCTGTTTAACAGTAGAGTAAAATTAGCTATGACTTTCTAGGCCAGCTTGGTAAACAACAACAAATTGATCAATTAACATATCTTAAGTAAACATGTGCGTGTAATTCTCTGAGCTCCCTTTCCTCAAACCACTTCATGTGCTTAAAGGGATAGTAATACTTCAAATGTAAAAAAAAATATGTTGTAGGGTTTATCCCCCTGAGTAAAACAAGGGAACTCCCACTGCTGAAAGGTGATTTGTTCAAAAGTTATTACAGCTCAAAGTTGAATTTTTTAGGTGCAATATCACAGTGGCCAGAAATTTTACAGTGGCGCTGTTGCTACACCATCCTATGGTTATTTATGGTCCACGGACCAGAGCTGTCCATAGGATGGTGTAACAACAGCTCCACTGTACACTTTCAGGCCACTGTGATATTACACCTAAAAAATTCAACTTTGAGCTGTAATAACTTTTGAATAAAAAACCTTTCAGCAGTGAGAGTACCCTTTTTTTACTCAGGGGGATAAACACTATAGTGTATAGTGAGGTACATGACGCTCCACTCTGGTTACGTTTGGGGACCTATGTAGAGGATGTGAAGGATGAGTTCCTTTCCCACCTCCTACACATTCCAAAATTCTGCCCTCAGGTTGTATCATTATTATGTATTCCTCCACGGCCCTATGCAACCCAACACCCTACTCCCCTACAAACTGTAATATATTCCAAGCTAGGTGCAGCATGAAGTTGGCTGAAACAGGGAGAGTCACAGATAAGGATGCAAAGCAAACTGCAAAGAAGCTGGAGGGCTTCCCGTTGCCATTCGTGGGTTGAAGCAACTTTTAAGGTATGTGGTGGTTAAAGCAAAGGTATGCGGGCACTAAAAGATATTTTAGCGACGTTTAAGGCTGCAACATGAGAATCTCACGTTTTTGAGGTGGGCGAGATTCTCATGTTGCCCTTTTCATAACACCAACATTGTTAATGCACCGTTTAGTTGCACGCACTTTTGTGTGATATATTTTCAAAGTGATCTGTTTCTGACCACTGTGTACTGCAGGTGTCCTTGCCACCGCCTCAGTAACAAAGTTTGTTAACCACCAGTTCTCTGCCCCCAGCTTCCTGTGTGAATATGATATTCAGCCCTGCGATATCCGAATGTTGCTATTTTAATGCATGCGGCATTCTGATATTGCTGTTTTCAACACAATGTAATTTATAATGCGCCATTGTGTTTCACGCCCAATAGAGGGTGACATTTTCAAAGGATATCATCACCACTCAAGAGAATCAGGTTTTAGTTCTCTACTCTTTTTTTTTTTTAACTCTTACGGTGTCTTCCTAAGAATAAAGGGGACTCAAGACATGGACCCCAGGGAAACCAGCTCCACCTCACTGATGAGGACTAAACAAGGTCAAAATGTAGGTCTTGGGTAAGCTTGTATGTCCTGTACAGTGGTGACTTGCTTTCCATTTTGAAACTGCCCACACTCTTTTCTCGGTGGGATATGTATGTACATGGAAATGTCTGTTATGTAATGACACTAGAGAGCTAAAACTTGATGCTCTTGTGTGACAACTATCCGTAGAAAAGGCAACATTGTACTTGCCACCCAGGCCAAAAATTACCAGCCCTCCCCTGATATCAACTGTCATTAACATGATGCCAGTAATTACACAACAACATGTTGATCTCTACCTTGCTTATCAATCTGAGGTGTTTTTTTAAAATATATGTTTTTATTGGGATTCATCCATAACATAGCTGGTTATAAAAAAAAGCATAGCTTAAGAATGCAACTTTATTACAACAAATTCTTTGTTGGTTTGACATTATCAATAAGGGTATAACTATATCTAGTGAAACACAACTGTCAATCAATCACAATGACATCTATTAAGATAGCAATGATTGGCAATGATTGGCTGAGAATAGTAAGATATGAAGAACATTGTATTCAACTTATTGAAAAAGTAAGATTTTTTAAAACTAAAATTCTCAAATGAAAAGGTCTCTGTTGTTAATGGATAAAGCTATCCAGGCTTTTGGCCACAAATATGTTACTAAAACATCACTTTTTATTATCTGTAGTAATACTATTTATTGATAAAAGATATGATCTATGCACATAATTTCTCTTTTGATAAATTAATGTCAATCCATGTTATCAAAGTTAGTGGACTGTTTTTTTGTTTTTTTAAGTGAAGTCAAAATATAATGCTGACTTGTACAGTGCATCTAGTTAATTTATGTATCATGCATATTGTAATTACTGCTAGTGGCATAACCTTTGAGGATGTTTTAACCCTTTGAGTGCCAGAGAAGTGTGTAATGCATTGCAAATCAATGCATTGCACATCCCTCTGGCACTCAAGGGGTTAATAAGAAGCACACTGAATCGGTTCTGGAGGGAATGACTTTGCATCCAGAAATTTTGTTTTAATTTCAATTGCTGGGTCTTAAATTTCCCACGATAAAGTGGGTTCCTTATTGGATCTTAAAGGGATAGTAATGCTTCATAGTAAAAGCAGCTCCAATTAATCTTCATAGTATTTGGGCCATGGAAAGTGTTATTTCAGTACTGTCAGAGTTGTAGTTCAAGAGTTATTGAATGATAAAGCATCCCCCTCCCGCCCCTTTTACTGATGTAACACTACTCACCTCAGAGCAGCAGGGTGGTGTCCAAGTGGATTACAGAGATGGACAATTTTCGGTTAACATAAGGGAAAAACCTGTCAAGGGAGTCAGGGTTTTTATTGTTCTCACAGTAAGAAGATTGTCCTTTGCTGTGAGCTGTCTGGACTTAAGACCAGATTCCACATCTGAGGGGAGGTGACTTACACAAGTTAAAAGGGGTGGGAGGTGATACTTTATCATTCAATTATTCTTGAACCACAACTCTGACAGTATTGAAATAACATTCTCTATGGCTCAAATACACTGAAGATTAATTGGAGCTGCTGTTTTTGTGAAAGATTACTATCCCTTTAAGGGCTAACGCAGTCAATTGAATGGCAGTCAAAGCAATGTGTTCCTTACCCCTCTGGTCCTTAAGTGGTAAAAGACCCATTTAAATAGATGGGGATTATTTTTGCCACCTATGGTGCAACTGGATTGCTCCACAATTGCTCGACTCTCTTTGTGTATATACTACCTATTATTTGTATCTGTATTCATTTGCTTCCCTTGAATACCAATGCTATGCTGGTTAGAAAACATCCCATATGAAACAGAGTATTTCCATAACAAATGTATGTACTTATTAACTGATACATGAGGGAGAGCAATGCGTAAATCATCCATTAATAAAAATATGTTAATGGCTTATACACAATGAAATAAATGTATTGCCTTACTTTTTCACCCTTCAGTAAATTAACCCTTAAAGGTTTTTAAATAGGAGATATGCCCTTGAAATAAGTGTCTCAATTTTATGAAAGCCTTGTTGAGGAATGTGTCCTTCATACAGAATTCAGGTCTATTTACACTTTGCATTTGAACCCTGTTGAAGTCTATAAATGACCTATTAGTACCTTGAGAAGGTTTTCCTCTCCCAATAGAATCATAGCTATTCTTATTCAGACTGATACAATCTATCGGTTATTGTATAGATAAAAATTAAACACAGATCTAAAATGATGCATAAGAAATACAGACAACTGAAGATACTATGAATATATATATATAGACAGACTGCTGCGTGAAGGACTCCAACCAAGGTAAGTATTCCTGTTAAGCACATTAAGAGCACTTATTCCTACAGGTATGGGTACCCTTTAAGTAGATATTACAAAGAGGGCCCCGACCTTTGCTGTCATTGAAAAGGGAATGATGGAAGAAGACTTGACATGATGGAATATTTGCCTATTTTATAAAACCTAGATTTAGAAACCTAAGAAACGCATCTTAACTTCAATTCTTCCAGCTGCATATATCGATTAAACTAGAAAACCACACTTAAAAATGTCAAACTTGTTATGTTGCTAAGCACTTTCATATCATTTTAGGCTCAACATATGTAGCATCATGGAAGTGTCCTTTTACTTCTCAGCTGTCACATGTCTTAGAATAACAGCTTTGATTTCTGTTTCCTTCCTGCCTATAACCTTGTTATACCCTGGGGTTAGCTGACAGTGCATAATTACCCCACCTGTTCTTCTGTTCTTTCACATTGATTGTGAAGCCTGAGGTCTCTCGTCTTCTTTTAGATGTATAACAGTGAAACCCATATTCCACTTCAACAGATCTTCTATGAACATTGATCTGCATGTAAGTCTCTGTCATACACTATAGAGAATGGTCGCTGCTAGCTTATTACATAAATAGTAGAGAGAAGATATGTTTGGTGCTTGTCTAAAGAGACAGTCTTACTGGCTAGGATTCATTTATGCAGCATTATAGAAGAAAAAACAGTAGCAACATGAAAAGTCATACAAGCTCAAATAGCCCTGGTTTATTGTAATAAAGCAGAAGACTGGTATCACACACAACATTTAAAGGGCCATATTTTCAAAAGAAAAGTGGGGGAATTCAAGGGCAAACCAACTGTAGTATACCGGAGAACAATTTGAACAATTCCAATTGATATAAACGGGGATTTTAACCCCATGAATGCTATAGAGGTCTCCAATGTATTGCATATAAATCAATGGACATTTTTGATTCTGCCCTTTAATTCCTCCTTCTTAATCAGGTCCTTACAGACACAGAAATAACACAACCATAAATACAAAAAATTCCCATAAAAACAAAAATTCATATAAAGGCTCTCTTCTTAACCATAAAGACAAAACATCCTATAATATAAATCCTATAATAAAAGGCCAGAATGTTTGTCCGATGCAGTCATGCACAGTATAGACTGTCCGAACACACAGAATGTTGGGAGTTCTGTGCTGGGAGCATTCTGTGCGTTCGGGCAGTCTCTACTGTGCATGACTGCATCTCGTGCTCCGCCAGTGAGGCAGCGGCAGTACACAGAGCAGAACCAGCATCTTTACCTCACCGGACCTTGGCCCGTGTACACGGACTTTTACACTAGTTAAACAAATAATAGAATAATTCCTAACATATTCTTCATGCAGCACTCATTAATGCACATATCATTGTTGTCATCTTTGTTGCATTTCTATGGGTGTGGTCTGTACCATTTCTGGGCGGAACCTTTCTATGCATTTGGAAGTGAGTTATTGTCTTTATGCTATAGATACCTCTCTTGCATTGCATTTTTGGTGTTAAACCCCCATTTAAATCAATTGGGGAATATTTATTTGTCCCCAGTGCTGCAATTGGTATGCTGCAGAATTGCTCTCGTTTTCTTAGTAGCACAATCTCAGTTGGAGCAATATACAAAATTCATTTATGATCTTATACATTGACCAAGTATTATTTTTGTAGCCTTTCATTTTCTACCATTTGTTTCAAGAACGTCCTTTTTGCCTTTTAAAGAATGAAAGGGAACAGTTTTTCACAGTAATCAGCTTCTTAATTGTCAATTATCATGTTATAGTTGCAAATCTGCTTCCCTGGGAGCAGACACCCTAATAAAAATGGGACTAAACTGAGAGCTCCTATGCACCAACAGGGGAGCAGGACAGGTGTCTGAAAGGAGAACTCTGATGTTCCTCAGGTGTAGCTACACTGCACTGCAGCGGACAGATTCCTTTTCCTGATGTAGAACAGAGCCATACATCTGGTCTATGTGGAAAGTGCACACAACACAGGAGATTGTGTTCAATTTTTTTGTTTTCATTACAGTCGGGTGACCCTCCCTCCCTCTGAAAGCCTGACATAAGCCATTTTAGGGAAGCACAGAGCACACCTGTGATTTTTTACTAAGTCTCCTTCCATTGGAGCCATCAATTAAATGTGATAATTGCCCTTTCATACAGAGCTTCCTTTAGTACCATTAATAGTGCATGTTTTAATGAAACCCCTTCAAGTTAACTAATTAGGGACTCATTTGCTATAATATGTTTACCTGTGCTCAGATATGGATAGCCTTAAAGCCAGCACTGCTTCTAGTATTTGAGGATTGTGGTTGGTGAACCTTGGGTTAAGATACTGTCCTTGAAGCAGAGAAGCCTGGAATGTTTCCTGAGTCAGCTCCTTTTGACCTAAGGCAAGTCACATTATATCCAAGTGCCTTAGGCATTAGACATTAGATTGCAAGTTTTATGGGATAGGATTTAACTGTTGTTGAAAAATTATGCTTGCAGAGCTGCATAAATGTGTAGCAGCTCTAAAAGAGTAATGATGTGGCAGGGTTAGGGCCATTGTAAGCAAGAACTACTTTATTCATATATGGTGTTGAATAAGCAGGACTGGATTTCCCAGTAGGCAGAGTAGGCAGCTGCCTATAGTACTAAATTTTGAGTGTGCCTCAGCTGTGCTTGCCACATCCACATTCTGAATTATGGATGTGGCCAGCACACGTTTACAGAATATTATTTAACCTTGGGTGCTCTAGAGATCTTCAACACTGGGGGTGTGGCCATGGGTGGAGCTAAGAGCACAGACAGTGCCTTGCCTAGGGGCTCCTGGGATGTAAATCCGGACCTGTAAATGAAGATGAGTGTAACATTTCTTTAAAAGACGATTTCACAAGATTCATATCATGTCTTATAAAACAGGTGTTTGATTTTTAAATTTGTTTTGCCTCTTTATTTTTTTTTTAATAAACTTTTATTGAAATTTTCAAAATACAAACACGTCCATATTTGAACAATAATGACATAAGACAATCTAGGTAGTAGTTCTATAAAGGAGAACCCAACACCAGTGTGTTATGTATACAGTAAGATAATCTTCTCCCACATATTGAGAATACATCCAACACTGACTAGACCAATAAACTTACAGGAAAACTGGGAAGAGTAAACAGTATGCTTAGAGAACAACAGCATAAGTTGTATGGAACGCTGTAACCACCAGAGTACTCAAAGGAGCCATCCTGACAAACAATGTCCCAATCAGAAAATCCAGAGATCAATAACAACACAAAACACAAGACATAAAAAAAAAAAAACAGGTGCATGTCTTAAGTGGGGCTCAACCCCCACTTCCCCAAACAAAAAAGAAACTAAAGAAAAATGTGAAGGTTAAAGAGGAGGGCCAGCTACTCCCAGTTCTTCCTCCCCAATATCCAAACGAAGAAATGAGGAATCATTTTCTCCCTCTCCCACCTCTAGCAGGGATTCCAAGGCAGTATCCGTTAACAGCCGCTCCTCCAACCATGAAGTATATCTAAAGCAACGGTAAAAGACCATCTGCCGAGCAGCGGGCAAAGATAAAATAAAGGGTCCCCAGGGAGTGACAAAATGAGCACCCAGTATCTCTTTGTCAGATAAGGCAAGCGTCCAATGCAATCTGGTGAAGTGAAACAAGCGTCCTTTGACGAAGCAAGGGGGATTGCAAAATCAACTAACTTAGTTTAGCAGATCGTCAACTGAGAAGTAGTATAGATCCCAAGGAGGAAACCTGGACAAACAAAATCAAGAGGAATGCCAATTTTTGTCATGATATAAAAGAAGACCTTGGTCCAAAAGGAAAAAACATGTGGACAGGAGTATACCATATGGAGTAAATTCACACTAGGAGTTTGACATTTAGGACAGGAGGAGACCGAGGCAAGGCTAATGCGATGGGCCACAAAAGGGGTCACGTAAATCCTATGCAATAATCTATAAGAGAGGTCATGGAAATAAGCAGGAGTGCAGCGCAATCGACGCAAGAAAACTGGACTCCAGAAAATCTACCGTTAGTGTGGGAATATCAGTCAGCCAGCCAGAAGAGCTCAAAGGATTCAAATTCATATGAGCCATTGAGAAAATAGTTCTATAAATCTGGGAAGTTTTAAAAGACACTGCTGAAAGCTTTTTAATTAGGCAATCCAACAGATTATCAGTAAGTTGTTTGGACAAGACCGGTAGAAAAGACTGTACATAATGTTTAGCTTGCAAGAAAGCAAAAAGATGAGTAGACGGTAGCATATATTTAGATTTAAAATCTGGGAAAGAGTACATCTGCTGAGTCAAGGGGACGAGCAAGTGACCCACCGATGTTATACCCCGAGAGGCCCAATGAAGAAACCGGACATCAGCCTCCCCACCTTGACAAGAAGAATTACAAGTGAGGGGTAGAAAAAATGAAATGTAACGAGTTTTGAAAAGATGATATTGTATGAATTGCCAGCCCTTCACAGTAGATATCAGCAAAGGATTAACCACACAAGGAGGCAGGAGAGCGGACAAAGGAGCATGCAGAATATAGGAAAGACTCAAGGATGGACAGAAACATTGGTCCCTATCAGAGTCTGTGTAGACCGCAGTGCCATCTAGCCAATCTTTCGCATACCGGAGAAGGCAGGCTACATTAAAAAATCATAGATTAGGAAAGTTAAACCCACCAGACTGTTTAGGTTGGGTTAATTTGGCCAGACTCAACTTGGGGCATTTGCCACCCCAGATTAACCCTTGAAAGGGACGGTTAAGAGATTGAATGTCCATTGCAAAGAGATATTGTGGTAGCATATGTAATAATTACAAGATACTTGGAAAGAGTATCATTTTATTTAAGTTAATGCAGCCAATGAATGTCAGAGGCAAAGCCTTCCAAGCAAGAAAATTCAAAGACAGATTAGCCAACAAGGGAGTAAAATTGGTCTGGTGAAGTGTAGAGACATCCTTAGGTAGAAGGATACCCAAAAACTTAAGATGACTAGTGGACCATTTGAATGGACAAAAGAACAGTAGAGAAGGAGGGGGTTGTGGAGAAAGCCACATCGCCTCAGACTTGCTGGAAGCTCTCAAAAACCTGCATAATGGAAGGAAGAGCGGATTGTGGGTTACGCCTTGGATCTCTAAAACCTGAAACAGATAAGACCAAAGGATTCTGTCAAAAGCCTTCTCGGCATCAAGGTTTATTAGTAGATTATTGTTACAAGGAAAATCCGAAGATTTAATAAGAGCTGCAATAGTGGTACGGATACTAGTCACCGAATATCTACCCGGAATGAATCCTGTTTGTTCCGGCGCAATGAGTTGTTTTGCCTTTTTAACCAGATTATATGATATCCATATAAAAAAAGAAAAAAAATGATTGACTTACCTATAGATGTCATTCACTACACATTCCTGTCCATATGACTCACAGAGAGGCAGTCCAAACCTCAGTGAAACCATTTCCAATTTGCATTACTTTGGTTGAAAACCAAAAATAATCTCATACCTGATTTTAAAATGGCAGATTTTCTCCTGAATCAACATCCTACCTGTGTTTAAACCAACCGTCTGCCAGTGAATGATAAGCAAGGAAAGATGCATTTCCTTGTGTATATTTATCCTTTCACAATTTGTCAGATAGACCAATCTGAGCTGCCCTTGTGCAGCGAAACTGACCATCCTATATAATAATTCGCTAGGATGTTTGTCAGAAGCTGTGATGGCCAGTAGAGACTGCCCGAATGCACAGAATACTGGTAATTCTGTGCTGGGATCCTTAAGTGCTTTCAGGCAGTCTCTGCAGTGCATGATTGCATCAGCGGCAGGACGCAGAGCAGGACCGGCCTCTTAACCCTTTGAGTGTCAGAGGGATATGCAACGCATTGCTTTGCAATGCGTTGCGCACCCCTCTGGCACTCAAACGGTTAACACCACCCAGACATTGGCCCATGTACACGGGCTTTTACACTAGTATCACTATAATTTAATACCTGACATCATAACGGAACATAATAAATATTAAGTATCAAGCTCATATCCAAAACAGCATTGCATAGTTTATTAACAATTTGAGGTCCAGAGGGTTATTTATTGCATTGCTGATCAACCATTAGCATTGTGTATTAACCCATTGAATACTGGGGTGTGTGTGCAGCAAATTGTTTTGTATTCAAAAACACAAAGGGTCTTGTGTACAAAGAAACAGGGGCAAACCAAATGCACCATAGGGGAATGGGTGGGAGATCAGCTGCAGGTTCTTCTTTCCTAGATGCACAACAAAGTCCAGATCTGACTGAGATTCAACAAAAGTTTGGACGGGGATTCCATTACGGGTGGAAATATTTGCTGAATGGGTATTTATGTACCCAGAAGACATCTCCAGCTGGTCAATTCTACAGTTAAATTCTGACTGGATTGCCAAATTTATGGGGGATTTAACCCAAAATTCCTCATTGAAATCCTTTTGGAGCTGTGAAGAAATCTCCAAAATAACTCCAATATGAGGCTAGGGGAAGCCAAAGGAAAGAGATGAAGGTCAGCCACTATCCTTGGGTGGGACCAGGTACAGGAAACCTGATGCCTGATCCCCCATATGCCCAAGCACCTTCCTCACATACCTGATACCGAAGGTTAATCCCTCTGTTACCAGATTGCTGGAGTTTCTAAGCAACAGATCAGTTGCTGCCTTGTTCAGTTGTAAAAATAAACTTCTCTACTACTCCACACCACCCCCAACAACCCCAATCAGATAAATGTTTAATCCCTCCATTGCTGAATCATAGCACTTTGGTTGCCCCAGCAACAGAGGAGTTAACTGATCAATAGTTATAGAGGTATAGGAATCCCTCCCTGGAATTTACCTCTACCTCCACAGTTACCATGCGCTGGAGCTCTGCCTCTCAATCTTCAGGCAGCTCCTAAATACATTCCCCCTGGTACACCCATGCCTCCTTCTCTTCGAGGACCACACGGTGGCCAGGGGTTTCTTTACTTTTCTGGGCCCCCCTCCATCTCAGCTCTCACCAGATGTAAATGTTTTTAAGCCTCTTGCCACCTCTCTGTATCTAGATGTCATGTGCCTAGACAACCAGTAGACTCTCACCACTGGAACAAACATCTGGCTTCTCACAAAAAGGCACAGAAACCTTCTTCTGTCTCTGCCTCAGCACACGATATATCATCCAACTGGCGGCTCCACTCCTCACAGGAGTCAAGACCCAGCATGCTGCACAAGCCCTGAAACTAGGTGGCTTTCAGGTTCATTAGGGCCTCTGGATAAAGAGCTTGCTGGACTTGATCCAGGCCTGAGCCTGAGTAAGAGTCCCTCAGACATCTACTCTGCTCCCAACTCCCAGCCAAAGGCAACTGTCTTCTGATAGGCTTCCTCATTGAAATCCACTCCTGCACATCTAAAATTATGTTGCCTGTAGACATCTTGCCTGTAGTCCTGTTGCTTCCTCTTGACTGCCTGATGCCACTGCTAACACCAGTAACGGCAGTATAGGCTTGCCCACTTCAAGAAGCCCCTCCATGGGTTCTTGTCCTGGATAGTCTGGATCAGGCAGGAGCAGCTACATATGGCTGCCACTTGCCAGTAGACGAACGAGGCAATGGAACTAAGCTCTTGCAGTGGCTTGGATGCTACAAGTTGTTACATGATGTTATAACAAAAACTTACTCACATGTAGTCACATGTAGCTGTGGTCAGGCAACTGATGCCAGAAGGTCTGACTAACAAGACAATGGAGACCACAATCCTGTCTCTGTTAGGGACGTGCATTCAGTGCAATAGACTCAGGTGGAGGTATTCAATAAAATAATACGTAATTATTAAAAGTTGTCTGACCATGATTGCATATGAGTACATTTTAATATAACATCATGTATTAATGGTGTTACACTATATTGGTGTTTTCTTTTATCTCTTTTGTTCTGGTTAAAATCGAACTGCTCTGACAGCAGCGGTCAATTAGTATTCCTATATTATCACTCTACAGGGAGTGTCCTGTCCCAAGCCCTAGACTGCAGAATCTTATGTACACAGAATGCACAGCAAACTACAGAACATAGGTACATAACACAGGGAAGCACAAAAAAACACAACTTATAACACAGACAACATAATGAGAGGGACAGGGAAGTAGGGAAAGAGTGCCAACACAATTTACATAATTTACAGTACAATACCACACACTATTATGTTATACTTCACAATGTACAAATCAATGAGCTGTTTCAAATAATACCACAGGGTCACTTCCTATTTCTCCACAATAATATTTTTAAAAAATCACGCCAATGTACCCCAACATCCTATCCACAAACAAGCTTACTCTATCTTTTGCCATGGTGGCTATAACTAGCAGCACTGGAAATGGAGGGATTAGTGACTGGAAAAAAAGTAATATGGTATATTAAGTCCATGGGCCACAGTGCCACCCAGCAGCCTCAGCTGGTGCCCGGAGCCTTTCTGCTCACTGCCCGCTCTGCAGTAATGCATAGTACAGAGTGTCCTAATGCGCCGCAGCTGATATGGAGCGGGGTGCTCCGAATTCGGACCATAGTTCTCTCTGAGCACCTTCGTAGGACCAAGCGGTCCCAGGAAGGTGCTCAGAGAGGACTCCGGTCCGAATTCAGAGCACCCCGCTCTGTATCAGCCGTGGCACTTTCGGGCACTCTGTACTATGCATTACTGCAGCGTGGGTGGTCTTTACTGCACATTACTGCAGTGCTCTAAGTCTCTACTGAGCATGATGGCTTCTGACAAACATCCTAACGAATTATTATATTGTATATGTCAGGGCTTATAATTTTAAGTCCTTTGCTACTAGCCAGACCTGAAAAGTTACTCGCCACTGCAAGCCAAAACATACCCACCAGGGCTGAATTTCTACTCGCCAGGGCTAAATTTTCACTCGCCATTGCCTAGTAGAAATTTTGAGCCCTGGTATATGTTAAAGCCATATACTCACTTTGATGTCAGAATTCCAGAGGTGTCTTCTACACTCTGGTCCTCTACATGAATAATTTAAATACATTTAAACAAATAAATAATGCAGTTTACACTATAATAAAAAAGTACCCCCCAACACACAACCTGGCCTGGGCTGCTGCCAGGGCACTGTGAGAAAAATAAATGGGGACTGGCTTTTATGTAGGCCACATAGGACTTATTTCCTGGACCCGGCAACCCTAAGCTTCCAAGCCTGGGAAGGCAGTGAGTCCCTTGTTATACCACTGGGTCAAAAGGTGCAGATAAAACCTTCCATTGATTTAAATGGGGCTTTTAACCTCTTCAGTGCTAGAGAGGTCTCAAATGCACTGCTTTACAATGCATTGGAGATCTCTCTCTCTCTAGCATTCAAAAGTTAAAATTCCTATTAAAATCAGTAGGAATTTGTATTTGTTCAATAGGATATATTTTGATTGACCAGAATTATTCATCTTTTCTTTGTACATATATCCAGTGGGCATGAAGGTAAAATTGCAGTGTAAAATATGGTGCTTATGCTGGGACAACTGAATACTAGAAGCCAAAACCACTGACCGTCTATGGAAGTCCATGACAGTTGGAAGTTATCAGGGGAGTTGATAGGTTCCCAAAACACCTGAGGCATGGGCCAACCTAATGCATTATTAGTGCACTTTGCAGCTCAGGGGCATGATTACAAGCTTCAAGCTGGCAACAAGATCTGTCGTTTCAAGCAATAGACTTGGGGCAGTAGCACCCACAGCCAGTAGCTAGCAACAACCCTGTTCTGTATGAAATAGGCTAAAGGTCAAATAATATTAGTAGGTGTGAAAAGGTTAAATTAGGTGAGCCAGGTGGTTCTTGTCAACTGACAAATCCCATGCTGCTATCACCATTAGTTCTTATTATAAATTGTTTTTTTGTCAAGGAGTGAAAGCATTGAAAAGCAGAGCAGCGATACTGCATTTGCAACGTTATTATACAATGCAGAATGTTAATGGGCAGCTGTGATGCTTTTCATGAAGCATTGCTTTGGGTTATTAATTGTTTTTAATGAATTAGAGTTTCCAGGAGCTCATGATGAGCACAGAAAGCTATCTTTGATCCTCAGTAACGGCTGGTCCTACTATTCTCTCATTCAATCATCTTACAAGAGAAAGCATACACACACACACACACCTCTATCATTTACATTACATCACAAGGGCATTCTAAAAATGCATTTAGAATTCAGTATGAGCGTTTACTGGCTATGGAATATCAAACTCAATCACTCTTATTCTTTTATTCTATTAAAGTAATACCAATTCACCTCTAACATTTCGCCTGCTTATTACTTGGTTGACATCAGTTCAACATTTAGTATGTTACAAGGTGGATTATGTGTGAAATGCATTAACCTCCAACATGACTTCAAAAACAGCCTTTTAAAACAGAGCTAAACAGTAATAAAATTGGATGTGTTCTGTGCTAAAGCTTCTTCAGATTCGTTAATGACCTTTAAACCATCTCTTTTATTTTAGAAGGATGAGCGCTTTGCAGTACTTTTGAAATGAAATGTTAAGCTGAAAATATCCTTGAAAATCATAGTTAAATAGAGAATGAGTCGTATTAATAATGGCAATTATGATGTGAAGGAAACATTAAGCTACAAGACATTATGATAATGGAATATTGGTTATAACAACTGTCTGTTAACACTTAGAGGTGTAAGAATCTGGTGCCAGCAAGCTTGTTCGGTTGTTGTGTGAACATACCTCTCTGTGTTTTAAATACCAACACTGCCTTCCAAATTAGTTCTAGTGTTTTGTATCCTGTCTTGTATCCAGCCTTGTGACCATGTCTATTTGAACACATCTCTGTCTGCCTCCTGCCAAGTGGACTTTGGCTGGATACTTTTTTGCCTCAGCACTGAAAAAGGTAAAAAATAGCACTTCCCGCTTAGCGAACATTTCCTGTGGTAAGGGCTGTTTTACCTCTTTTGTTGCCTACATCATTGCATTAAAAGCAATGGGAAGACTGAATTTATCCCAACCACATGTCAATTTTCTCTTCTGTTCCTGCAGGCATATAAAAGTTTGTCAGGCTCTCACAGCATGCCATTCTGTGTTTCTGAGAGGAAGAGAGAGTAGCTAATTTTTGAGCTAGAGAAGATATGCAAATTAAGTGGACTTAAATCTAAGTTTAGACATTTGTTCTCTGTATTAGGGGAGTCTGGGGGAGAAGAAGGGACTGGCAAGACATAAGCAGCTGTGATCCAAGCTCCATCTTGATCAGGCTGATATTATTTGTATGCCTGGGGAGTCTGTGGGTGTGAGAAGGGAGCAAATGCGTTGACTCCATATATCCCAACATTCTGTCTGACTGATTTGAAAGACATAGGCAGCTATGGTCCAACTACTTTCCTTGCTGATCTTGCTGTTATTATCTCTGTGCTGGGGAATCTGGGTAAATAAGTTCTTGATTATTTTTTATTTATAATTCCTTTCTGGGACAAAATAAACAAAAAAAAAAAAAAAATATTAGTTGACAGACAGCTGACTGGGACCCTGACATGAGTTGTGTGACTAAGGTAGACTTGATAGATAGTAGACGAGATTGAGAATTTTGTTGAGGACCGAGGCATCACACTCCATCAGTTGTGTTGTGTACTTAGAGTAAAAGCACACACAGTAGTTGAGTAATGTCCAGCAAACTCACAAGGGACATGTGGTGGGAGGAAGGAGGAGCAGTGCAGAGTGGTAGTTCAAAAACCGACTGCAACCATGGTTGCTGCAACATGTCTAATAAATGATGATGATCTCTCTCCTTCTGGGGAGGATGCAGTTTGTCAAGGTCCCACCAAAAGTTCGACCACCACCACCATCAGCGCCAGTACTATAGAAAAAAAAATATAAGAAGAATACTGAAGAAGACAATGAGTTTCATTCTAGCATTCATGATGGCATAATGGAAGAAGTTGTAGAGGCTGAACCAACTTTTGGCAGTGAGATATACAAGCATCAAAACAGTTGTCCTCAAAGTAGTAGCGAATTTTGTGAAAGTAAAAGTAAAAACAAATTGACACCTCTAAAAGGTTAAAGAAATATAAGGGTAGTGGGCAAGAAGCAGCGGGAGATACCGGGAATGACCTAATGACTGATGATGATGATGATATAGGTCTAGAATATATCCCTCCAGCATCCTCCTCTTCTTCAGATATAGATGAAGTTGAGAGTGAGAGAGAAGATGACATTGGCAGAAACGTAGCCAGCTATGCTTCTCAGCTTTTTCTGCAGTAAATATATCAGTGGTAGCAAATTTGCTAATTCCTGACCCTATACAACTAAACAGCAGTGTGGATTCCTCAAAAGATTTCAGCAACTCACATTCATCGATCCCTCACGGCCACTCCTCTTGTGGGAAAGCCCGCAACATTTGAAGCTTGGTGTTTGTGTATCAGAGACATTTGTTGCCATTGCCTAGGTGTCAAAGATGCTCCCTCCAAAGCCTTCCAGATTTGCATTGTATTTTCACTAATGGCCTTATTCTGTTTGTACAAACTCTTTAGCATGTACATTATGGAATCCCACTTACTAGGGACCTCCATTTTCAGTTGGTGATGTGGCAGGTTGTTACATTGTATAGGATATTGCATTGCAAGCACTGTAGGAGTGGCTAAAATGTGACATAATAACATAGTAACAATGGTGATGGGGCTGAAAAATGGCATGTATCCATCAATTATAACTCATGCCCTTGTTTATCCAGAAGGAAGCAAAAAAAAAAAAAAAATTGAATCCCACTCACATTAAGCCCCAAGTGGGAAAAATATTCCTTCCTGACTCCAAATGGTAGACGATATTTCCCTGGATCAATATCCTATCTATTTTGAAACAAACTGTCATTATTCTCAATGTTCTGAGCTAGAAATGTATACATTACTTTATTTAAAGCAATTACAGTATCTGCAAGCACAGCATCCCCACGCAAAGAATTTCATAACTTTACTGCTCTTACTGTAGAAAAATCCCTGCTTTTGTTTTAGTCATAAGAGGATTCCTCTAATCTTAGTGGATGATCTATTGTTTTTTGCTCAGTTCTTTGAGTAAACAGTTCCTTAGAAAGTTCTTTGTATTGATTACAACTATATTTTATACTTAGACATCTCTTCTCTTATGTTAGCAAACCTAATTGGGCTAGTCTCTCTTTATAATGCAGATCCTCCAGTCCCTTTAGAAGTTTTTTTAGAAGAAATTCCTGGAGATACCTTACTAAGCATTTATATAGAGGTAAAATTATATACCCATCCCGTGCATCTATACCACTTTTTATACATGATAACACTTTAGTGGATTTTTCGGTGGCTGAGTCTGTATCCTAAATTCAAAACCGTACACTTATCTATATTAACCCTTTTGAGTGCAGGAGGGATCTGCAACGCATTGGCACATCCTCTAGGGGGATCCTATTCTGGTTCCCCTAGTGGTAGATAGGCCAGATGTATCCTATTGTAAAGGAAGAAGTATTAAAAGTATAGTGGCACCCAGTGGTATAGGTTCCAAGATGGAGACTATGAACAACCCTTTCAGTTTAAAGGGTATGTATAAGTTTGGTAAAAAAGGGTTTTCTAAGTATTTATATGGAAGTAATGAAGATGAGAATAGAAAGAACTTTGAAAAACAGAATAATTGGGAAGAAGTATCAGGTACAGACTTTCCTTAACTGTGATTCTAATTATGTTGTGTATTTACTGACCTGTCCATGCGGCCTACAATATGTTGGTCACACAAAAAGGAAATTAAAAATATGATTTAGAAAACATCTTGAGAATATCCAAATGGAATTACAGACCCACAATGTTTCTAAACATTTTTCTGAGAAACATGGGAGAAGATGGGACGTTATTTCCATTATGGCTACTGAGAAGATCCTTGCAGATAGAAGAGGCTGCTGAGGCTATGCAGATGGGAGATCTTTTGGATATATGAATTAGAGATGTTGAATCATAGGGGTCCTAATGCAAATATTTATCTGGCTGTGTTTAAACAGTAGCAATATGAAAACCCTGAAATGACATAATTCAGAGATTAATGTCTTTGGTCCACTTACATTTCTGGAGAAATGGTGGGGTTAAACATTTTTAAACATGGCCCCAAATAATTACCCATCTGGCAACTAGCTGCTCAATAGCGCTAGTCGCCAGAATTATTACCACATTATCGAGAATTCATCTTGCTCCTGGGACTGACAGCCAGGAAACAGAGCAGACATATTTCCATAGTGACGTCTGTGCGCCTGTGCTGTCAATCTCAGCCTTCTCTAGGAGGCGTTGTTAGGAGCTGTTCGGCACCAAAAGAGACTGACAGCGCAGGCGCACAGACGTCACTATTAGTGTTGAGCGAGCATGCTCGGCCGATGCTCGGATCGGCTCGAGCATCGCTCTGCTCGGCACATGGCGGTACTCGTACGAGTACCGCATGTGCTCGCCCGCCATGTTCGGGTCTCCTCCCCGCACGTTTCGCGGCTGCTGCGCAGCCAATAAACGTGCAGGGAGGCTCTGACATCAGTGTAATGCCAGCAGCCATGTTGGCTGCTGGCATTACACTGATTGGCTGGCCAGAACCCGTGGTCGGGTGCTGTATAGCACCTGACCAGCGAGTTCGGCTCAGTCTTAGCCAGGGAGAGATGAGGATAGGAAGGGAAAGTCAGTGTAGGGAGAAGAAAAGTCTTGTTGAACAAAAAAAAAGAACCAAAAGTCCTTTTTAGGACTACTGTGTGTGGGGGCAGCAGTTTATTTTGTGTGGGGGGAAAAAAAAAAAAAAAAAAAAAAACATATATTCTGTTTAGTGTGCAAAGTTGCAGATTAGAGCACATTCTGTTTAGTGTGCAAAGTTGCAGATTAGAGCACATTCTGTTTAGTGTGCAAAGTTGCAGATTAGAGCACATTCTGTTTAGTGTGCAAAGTTGCAGATTAGAGCACATTCTGTTAAGTCTTCAAACTAAAATATCAAAGTCACATATTCCATTCAGTGTGCGTCGCCGCAGTTTAGCAGCACATTCTGTGTACTGTGCACAGTTGCAGAATAGGAAGAAATACTGTTAAGTTTTCAAACTAAAATATCAAAGTCACATATTCCATTCAGTGTGCTTCGCCGCAGTTTAGCAGCCTATTCTGTGTACTCTGCACAGTTGCAGAATAGGAAGAAATACTGTTAAGTTTTCAAACTAAAATATCAAAGTCACATATTCCATTCAGTGTGCTTCGCCGCAGTTTAGCAGCCTATTCTGTGTACTCTGCACAGTTGCAGAATAGGAAGAAATACTGTTAAGTTTTCAAACTAAAATATCAAAGTCACATATTATATTCAGTGTGCGTCACCGCAGTTTAGCAGCCTATTCTGTGTACTCTGCACAGTTGCAGAATAGGAAGAAATACTGTTAAGTTTTCAAACTAAAATATCAAAGTCACATATTCCATTCAGTGTGCGTCACCGCAGTTTAGCAGCCTATTCTGTGTACTGTGCACAGTTGCAGAATAGGAAGAAATACTGTAAAGTCTTCAAACTAAAATATCAAAGTCACATATTCCATTCAGTGTGCGTCACCGCAGTTTAGCAGCCTATTCTGTGTACTCTGCACAGTTGCAGAATAGGAAGAAATACTGTTAAGTCTTCAAAGTAAAATATCAAAGTCACATATTCCATTCAGTGTGCGTCACCGCAGTTTAGCAGCCTATTCTGTGTACTCTGCACAGTTGCAGAATAGGAAGAAATACTGTTAAGTTTTCAAACTAAAATATCAAAGTCACATATTATATTCAGTGTGCGTCACCGCAGTTTAGCAGCCTATTCTGTGTACTCTGCACAGTTGCAGAATAGGAAGAAATACTGTTAAGTTTTCAAACTAAAATATCAAAGTCACATATTATATTCAGTGTGCGTCACCGCAGTTTAGCAGCCTATTCTGTGTACTCTGCACAGTTGCAGAATAGGAAGAAATACTGTTAAGTTTTCAAACTAAAATATCAAAGTCACATATTATATTCAGTGTGCTTCACCGCAGTTTAGCAGCCTATTCTGTGTACTCTGCACAGTTGCAGAATAGGAAGAAATACTGTTAAGTTTTCAAACTAAAATATCAAAGTCACATATTATATTCAGTGTGCGTCACCGCAGTTTAGCAGCCTATTCTGTGTACTCTGCACAGTTGCAGAATAGGAAGAAATACTGTAAAGTCTTCAAACTAAAATATCAAAGTCACATATTCCATTCAGTGTGCGTCACCGCAGTTTAGCAGCCTATTCTGTGTACTCTGCACAGTTGCAGAATAGGAAGAAATACTGTTAAGTTTTCAAACTAAAATATCAAAGTCACATATTCCATTCAGTGTGCTTCGCCGCAGTTTAGCAGCCTATTCTGTGTACTCTGCACAGTTGCAGAATAGGAAGAAATACTGTTAAGTTTTCAAACTAAAATATCAAAGTCACATATTATATTCAGTGTGCGTCACTGCAGTTTAGCAGCCTATTCTGTGTACTCTGCACAGTTGCAGAATAGGAAGAAATACTGTTAAGTTTTCAAACTAAAATATCAAAGTCACATATTATATTCAGTGTGCGTTACCACAGTTTAGCAGCCTATTCTGTGTACTCTGCACAGTTGCAGAATAGGAAGAAATACTGTTAAGTTTTCAAACTAAAATATCAAAGTCAAATATTATATTCAGTGTGCGTCACCGCAGTTTAGCAGCCTATTCTGTGTACTCTGCACAGTTGCAGAATAGGAAGAAATACTGTTAAGTTTTCAAACTAAAATATCAAAGTCACATATTATATTCAGTGTGCGTCACCGCAGTTTAGCAGCCTATTCTGTGTACTCTGCACAGTTGCAGAATAGGAAGAAATACTGTTAAGTTTTCAAACTAAAATATCAAAGTCACATATTCCATTCAGTGTGTGTCACCGCAGTTTAGCAGCCTATTCTGTGTACTCTGCACAGTTGCAGAATAGGAAGAAATACTGTTAAGTTTTCAAACTCAAATATCAAAGTCACATATTCCATTCAGTGTGCGTCACCGCAGTTTAGCAGCCTATTCTGTGTACTGTGCACAGTTGCAGAATAGGAAGAAATACTGTAAAGTCTTCAAACTAAAATATCAAAGTCACATATTCCATTCAGTGTGCGTCACCGCAGTTTAGCAGCCTATTCTGTGTACTCTGCACAGTTGCAGAATAGGAAGAAATACTGTTAAGTCTTCAAAGTAAAATATCAAAGTCACATATTCCATTCAGTGTGCGTCACCGCAGTTTAGCAGCCTATTCTGTGTACTCTGCACAGTTGCAGAATAGGAAGAAATACTGTTAAGTCTTCAAAGTAAAATATCAAAGTCACATATTCCATTCAGTGTGTGTCACCGCAGTTTAGCAGCCTATTCTGTGTACTCTGCACAGTTGCAGAATAGGAGGAAATACTGTTAAGTTTTCAAACTAAAATATCAAAGTCACATATTATATTCAGTGTGCGTCACCGCAGTTTAGCAGCCTATTCTGTGTACTCTGCACAGTTGCAGAATAGGAAGAAATACTGTTAAGTTTTCAAACTAAAATATCAAAGTCACATATTCCATTCAGTGTGCGTCACCGCAGTTTAGCAGCCTATTCTGTGTACTCTGCACAGTTGCAGAATAGGAAGAAATACTGTTAAGTTTTCAAACTAAAATATCAAAGTCACATATTATATTCAGTGTGCGTCACCGCAGTTTAGCAGCCTATTCTGTGTACTCTGCACAGTTGCAGAATAGGAAGAAATACTGTTAAGTTTTCAAACTAAAATATCAAAGTCACATATTATATTCAGTGTGCGTCACCGCAGTTTAGCAGCCTATTCTGTGTACTCTGCACAGTTGCAGAATAGGAAGAAATACTGTTAAGTTTTCAAACTCAAATATCAAAGTCACATATTCCGTGTAAGATGAAGAAGGCGGGTAAAAAGGGACGGGGAAGTGGACGTGATCCTGATAGTTCAGGGCGCGGGTCAGGACGCGGAGAAACTGTGCCTGGTGCCAGAGCACAAGAAAGAAAGACATCCACCATACCTAGCTTCATGTCTAATTTTACAGGGCGTCGCAGGACATCACTCTCGAGGTCCGACCACTGCGAACAGGTGGTCGGTTGGATGTCAGCTGATACTGCTTCCAGTCGGTTAAGCACCACCCTGTCTTCCACCAAGTCCACTCTCAGTAGCCAAGAGTCTGGTCAACATAATCCTCACTCTGATCATCCTTCCTCCCACCATACACGGTCTGGTCAAAGAAGTGATCCCACACTGGGATATAGTGAGGAGCTCGTCTCATCACCAATCCTTCATTTGACCACCTCTCTACAAGCACGCTTGCAGAGGAACATGACATCTTGTGCCCTGATTCACAACCTCTAGAGGGTACCCAATCACAAGAAGATGACAGATGTGAACGGCATTTAAGGTCAAAGGAAGTAGTGGATGATGATGATGATGATGAGACACAGTTGCCATTTAATCAACCACTATTACTGTCTCAAGACCTTGTTGAGGAGAATGTTATACAGTTGTCAATGACTGAGTATGTGGTGGGATCAAGACATGAGGAGGATGATCAGAGTGAGGAAGTGGAGGAGGACTTGGTGGACGATGAGGTGACTGACCCCACCTGGGAAGGTGTAGAGCCGAGCGATGACAGCAGTCCTGAGGGTGAGCCATCTGCAGCACCGCAACAGGCTGGAAGAGGCAGTGGTGTGGCTACAGAAAGAAGGCGGACCGCACCAAACCGGCCTGCAAATTTTCCACGGAGCACCCCCTTGCGTAAATCTACCTTGCCAAGGGGTAGGTGTTCCGCGGTATGGCGTTTTTTTAAGGAAAGTGCGGACGACAAAAGAATTGTAGTTTGCAACCTGTGCCACACCAGAATGAGCCGAGGCATGAACACTAGAAACCTCACCACCACCAGCATGATCCGACACATGGCATCCAAGCACCGTAATAAGTGGGAGGAACGCCTGGATCGCCCATCTGTGTCTGCAGGCCACACCACTGCCTCCTCTTCCCCTGTTTTCGGTGCCGGCCAATCGCCTGTCGAAGGCGCAGGCCCGCATACCTCCCGCCCTGCACCTATACCATCTGAAGCACCATCAGCGACCACATCCACTTCCCTGTCCCAGCACAGCGTCCAAATGTCGTTACCCCAGGCATTTGAGCGCAAGAGAAAATACCCAGCCACCCACCCACAGGCCATAGCACTAACCTCACACCTTTCCAAATTACTGGCCATCGAAATGCTGCCATTTAGGCTTGTGGACACTGAGTCCTTCCGCAGCCTGATGGCAGCAGCTGTCCCTCGGTACGCGGTCCCCAGCCGCCACTACTTTTCCCGGTGTGCCATCCCCGCATTACACCACCATGTGTCCCGTAACATCACCCGTGCCCTGACCAACGCAGTTACTGGGAAGGTCCACTTAACGACTGACACATGGACAAGTGCTTGTGGCCAGGGACGCTACATTTCCCTGACGGCACACTGGGTGAATGTCGTGGAGGCTGGGAGCGACTCGGACCCTGGGATGGCACGGGTGCTACCCAAGCCGAGGATTGCGGGCCCTACCTCCATCAGGGTTTCCGCCAGCACCTACGTTATTGGCTCCTCCTCCTCCGTTTCCACCTCCGAATTCTCTACACGCAGCGCCACTCCCCCATCAGCCAGTAGCTGGAAGCAGTGTAGCACTGCAGTGGGGAAGCGTCAACAGGCCGTGCTGAAGCTGATCTGCCTTGGGGACAAACAGCACACGGCCTCAGAGCTGTTGCAGGGGATTAGTCACCAGACCGAGCAGTGGCTCTCGCCACTCAACCTGCAACCAGGCATGGTTGTGTGTGATAATGGGCGTAACTTGGTGGCGGCTTTGGAGCTCGGCAAGCTCACACACGTACCATGCCTAGCGCATGTATTTAATTTAGTGGTTCAGCGATTTCTAAAAACCTACCCCAATGTGCATGATCTCTTGACCAAGGTGCGCCGCGTGTGTGCACATTTCCGTAAGTCATCTACAGCTTCGGCCGGCCTGTTGAAGCTGCAGCAGCGCTTACAATTGCCAGCTCACCGGCTGCTGTGTGACGTGAGCACGCGCTGGAACTCCACCTTCCACATGTTGGCCCGGCTTTGTGAGCAGCAGAGGGCAGTAGTGGAGTACCAGCTGTTACACGGTCGTCGCCTCTCCGTTCAACTTCCTGTAATCAGAAGTGAGGAGTGGGAATGGATGTCAGACCTCTGCGAGGTTTTACGCAATTTTGAGGAATCGACACAGATGGTGAGCGGCGATAACGCTATTATCAGTGTAACCATCCCACTTCTGTGTCTACTGAAACGCTCGCTGCTCACAATTAAAACTGACGCTTTGCATGTGGAAGAGGTGGAAATGGGGGAGGAAGAGCTTACACAAGGTGATAGCCAGAGCACCCTCACTTCGTCTTCTCAGCGACAATTGGAGGAGGCGGAGGAGGAGGAGGAGGAGGAGGAGGAAGACATGGTTGCCTCCGCTACAGAGGGTAGCCATGGAACTTTAGTTCCATCTCTTCAGCGTGGGTGGGCAGAAGAGGAGGAAGAGGATGAGGAGATTGAGAGTCATCCTCCTGGTGAGGACAGCGAAATCTTGACTGTTGGTACTCTGGCACACATGGCTGACTTTATGTTAGGCTGCCTTTCCCGTGACCCACGCGTTATACGCATTTTAGACAACACGGATTACTGGGTGTTCACCCTTCTGGACCCCCGCTACAAAGAGAATTTCTCATCTCTCATTCCTCCGGTGGAGAGGACAAGCAAAATGGTGCAATACCAGAAGGTTCTTGTTGAAAAATTGCTCCAAAATTTTCCATCTGACAACGCTGGCGGCAGAGTACGTGCTACCTTGGCCAACCGAGAAGGGGAGAAAAGGGGAGCACACAGCAGTTCCGAGAAAGGCAGGGCAACACTCTCCAAGGCGTGGGACACCTTCATGACACCCCGCCAGCACCCTCACCCTGATGCGCAGCCTAGTGTCACAAGGAGGGAAAAGTTTTGGAAGATGGTGAAGGAGTACGTAGCAGACCGTGTCAGCGTCCTCAATGATCCCTCTGTGCCTTACAACTACTGGGTGTCCAAGCTGGACACGTGGTATGAACTGGCACGCTACGCCTTGGAGGTGCTGGCCTGCCCTGCCGCCAGCGTTCTGTCTGAGCGGGTATTTAGTGCTGCTGGTGGCATCATAACAGATAAGCGTATCCGCCTTTCCACCGACAATGCTGATAGGTTGACACTTATAAAAATGAACAAGGCCTGGATTTCCCCTGACTTCTCCACTCCACTGGAGGAAAGCCCCGGGGGAACATAAACTCACTTTATATATGTTATTTACAATGATGGGAATACTCTGTATTCCCATTCACCCCTTCCACCCAAAAAACGGGTATATGGTTGACTCTTAATCTTCTCATCCTCCTCCTCCTCTTCCATATGCCCTGTGCTATAATTTTTATATAGGGCCAGCTCACCAGCGGGCCCTGTGATATAATTTTTATATAGGGCCAGCTCACCAGCGGGCCCTGTGATATAATTTTTATATAGGGCCAGCTCACCAGCGGGCCCTGTTTGACAATTTTTATATAGGTCAGCTCACCAGCGGGCCTTCTCATATAATGTTTTATTGGGTCAGCTCACTAGCGGGCCTTCGCATATAATGTTTTATAGCGTCAGCTCACTAGCGGGCCTTCGCATATAATGTTTAGGATGGTCAGCTCTGCAGCAGACCCTCACCCATAATGTTTTAGATGGTCAGCTCAGCGCACGTTTCCCTCTTAATCATGGCCCCAGTTCAGAAAAATCGAGGAAATTTTTGGGAGATTTTGCCTTTGCGCACGTTTCCCTCTTAATCATGGCCTCAGTTCAATAAAGTCAAGGAAATTTTTGGGAGAATTTGCCTCTGCGCACGTTTCCCTCTTAATCATGGCCTCACTTCAGAAAATCAAGGAAATTTTTGGGAGATTTTGCCTTTGCGCACGTTTCCCTCTTAATCATGGCCTCAGTTCAATAAAGTCAAGGAAATTTTTGGGAGAATTTGCCTCTGCGCACGTTTCCCTCTTAATCATGGCCTCACTTCAGAAAATCAAGGAAATTTTTTGGAGAATTTGCCTTTGCGCACGTTTCCCTCTTAATCATGGCCTCAGTTCAATAAAATCAAGGAAATTTTTGGGATAATTTGCCTCTGCGCACGTTTCCCTCTTAATCATGGCCTCACTTCAGAAAATCAAGGAAATTTTTGGGATAATTTGCCTCTGCGCACGTTTCCCTCTTAATCATGGCCTCACTTCAGAAAATCAAGGAAATTTTTGGGATAATTTGCCTCTGCGCACGTTTCCCTCTTAATCATGGCCTCACTTCAGAAAATCAAGGAAATTTTTGGGATAATTTTCCTCTGTGCACGTTTCCCTCTTAATCATGGCCTCACTTCCGAAAATCAAGGAAATTTTTGGGAGAATTTGCAGATGATATACAAGTAAATATACAGCAAATATTGTTTGGTAACAATTTTTCGCCTAAAGTCGTTTTTATTTTCCTTTTTGTGTGTTTTATGGTCAGTCTGTAAAAATGGCGTACTACGGGCGAAAGATCGTTCCCAGCAGCGATGTTGGAGTCCAAGATGCATCCAGACATCCTCCCTATGCTGTCCCTGAACCATTTCTGTGGTGTTTCCATCCTTTTCTTCCCTTTTCCTATGGACCAGGCACCCTCCCCTCATCAGAGCAGGGGGTGCCTGGTGTAATGCTCGAGTCCTCCCATTGACTTCAATGGGGCTCGGGTGCTCGCCGAGCACTCGAGCCTCCGGGGGCGCTCGGTCAGAGCACCCGAACACCCGAGCATTGGGGTGCTCGCTCATCACTAGTCACTATGGAAAGATGTCTGTGCTGTTTCAGTCCCAGGAGCAAGATGAATTCTCAATAACGCTGTAATAATTCTGGCGACTAGCGCTACTGAGCAGCTATTCGCCAGATGGGTAATTATTTGGGGCCATGTTTAAAAGGGGTGGTAGTTCCGCTTTAATTACATATATATATATATATATATATATATATATAGTTTGTTTCTGGATGGTTTGAGAATACATAGGTTGAATTAGATGGCACAATTAGTTTTACTTTATAGGGATGTGGTGGGGGTTTCCTGGGCATTTAAGGATGATAAATAATCATGCAATTGAGGTATATATATTATCTCTCCAATTTTTGTATTACAATTTTCACATTTTAGAGTGCAAGATTAGATATTTTTCCCTATTTTATTTTGGGGAGTATATATATAATATAATATCCTGATATAATTTATTTAATTTTTCTTGCAATATAGTGGTATTCTTCTAATGATATGACATTTAGGGGAAATAGATGTGGTTGTTCATGTGGATTTTATATATGGACATTTGGGTGAATTATGTAAATTGACCCTCTGTGGGCAGGAGTGGTGGGTGCTACATTGCTAGGCGGTGCGTGGGCATTCCATTTTGGCACACAGATGGTTAATATCAAGAAACAGATGTGATATATAAGGAAGCTGTGAGGAGGGCTTTGTAAGCCACTGAGGAAGTAGACAGAGGACGTCCACGATACACGTAGGGTAATTATCCAGTTAGTACAGATTCAGTTCCTCACGGTCACACCTCTTGTGGGAAATCCCACGGCCTTTGAAGCTTGGCGTTTGTACATTGGAGATCCTTCAGTGTACCCAGTGTGACTATATAGGAGATCTGTAAAACCTATTAGGTATGAACAGTGGAACAGTGATACTTAGCTGGTTGTAGTTTGCACAATAGTACCTGTGAATCATCAAAGAGAAAGCACCATAATCACCAGTTGTGGGAGAAAAGGACCAGTCGCAATTCAACAATGAGGCTGTTGGACTGAGGTAGACAAGCAATATATACAAGTGTCATCTTGTAAGTGCATCTATGTGTCCTGTGTGTGATTTTACTGACTAAACACTGCTTTTATATCTTCTTCTTTTTGAGCTGTCTATTCATTTTTTTAGTATCCTATTACATAAAGTGGTAGAATGCGTCGCTCACTGTGAGCCGTAACCGCACATGCGCAGTAAAGAGTCTCTAATGTGCATGTGTGGTTTCGCACACAGGGAGCTTCGCTGTGAGCTGTCTGGAGCTCCCCACTAAGGATTACCTCGTTCGGCGAGTTTCTACTGTGTATGACTGCAGTCATGCGCAGTAGAGACTCGCCAAATGCTCTGCCCTGCTCCGGACAGCTCACGTCCTGTCTCTGCTACCAGCTCCAGGGCAGCTGGGTGTATCTTAGCCCGTGTATACTGGCTTTCATACTAGTTGTCCATAAAGAGATTGGAGATCTTGGGTGAGAGACCAGCAGGGTAACAATCTATGGGAAGTTGGAGCTCTCTAGAAAAACTGTGATTGTATGGAAATTTTAAGCAGATTTCATATTAATTTCATTCATCATCTCATAATTTCATCTGTACTTGTATTGAATCCATTTGTGTTACACATTATCATATTCATCTTCATTTCAGACAGATAAATAACTTTGGTATGAATTTTTTTTTCCTGATGTAATTTTAGGACATTGTATTGATTTTTTTTGTTTGTTTGTTTTTTGGGTATTTTATATTATTTATTTATATTTAGTCTTGCTTTTTATTTTTTCTTATATATATATATATATATATATATATATATATATATATATATATATATTTTATTTATTACATTTATTTTTTTTATTTTATTTTATAGTATATATTATTTTTGGGTTTAGAGATCATTTGTTTGGGTTTAGATATTTCATGTACTCACATAGTTTCTCCACTGATCATCCTTTGATTTTTAATTTTTAATATCTATATTTACATTTTTGGTTGATTTGAGTCTTCTAAATAGAAGAATAGAATTTTTTCTTGTTGTCACCCAGCGCGATTGTGCTATTGTGTATATCCTTTTAGGACTGAATCCTGTGGTATCCCAACTTTAGACGAATTGGAAAGGTTCCATTTACAACAACTCTATGCCTTCTGTTATTTAACCAGTTCTCCATCCATTCACAGATATCAATCGAAGCATTTTAACATATGCAATGGAGACTGATTTTGTGGGCGATATTCAGCATCTCTGTGCGTGTTTCTGTTTCTGAGAGGAAGATAGTCACAGTTAATTTGTGTTATAGCTTTAAAATCATGACTTGTAAAGGTGGCGGGGGAAGTGGCAGAAACATTTCATTAAAGCACGGTTAGGTTCTCACTCAAACACACAAAATCTGGGAAATACCGGTTATTTTTTTCCAATTTAACACCACACCTTTTCTGATGTCATCAGACTTGACATTAAAAATTACATTATCGATTACATCGCAGATTGCATCATCATTGGCATCACTGGTGATATCACAAACATTGGCAACATCACATATGATCTCATCAGTGAGACTGACAGTTACTCTAGATTACAGATCATTTTATAAACTGTGATGTCAGTGATGGGCACTGTTGTGCAGAGTCTTACTGAGTTTTATGCTGACATTTTCGTTTTGTTTTGCTATTGGGTGACAAGCTACAGTGCTGGCAGATAAACATTTTGTTAAGCATTTTGTTGTGTGTCCTTGACAGTGTGGGTGTTAAATGGAGAAATTAAACTCCTTTTTGTGTTTTTCTATACCTGTAGTTGATAATTACTTTGCTTATTTATAACGGCACCTTTTTGGTGGTGGGTAAAAGGTGTATAGTGTTGTAGTGGCAGTACAAGAGGACTTTGGTGTAGTGTTTAATGGTTTCAGTGCAATGTCACTGCTGAAAGGATAGCTAAAATGTTGAAGTGTCAGTCTTTCTGGTTTATGTAATTTGTGATGTCATCAGTACATCACTGATGATGCCATTTGTTATGTCATGTCTGGTGTCATCAGCAAAGACAATACGGGCATGAAGTTAAGTTGGAAGAACGTAACCTGCATTTCCCAGCTTTTATGTGTATGAGTGAAAATGTAACTCTGGCTTTAACCTTTTGAGTGCCAGAGAGGTACGCAACGCATTGCAAAGCAATGCGTTGCGTACCTCTCTGGCACTCAAAAGGTTAAGGAAAGTTTTTTAAATTATAGCAACAAACGGGAAAGATATTTTATAGTGGACTCTAGAGAACACAAAAGAAGCAACGAGAAGAACTGTGATGTATAGTATTAAGGCAAAGTACAGCAATTCTACAGCAAACAGGCAACACAATAGGGAAAAATAAACATTCCTCAAATGTTTATAGATTTAAACTAAACTTTTAACCCTAGCAATCATGATGTTAAATCAATTTTAATATGTATTTATCCACTGCGGTGTGGTTGGTTTGCCACAGGATTGATCAGTTCTTAGTACATCAGAGTATTTGTGTTTGTCATTCACCTTTTGAATGCCAGAGGGGCACTAGTACTGAAGAGATTAAAGGAATAGTAATACTTAATATGTAAAAATATATATATTGTAGAGTTTATCCCGCAAGGATACTCCCACTGCTGAAAGGTGTTTTATTCAAAACTTATAGCTCAAAGTTGAATTTTTTAGGTGCAATATCACAGTGACCTGAAATTGTACAGTGGCGCTGTTGCTGCACCATCCTATGGAGATGGATGGTCTGCGGACCAGAGATGTTTATAAGATGGTGTAACAACAGCGCCACTGTACAATGTCAGGCCACTGTGATATTGCACCTAAAAAATTCAACATTGAGCTGTAATAACTTTTGAATAAAACACCTTTCAGCAGTGGGAGCACCCTCGTTTTTACTCAGGGGGATAAACACTACAATATGTATTTTTTTACAAATTAAGTATTACTATCCCTTTAATATACAACCAAGTTTACCAAAGGGAACAAATAAACCTATTCAGAGTATAGATTGTTCGAAACAGGGCTTTTAACACTTGATTACAAAAGAGGTATCCAAAGTTCAGCAAAACAATGCTCTGTAGGTCAGTCTAGCATTTTACAGGTTAAAGGTCCCATTTAAATTAATGGGGATGTTCCAATTGTTCCTATTTCTTAGTATAGCAACCTCACTGTGTTAAAATGTACTTCTCCATACATAGCTTTAAATATCAAAATCATTGGGACGTCTATAAAAGAAAAGTGGACCAATTCTTAGCTAGCAAAGCATTGCATTGGATACCTCTCTGGAGGTTAAAATCAACCAATAGCGTTGTTGATTTGCTCCAGAATGACCCCATTTTCTTTTCTACATAAAACCTGTTCTATTTTTATTATAAGAAATGCTAAATGATGTAACCCTTTGAGTGATAGAGGGGTGAGCAATCCCTTGCATCTCAAGAAGTGTCTCATCCCTCCAGCACTCAAAGGGTTAAATGTGAAGGACATTATTTACTTTTGAATATGAGCGTAAGGACCACAGAACGGAATTAATATTAAGAAAAAAAAAAGAATTGCTCATTTTGTTTATGTCGAGCTGAAACATTGCAGCAAATGGTTGAAAACTTTTATTTATTTTTTTCAATGTTTTCCTAGGCCAAATGATGCTCTGCTTGACGCCTGAATTAATTCCAATTACATTACCATAAAGTTCCATTTAACGTAACACCGTTGTGATTCCTGGTGTTTATGAGTTGTGGAAGAACACCTGACACTCCAGAGATATTCTGTTATCTGTAAAACACAAGGGAGAATGCACCTGATATTGCAGAGCCCACTCTTCCACATACTGAAGGTTTGGTTCAAGTTGGTAACGCAAATATAAAAATCATGAGCAGAACTGCTGGGAGAAATACACCACTTCAGTTTAGAATCAGTTATGAATTTGTGTAACCTTTCCCTGCCAGAAGAACATAGCAGAGATGGAAGACATAGAAAATACTGTCTGCTTCAATGGGCCTTATGTATAAATACAAAATGGAGCATTCATGGCTCAAACTAACTGCGCTGTTGGTAACAAATAAACATTTCCAAAATCCCCTTTAAATGGAACTTTTAACCATTTGAATACTAGAAAGCACACCTCCCAAGTGTCCATCTCTCAGACTCAAATCCCTCTGTCCCTCTTTCCCACCCTGATATCCCTCTTCTTTATAAGCTCAGACTGTGTGGTGTGTATATTAACATATATAAGCATGTACATGCTAACACACCAAAAGTAGTGAAACACGGTACCTCTTGTCAGCGTTTTCTTTCTTTCCCATCCAGGAGCTTCACTCATCCAGTGCAACACCGTCCCTGCATTCCGAACACCAGGTCACATGATACCTTCAGCATAAAGATACAGCTGCACTTGGACATCCAATGGCAAAGACACGTGTATTGCATAAAAAAATTACCTTTATTAGGTATCAATTTAAAGACATTCTCAAAGATGGGACAGAATCGGATGAGGTAGGGTTAAATAGATAGGGGAGAGACCGCACTCGTCTCACGCGTTTCGCACTGGATCGCGCTTACTCATAGAGTAATCTAAACCATCTGACAAAGCACCTTAAATAAACTCTCATGCGAGATTGATTGGAACCTTAAATAAACTCTTATGCGAGATTGATTTGTGGTAGGAGGAGTGTCTATCCATTTTAGGTTTGCCCTCTTCCTCATTTCCCTTCCTCTTTGGGTCGTATGTTCAAAGAGATAACGACAAAAAATTGTCCTATGAATACAAAATTAAGTCACTGAATGCATGAACAACATATTTTGTATAGAGTATATGACAAAAATCTAGTAATGTCCATTGTGTATCACACAACTCCAGAATTGACAGGCAAAGGGGTGGGGCAAGGGCGTGGCTAAACTATTCTCCAGTGTCATATAGAGGGAAAGAAAAATTGTCGTAACTAACGACAAAAAAAGTCTTTCAAAAGACAAAATTTGTACGTTAAAAAAAAGTGGAGGGAATGTGTTCTGAATGTGAGAATTTTTGTCTTTAGTTAAGACATTTTTTAAGACATTTGTCAGGCCCTTTGCTGTTTTTGGCCCTTCTAGGCCTTCTTACCTGAATATCCAGTCAGGTTAGACTCTGGCTATTTATTCCGCTCTGGCAGTCTCCTCATTGGAGATCTATATTCAGGAAAACCTCTATAGAGGATTCATCCGGCCATCCTCTTCCCCGGCAGGTGCGGGTTTTTTTTTCGTGAAGAAAAAAGGCTTGAATAAAATTACAGTCAAAAATGGGTACCCCCTTCCTCTGATCCCGGAGCTCCTGGAACAACTGAGAGGGGCCGTTATTTTCACGAAAATTGACTTACAGGAAGCCTACAACTTGATACGAATTAAGCCTGGTGATGAATGGAAGAAGGCCTTTAATACCAGCCATGGCCATTATGAGTACCTGGTTATGCCGTTCGGGTTATGTAATGCCCCGGCGGTGTTCCAGGGATTCATTAATGATATTTTCCAAGATCTACTGTCTTCTTCCGTCATCGTCTATCTTGACGATATTTTGATATACTCTCCTGAGTTGGAGACGCATAGAACTCAGGTTAGATTGGTATTGTCCAGACTTCGAGAAAATTCTCTATTTGCTAATCTTCGTAAATGTGAATTTGAGAAACATCAGATTTCCTTCCTGGGGTATGTAATTTCTAAAGAGGGACTGAAGATGGACCCAGCAAAGGTCTTAGCCGTTACACAATGGCCCCTCCCCACGGATAAACGTGCTATCCAGCACTTTATTGGATTTTCCAATTATTACAGGAGGTTTATCCGTAACTTCTCTCGTATAATTGCACCCATTACGGCTTTAACTAAGATAGGGGCTGACCCTCAGCATTGGCCCGCATCTGCCATCCGAGCTTTTGAGTTCTTGAAATCGGCATTCACTTCAGCCCCTATTCTACTGTTCCCAGATCCTGCTAGACAGTTTATTGTGGAGGTGGACGCTTCGGAACAGGCAGCTGGGGCAGTCCTTTCTCAAAGACATCCAGAAACCTCCAGACTTCATCCATGTTCTTTTTTTTCTAAGAAATTCTCGGAAGCTGAAAGGAATTACGATGTTGGGAACAGGGAATTACTCGCTATCAAACTAGCTTTTGAAGAATGGCGATATTTATTGGAAGGCTCCTCTACTCCTGTCATAGTCTTCACGGATCATAAGAATCTTCAGTTTCTGGAGTCCGCCAAACGCCTGAATCCCAGACAGGCTTGGTGGGCATTAGTCTTTAGAAGATTTAATTTCATTATTTCTTATCGCCCTGGGTCCAAGAATACTAAGGCTGATGCCTTGTCCCGGCTTTTCGAGTCTAGTCCTCCAGCAGTTCCCTCACCCATCCTTCCGCCAGACTGTTTTGTCACGGCAATCTCTGCTTCTACCTTTGAGAAAATCCGGTCTCTCCAACAATCCCCGGTTCCATCTCAACCCTCCCATACTCTATTTGTTCCTCCTCGCTTCCGGGTGGAAATTCTTCAATTTTTTCATGAATCTGCCTCTGCAGGTCATCCTGGCATCAAGAAAACCTTGGAACTTCTCCTGCGTCAGTTCTGGTGGCCATCTGTTAGATCGGACGTCCACGACTTTGTGGCAGCCTGTCAGGTCTGTGCTAGGTCTAAGATCCCCCGGCATAGTCCATGGGGGCTTTTGTGCCCGCTCCCTATCCCATCCCGTCCTTGGACTCATATAGCCATGGACTTTGTTGTGGATCTTCCAGCTTCACAAGGTTGTACCACCATCTTTGTTGTCGTGGACCGCTTTTCTAAACAAGGGCATTTTATTCCCCTCCCTAAGCTTCCGTCCGCCTCGGACTTGGTCCCTATTTTTCTTCGAGAGATTTTCCGTCTTCACGGTTCCCCCTCGTATATTTTATCTGATCGTGGGGTGCAATTCGTTTCTGACGCAGTGGTGGATAACCTTCACTCTTTGTGGGATCGTCTTCAATTTCGACTGTCTCAGGCTGCCTCTAGATATAAAAGAGCTGCGGACAAAAGACGCACTCAGGGGCCTAGGTTACGCCTTGGGTCTTCAGTTTGGCTTTCTACCAAAAATCTTCGGCTCCGGATCCCTTCCTTAAAGTTTGGTCCACGCTTTGTGGGTCCTTATAAAATCATTCGGGTTCTCTCCTCTGTTACCTTTGCATTGGCGCTTCCTTCATCCTGGCGTATCCCGAATTCATTCCACATCTCCCTTCTCAAGCCGGTCATTCGGAATCAGTATTCTAGATTGGCCCGCCCCCCCTCCCCTGTTCTGGTCGATGGTGAACGTGAGTTTGAAATTAGTCGCATCCTGGACTCTAGGCGAGTCCATCGTTCACTTCAGTATTTGGTAGATTGGAAGGGTTTTGCTCCGGAGGATCGTTCCTGGGTTCCGGCTCGAGATGTGCATGCCCCGGTACTCGTTTCCACCTTTGATAAAGCTTTTCCTCATAAGCCTGGTCACCCGGTGAGCTCTCCTTTAGGGAAGGGGTAGTGTCAGGCCCTTTACTGTTTTTGGCCCTTCTAGGCCTTCTTACCTGAATATCCAGTCAGGTTAGACTCTGGCTATTTATTCCGCTCTGGCAGTCTCCTCCTTACTCGATTATTCGTGACCTAGCTTCTCCTCTTCCGGTTCCTATCCGGGGTTCCTTGACTAGCTTCCTGTTCCGTCCTGGTGCCTGCTGTTCCGGTCGGATTCTCCCTTGTCCCGCTGAGCTCCCTGGCTGCCTCCGGTAAGTCTTCCAGTCCTCTCCGCTCCTTGCTTCCCCTGTCCGCTTGCTCCAGTTGGTCCCGCATCTGTGGCTGGTGCTGTCCCCGGTCGCCTCGGCTCTGGCCTCTGCCTCCCCTCCGGGGGTTCTGATCCTTTGCCTATTGGCTGTGCGCTCTCTGTCTCAATCTCTGCCCGCGTACGGGCTTCTGTCCTGGCCCCCGGTTGTATTATTCCGCCAATTCTCCTGGCCTTGTCCGCCCTGCTCTCTCTCCTTTGCTGCCTCTGTTTTTCCTCCCCGCGGTGGCCTATCCAGGGCAACGGCCTTCGGGTACTCCCTGCTGCCGGGGCCTTCTCTGTGTTGGACCTCTCCCGGTTGGTGTCCTGCCGGTCTGGGTGGTGCTCCCCCGGGGAGAGGTTTCATCCGGTGGCCGCAGGGAGGGGTGAATCTGGGCCGGACTCAGTTTGGCATCTGGCCAGGGTTGTCGTTGGGGCCAGGGGCTTGTTGGAGACTACTGGCGCTTTGAGGGGTTTCTGGCAAGCCTGTGCCTTCCTTAGTATCCCCGTTAGGCTGAGGTGTTCCAGGTGGGCATCTTGGGACCTGGAGTGTGCAGGGGTGATCCCTGTCTTTTGGGTCAGGAGTAGGGGTTTTCTGATTGTTGGTGGCCCGACTGTTGCCTGGGGGCCCGGGGGGTTGGCGGTTCCTCGGGTTGGATCTAGCCCGGATTCGGGTGGTTCCCTTCCACCACTTCTGTACCTGGTGTCTCTGCAGTGCCTGGTGGTCTCAGTACTAGTCCGCTTGCGGTAGGGGTCTTGCTGGGTTCCCGTCCCAGCTTCAGGGGTGCTTAGGGTCTTCTTGCTTGCTGTTGGTACTGGATGTTCGCTTGCCCTCTCCAGTTCTGTTGGCTCTGCCTGAGGATCCTTCCTTTCCACCTTGGGGATCAGGCTCGTACAGTTCTCCCTTGCCTTCATCCTGGTCAGGGTCCCGGCTCAACTGGGAACGGACATCTGGCTTCGCGGCCAGCACCTTTAACTCGGCTTCGGCCGCAGCAAGGAGGCAGGGGCGGCTGTCACCGGTCACAAGCATCGCACCCCAGCGTCGCTCCCTAGCTCCACGCCTGATTCCCTTGGTGCCCTGTGACAACATTTTTGTCATTAATTAAGACTTTTTTTTGATGTTCCATACCACAATTTCAATCATCTATTTCACTCTCTTTAAAGGGATAGTAATACTTCGTTTTATCTTTATTTTATTTTGTAGGCATTAAAAAAACATGAAGAACGATATAAGTCTTATCTCTCAAACCTTTATGGTTTAAGAGATATTCACAAGCAAAGTTTCCCCCTCCTGTCCCTTTTTCCTAGTGTAAGCCATCTCTCCTCAGATGTGAATCTGGTTGTAAGACCAGACAGATAACAGCAGGGGACAGTCTTCTTTGTATGAAAACAATGAAAGCCCTTCCTCCCTTGACAAGTTTTTCAGCTTTTTCCCTTATCTTAATTGAAGATTGTCCCTCTCTGCAGTCTACCTGGGCACCTCCCTTCTGATCTGGTTGAACAGGGGGGGGATACTTTGCTTGTGAATATCTCTTAAACCATAAAGGTTTGAGAGATAAGACTTATATTGTTCTTCATGTTTTTTTAATGCCTACAAAATAAAATAAAGATAAAATGAAGTATTACTTTCCCTTTAAACATATGACCCTTTTGTCTTTTTGAACCAATCAATTTCGCATGAGAGTTTATTTAAGGTGCTTTTTAAGATGGTTTTGATTAGTCTGTGGACCATTTGTTCAAATAAGTAGTGAAATAACTTTTGTTGTTTGTAACAACTTTTCAAAGTACAGTGTCAATGGGATCATTAATATTTTCAGAGAGTGTCAGTTGTGATTGGAAATATGTCTTTTGTTCTGACTGAAATTGTCATGTAACGACAAAAAAAAATGTCTTAACTAATGACAAAAATGTCTTAAAAAATGTCTTAACTAACAACAAAAATGTCTTTAAAAATGTCTTAAGACAAAAATTTTCACATTCAGAACATATTCCCTCCACTTTTTTCTTAACGTACAAATTTTGTCGTTTGAAAGACTTTTTTTGTCATTAATTACGACAAATTTTCTTTTCCTCTATACGACACTGGAGAATAGTTTAGCCACGCCCCCTTGCCACGCCCCTTTGTCCATCAATTCTGGAGTTGTGTCGTACACAACGGACATTACTAGTTTTTTGTTCATGCATACAATTACTTATTTTTGTCTTTCACACGACAATTTTTTTTCATTATCCCTTTGAACATACGTCCCTATGAGTAAACGCAAAGAGATCTTTGAGAATATGTTTTTAAATTGATACCTAATAAAGGGGATTTTTTTATTCAATACACGTGTCTTTGCCATTGGATGTCCAAGTGCAGCTGAATCTTTATTCTATGTGTATATTAACCCATTAATGACCTTTGATGTGCCAGGACCGTCACGGCGGTCCCAGGACTTAAGGACCAGTGATGGTCCTGGCACGTCATGGAATTCTGGGATGGCAGCAAAAAAAAGAAAAAAAGCGGGCAAACATTAAGAGTTTAATGTATCAAATCACTCCACAACAATAAAACTCACATTTTTTGCTTATTTAATGCAATGCATTGGTTACCTCCCTGGCAAATGAAAGGTTAATGGATATTTGTACACAAAGGCTTATGTACTAAGTAAAGGGGAGTATTTCTGTAGTAAACCAACTGCACTATAGGGGACCCATAGCAAATTCAATTGGTTTAAAAAGGGATTTTAACCCATTGAGTGCCAGAGGGGTACACAATGCATTGCCTTGCAATCCGTTGCGCACTCCTCTAGCACTCAAAGGGTTAACCTCTTGCATGCCAGAGACTCTTCATCACATTGCCTTTAATCGGCTGATAAGCCCTTTTTAAATCAATGATCATTTTTTTGTAATATTTAATTGTATCCTATGGTGTAGTTGATTTGCTCCAGTAAATGATACTCTTTGGGTTGTGCCCAAATGCCAGGGAACCCTGACTGCAACCCCTTCCATTTGTTACCTAATAGAAAGATTACTGTACAACTGTAAGATGACACTTGCTTTTCTCAGATGATGACTTCTAAATAAAGGTGATCTTTTATTCAGTTAAACAAAGAATGCTTATAAATGTTGTATCTAAAATGAATACAAAATTGGAAAATAGTTGACAAAAAATGGAGGACAGCATATTTCTTTCAGTCAGAGTCAAACTGTGTCATTGGGAAGCTAGAGGTTGCTTGTAAAGCACCAGCTTCCAGGAACACATAGCAAATGTCTGTAGATTTGTTTGATTTCTGAGGAAACAGGTCCAAGCAGGTAAGATGCCCAAACAAAGGCCTGTTTCCCATTGTAGCTGATAACTATATCAGGGATTTTATCAATATATTTCTCCATAAACGTCAATGGCAATCTTTTACATAAAACCAACTACAATATAATTTAGAACAAAATGATAAAGTGATGAGATGTCTGAATAAAGTTTTTGTAATGAAAAACAAAAACCCAAACTGGATTTATTCGCTATCAGTATTTAGCATATAGATGTTCTTTTTTTAATTTTCTTAAAAATAAAGGTGTTAATGCTTAACCATTTGAACGCAGGAGGGGTATACAGTGCACTGCAAAGCAATGCATTGCCCATATCTAGGGATATGCAGAGAGCTATAGGACTCTAATTTAAATATAAACCAAACTTAGGCCAGATTTGACTTCAGGAAGAACCAGCGGTGGAATTCAAACAATGTGCTCATGCGCTGAAGGCATTTTTTCCTGAGCAGAAAAGTATTGCACATGTTCTAATCCAGGAAGCCATATACCGAACGCTTCTTGAATTGCACATAAAAAATTAGCTTTTACAACAACACTAAACAGACCTATAAAATCATTCACAGCACTTCCTGTATTAGACACATTCATTATTTCACTCACTCAGATTCATTAATCCTGACCACAGCCACAAAAAAATATGAGCAACTGTTCACTAATCTTGATTTTTCATGTGCAATTCAACAAAATCATGTGCAAACCTATTCACTAGTGGTTTTCACACTGTAAATAGAGAATGCGCATGTTTTTTGCATTCCACCCCAAGTCACTAGCCCATATCATGTTTATTCAACTTCATTTGTTCATTTGTTTTAATTATTTACTTATTTTGTTGGGTAAATATGTTGAAAAACATTGATACCATGGTTTTAGGTTTCTGCTTGTATTGTTTTTTTGTATTGCAGCCAACTACATTATATAAAAACAAGCACTTATTGTAAGGCATTGATCTTCGTGATGAGGTAATGGACAGCACAGACAAGAATGGGTTGAAGGGCAAGTGCTTACGCCTACTCAGTCTGTAACAAAATCCCCTCTACTGATGCTGATATATACATCTAATAGGTTTCTTATTGGATGGGGGTGCAATGGTCTTGATTGAAGATTGCTGCCTGCATAGTGGCCCTCCAGATAAAAAGAACAGATTGTAGAGAGATGAAACTAGAGATAGGGAGAGAATGAAACAGAGACTTGGAAAAGGGGTGCGGAGACAGGAGGAGAAAGCAATGGCATAGTATTGAGAGATTCACAGACAGGAGATAGTGACATTGAGTGGAAGAGGGAAGAAATGGAATAGAGAGACAATAGAAGAGTAAAACAGGGACATCGTGAAGGAAAGCACACAAGTGAGGTGTATACCTTGGTGGTCAGGGTAACAGTGAGGGAGAAGAAAACAAAGAGTGGGTGAAAGGGATGGGTGAAAGGTCCCATTGTGTTCCCACCAAAAAAGGACAACCACATGGAAAGTCCATCATTAAAAAACACTTAAAATCTTTGCCGTTTTTGACTACTGCCAAAATCTTTTCACTATATATTTTTCAATGGCTACAAACTTTCTGCCCCTTTACTTATGTGTACTTTATGTTTTCTCTCCAAAAACATGATGTTTCCAGGAAGTGAAACACAACACAAGCAGCTAGAGATATAGAGAGGGGACTAGACTATTTTGAAGCTATTTATTTAGCAAAATTAAGACAGCAGAGGGTAACAGTAATAGCAGCCTGTGGAGCTGGAAGGACCGTGATGCATCCACTGAGTTGGAAGAGAAGGAAGTGACCACCACCAGCATAGAAGGGTTTAGGAATCCTGGTTCCCCAAACCCAATGATACACAGTCCCCTGACATTGTTCCTTGATATCTGTGGGAAAATTATGAGCAAACAGTTAAAGGCATCTGAAGAACTGGGTAGAAGTGTGAGCAGCACAGGTCACCTACCTGTGCCTGCAGCTACTGCTTCCAATGAAACTTCTGATACATAGGAGTAGGAGATGATGGCTACTGTTTCAGCAGGGGACCCTAAGTAACACTTACAATCCCCAAGCAGTCCCACTACTACCATGCAGCAGCTAGAGAGTGTTGGGGGTTAGGTACTGGGTGATGATGGTAAAGGTTATGATAGTGAAGCAGCTGGTGGTGGGACTAGCGTGACAGCTGTAGATCCTCCTGCTGAGGTGGAAGGGTAAGTGATGCGGAGCAGCCAGACTAATGGTCTAGGGAGCCCACAACATCCCTCTGACCATATGATTCCCCTTCCCCCGGCATTATGCCTCCGGCTTCTGATGTTGAGGAAGGCAGAACTGCTAACACCAGTATTAGCATCAGCACAGATCAGCTGCCTGTGTCTGCTGCTAGTACTGCCAGTCGGCTTTCTTCACCCGTAGAGGTGGCAAGTGTGACAGTAGGGGACCCCTCATAGAGAGGCAAAGAGGGACTGGTGGTGGTGATGATGGTGATGTTGATGGTGGAGAAGCTGGGGTGGAAGAGACATGAATGGCCTTTTTAGCCAAAAGTGACAACGAATGGGAGACAGATGAGCTAATGGGGATAGTCATATTGGCCACTACCTACAGAGAGATTGCAGAATTACAGATTGCTGTAATTCCTGCTGCTTCTGAGGTACAAGGGCAGCAGGCTGATGAGGAGCAGGCTAGTGTGCCACAGACCACAACGGTTACTGTGGGAATGGGGTCCAGCACTAGTGATGTGGGACTAGGACAGGTTCCACTTGCCAGAAATACTCTTGGTCCTAGTTCTAGTGTTGATTCTGAGGCAGAAGTAGCAGTATTCTCTGCCCAGCTAGTGAAGGGGATTGTGTGTGGGGTGAGTAGAAGAAAGAGGCCATTCTTCTCCACCTTTCCCCTCCTCCCTGAGGTCCTATGTGTGGGACTATTTTTCTCTTGGGGCAGGCACAATACTTTCATCAGCTATGACACTGTGTACTATATGTGATAAATCAGTGAAAAGGTGAAAGAAGAGAATGCACCTTGGCATAACCGCTGTGATAACACACATGAAATACAGACACAATGACATTTATGTAAAGCATGTTAAAGCCAATCCCCCACAAAAGAAATCGAAAGCCGCTGTTGCTGTACCCCCGTCTTTCCCCAAAGGCAACAAGAGCCAAGGCGGAAATCAAAGAGGAGGAAGAAATCCCTGGCTCGCCATCACCTTCTTGCACTAGGGTCCAGGCGCAGGAAGATGTAGCAACATCTTCTAGAGCTCATCCTCTGTTATAGTTACCTCCCCCATCAGCTGATAGTGATTCTGTAGATGCAAAGATGTGACAGTTCCACCCATTGCACATTGTGTGATTGTAACAGTCCTGATTCCAAAACATCATCACTGATTTCTCAGGGTTTGTGACTTTGACAAGTTTGAGTCAAAAAAATCATGACTGATTCCCCAGGGCTTGTCACTCTAACACTCATGAGTCCAAAAAATCACCACTGCTTCCTCAGGGCTTGTGACTCTAATAAGCCAAGGTGCTTCAAATCAATGTTTCCTCAGGGCTTGGGCCTCTAACAACAAGCCTAATTCAATTAAAGGATTCCTTGGGGATAGGGTTGCCACCTTTTCTTCAAAAAAATACCGGCCATGGCATTCCCTCCATAGACTTAACATTGGGCAGAAGCCAATTTTTTACCGGCCTGCCGGTAAAATACTGGCTGGGTGGCAACCCTACTTGGGGATTGTGCCAAATAAGTGTAAGTCCTACAAATAAATGTTTCCTCCGGGTTTGTGCCAAACAAGTGTAAGTCTTACAAATCAATGTTTCACAGGGCTTGTGCCTCTAATAACAAGTGTAAGTCCTACAAATAATTTTCTACAAAATATTTCTGTATCTCATTACGTATCAGTCTGCCCCAGTCACAGTATACATCTGGGGGGTCCCTGTCTCTGTCACTCCACTAGTGATGAGCGAGCACCCCAATGCTCGGGTGTTCGGGTGCTCTAACCGAGCACCCCCTGAGGCTCGAGTGCTCGGCCGAGCACCCGAGCCCCATTGAAGTCAATGGGAGGACTCGAGCATTACACCAGGCACCCCCTGCTCTGATGAGGGGAGGGTGCCTGGTCCATAGGAAAAGGGCAGAAAAGGATGGAAACACCACAGAAATGGTTCAGGGACAGCATAGGGAGGATGTCTGGATGCATCTTGGACTCCAACATCGCTGCTGGGAACGATCTTTCGCCCGTAGTACGCCATTTTTACAGACTGACCATAAAACACACAAAAAGGAAAATAAAAACGACTTTAGGCGAAAAATTGTTACCAAACAATATTTGCTGTATATTTACTTGTATATCATCTGCAAATTCTCCCAAAAATTTCCTTGGTTTTCGGAAGTGAGGCCATGATTAAGAGGGAAACGTGCGCAGAGGCAAATTCTCCCAAAAATTTCCTTGATTTTCAGAACTGAGGCCATGATTAAGAGGGAAACGTGCACAGAGGCAAATTCTCCCAAAAATTTCCTTGATTTTATTGAACTGAGGCCATGATTAAGAGGGAAACGTGCGCTGAGCCGACCATCTAAAACATTATGGGTGAGGGTCTGCTGCAGAGCTGACCATCCTAAACATTATATGCGAAGGCCCGCTAGTGAGCTGACGCTATAAAACATTATATGAGAGGGCCCGCTAGAGAGCTGACCCAATAAAACATTATATGAGAAGGCCCGCTGGTGAGCTGACCTATATAAAAATTGTCAAACAGGGCCCGCTGGTGAGCTGGCCCTATATAAAAATTATATCACAGGGCCCGCTGGTGAGCTGGCCCTATATAAAAATTATATCCCAGGGCATATGGAAGAGGAGGAGGAGGATGAGAAGATTAAGAGTCAACCATATACCCGTTTTTTGGGTGGAAGGGGTGAATGGGAATACAGAGTATTCCCATCATTGTAAATAACATATATAAAGTGAGTTTATGTTCCCCCGGGGCTTTCCTCCAGTGGAGTGGAGAAGTCAGGGGAAATCCAGGCCTTGTTCATTTTTATAAGTGTCAACCTATCAGCATTGTCGGTGGAAAGGCGGATACGCTTATCTGTTATGATGCCACCAGCAGCACTAAATACCCGCTCAGACAGAACGCTGGCGGCAGGGCAGGCCAGCACCTCCAAGGCATAGAGTGCCAGTTCATACCACGTGTCCAGCTTGGACACCCAGTAGTTGTAAGGCACAGAGGGATCATTGAGGACGCTGACACGGTCTGCTACGTACTCCTTCACCATCTTCCAAAACTTTTCCCTCCTTGTGACACTAGGCTGCGCATCAGGGTGAGGGTGCTGGCGGGGTGTCATGAAGGTGTCCCACGCCTTGGAGAGTGTTGCCCTGCCTTTCTCGGAACTGCTGTGTGCTCCCCTTTTCTCCCCTTCTCGGTTGGCCAAGGTAGCACGTACTCTGCCGCCAGCGTTGTCAGATGGAAAATTTTGGAGCAATTTTTCAACAAGAACCTTCTGGTATTGCACCATTTTGCTTGTCCTCTCCACCGGAGGAATGAGAGATGAGAAATTCTCTTTGTAGCGGGGGTCCAGAAGGGTGAACACCCAGTAATCCGTGTTGTCTAAAATGCGTGTAACGCGTGGGTCACGGGAAAGGCAGCCTAACATAAAGTCAGCCATGTGTGCCAGAGTACCAACAGGCAAGATTTCGCTGTCCTCACCAGGAGGATGACTCTCAATCTCCTCATCCTCTTCCTCCTCTTCTGCCCACCCACGCTGAAGAGATGGAACTAAAGTTCCATGGCTACCCTCTGTAGCGGAGACAACCGTGTCTTCCTCCTCCTCCTCCTCCTCCTCCTCCTCCTCCGCCTCCTCCAATTGTCGCTGAGAAGACGAAGTGAGGGTGCTCTGGCTATCACCTTGTGTAAGCTCTTCCTCCCCCATTTCCACCTCTTCCACATGCAAAGCGTCGGTTTTAATTGTGAGCAGCGAGCGTTTCAGTAGACACAGAAGTGGGATGGTTACACTGATAATAGCGTTATCGCCGCTCACCATCTGTGTCGATTCCTCAAAATTGCGTAAAACCTCACAGAGGTCTGACATCCATTCCCACTCCTCACTTCTGATTACAGGAAGTTGAACGGAGAGGCGACGACCGTGTAACAGCTGGTACTCCACTACTGCCCTCTGCTGCTCACAAAGCCGGGCCAACATGTGGAAGGTGGAGTTCCAGCGCATGCTCACGTCACACAGCAGCCGGTGAGCTGGCAATTGTAAGCGCTGCTGCAGCTTCAACAGGCCGGCTGAAGCTGTTGATGACTTACGGAAATGTGCACACACGCGGCGCACCTTGGTCAAGAGATCATGCACATTGGGGTAGGTTTTTAGAAATCGCTGCACCACTAAATTAAATACATGCGCTAGGCATGGTACGTGTGTGAGCTTGCCGAGCTCCAAAGCCGCCACCAAGTTACGCCCATTATCACACACAACCATGCCTGGTTGCAGGTTGAGTGGCGAGAGCCACTGCTCGGTCTGGTGACTAATCCCCTGCAACAGCTCTGAGGCCGTGTGCTGTTTGTCCCCAAGGCAGATCAGCTTCAGCACGGCCTGTTGACGCTTCCCCACTGCAGTGCTACACTGCTTCCAGCTACTGGCTGATGGGGGAGTGGCGGTGTGTGTAGAGAATTCGGAGGTGGAAACGGAGGAGGAGGAGCCAATAACGTAGGTGCTGGTGGAAACCCTGATGGAGGTAGGGCCCGCAATCCTCGGCGTGGGTAGCACCCGTGCCATCCCAGGGTCCGAGTCGCTCCCAGCCTCCACGACATTCACCCAGTGTGCCGTCAGGGAAATGTAGCGTCCCTGGCCACAAGCACTTGTCCATGTGTCAGTCGTTAAGTGGACCTTCCCAGTAACTGCGTTGGTCAGGGCACGGGTGATGTTACGGGACACATGGTGGTGTAATGCGGGGATGGCACACCGGGAAAAGTAGTGGCGGCTGGGGACCGCGTACCGAGGGACAGCTGCTGCCATCAGGCTGCGGAAGGACTCAGTGTCCACAAGCCTAAATGGCAGCATTTCGATGGCCAGTAATTTGGAAAGGTGTGAGGTTAGTGCTATGGCCTGTGGGTGGGTGGCTGGGTACTTTCTCTTGCGCTCAAATGCCTGGGGTAACGACATTTGGACGCTGTGCTGGGACAGGGAAGTGGATGTGGTCGCTGATGGTGCTTCAGATGCTACAGGTGCAGGGCGGGAGGTATGCGGGCCTGCGCCTTCGACAGGCGATTGGCCGGCACCGAAAACAGGGGAAGAGGAGGCAGTGGTGTGGCCTGCAGACACAGATGGGCGATCCAGGCGTTCCTCCCACTTACTACGGTGCTTGGATGCCATGTGTCGGATCATGCTGGTGGTGGTGAGGTTTCTAGTGTTCATGCCTCGGCTCATTCTGGTGTGGCACAGGTTGCAAACTACAATTCTTTTGTCGTCCGCACTTTCCTTAAAAAAACGCCATACCGCGGAACACCTACCCCTTGGCAAGGTAGATTTACGCAAGGGGGTGCTCCGTGGAACATTTGCGGGCCGGTTTGGTGCGGTCCGCCTTCTTTCTGTAGCCACACCACTGCCTCTTCCAGCCTGTTGCGGTGCTGCAGATGGCTCACCCTCAGGACTGCTGTCATCGCTCGGCTCTACACCTTCCCAGGTGGGGTCAGTCACCTCATCGTCCACCAAGTCCTCCTCCACTTCCTCACTCTGATCATCCTCCTCAAGTCTTGATCCCACCACATACTCAGTCATTGACAACTATATAACATTCTCCTCAACAAGGTCTTGAGACGGAAATAGTGGTTGATTTAATGGCAACTGTGTCTCATCATCATCATCATCATCCACTACTTCCTTTGACCTTAAATGCCGTTCACATCTGTCATCTTCTTGAGATTGGGTAGCCTCTAGAGGTTGTGAATCAGGGCACAAGATGTCATGTTCCTCTGCAAGCGTGCTTGGAGAGAGGGTCAAATGAAGGATTGGTGATGAGACGAGCTCCTCACTATATCCCAGTGTGGGATCACTTCTTTGACCAGACCGTGTATGGTGGGAGGAAGGATGATCAGAGTGAGGATTATGTTGACCAGACTCTTGGCTACTGAGAGTGGACTTGGTGGAAGACAGGGTGGTGCTTAACCGACTGGAAGCAGTATCAGCAGTCATCCAACCGACCACCTGTTCGCAGTGGTCGGACCTCGAGAGTGATGTCCTGCGACGCCCTGTAAAATTACACATGAAGCTAGGTATGGTGGATGTCTTTCTTTCTTGTGCTCTGGCACCAGGCACAGTTTCTCCGCGTCCTGACCCGCGCCCTGAACTTTCAGGATCACGTCCACTTCCCCGTCCCTTTTTACCCGCCTTCTTCATCTTACACAGAATATGTGACTTTAATATTTGAGTTTGAAAACTTAACAGTATTTCTTATTATTCTGCAACTGTACAGAGTACACAGAATAGGCTGTTAAACGGCGGTGAAACACACTGAATGGAATATGTGACTTTAATATTTGAGTTTGAAAACTTAACAGTATTTCTTATTATTCTGCAACTGTACAGAGTACACAGAATAGGCTGTTAAACGGCGGTGAAACACACTGAATGGAATATGTGACTTTAATATTTGAGTTTGAAAACTTAACAGTATTTCTTATTATTCTGCAACTGTACAGAGTACACAGAATAGGCTGTTAAACGGCGGTGAAACACACTGAATGGAATATGTGACTTTAATATTTGAGTTTGAAAACTTAACAGTATTTCTTATTATTCTGCAACTGTACAGAGTACACAGAATAGGCTGCTAAACTGCGGTGAAACACACTGAATGGAATATGTGACTTTAATATTTGAGTTTGAAAACTTAACAGTATTTCTTATTATTCTGCAACTGTACAGAGTACACAGAATAGGCTGTTAAACGGCGGTGAAACACACTGAATGGAATATGTGACTTTAATATTTGAGTTTGAAAACTTAACAGTATTTCTTATTATTCTGCAACTGTACAGAGTACACAGAATAGGCTGTTAAACGGCGGTGAAACACACTGAATGGAATATGTGACTTTAATATTTGAGTTTGAAAACTTAACAGTATTTCTTATTATTCTGCAACTGTACAGAGTACACAGAATAGGCTGCTAAACTGCGGTGAAACACACTGAATGGAATATGTGACTTTAATATTTGAGTTTGAAAACTTAACAGTATTTCTTATTATTCTGCAACTGTACAGAGTACACAGAATAGGCTGTTAAACGGCGGTGAAACACACTGAATGGAATATGTGACTTTAATATTTGAGTTTGAAAACTTAACAGTATTTCTTATTATTCTGCAACTCTGCAGAGTACACAGAAAAGGCTGCTAAACTGCGGTGAAACACACTGAATGGAATATGTGACTTTAATATTTGAGTTTGAAAACTTAACAGTATTTCTTATTATTCTGCAACTCTGCACAGTACACAGAATAGGCTGCTAAACGGCGGTGAAACACACTGAATGGAATATGTGACTTTGATATTTTAGTTTGAAGACTTAACAGTATTTCTTCCTATTCTGCAACTCTGCACAGTACACAGAATAGGCTGCTAAACTGCGGCGAAGCACACTGAATGGAATATGTGACTTTGATATTTTAGTTTGAAGACTTAACAGTATTTCTTCCTATTCTGCAACTCTGCACAGTACACAGAATAGGCTGCTAAACTGCGGCGAAGCACACTGAATGGAATATGTGACTTTGATATTTTAGTTTGAAGACTTAACAGTATTTCTTCCTATTCTGCAACTCTGCACAGTACACAGAATGTGCTGCTAAACTGCGGCGAAGCACACTGAATGGAATATGTGACTTTGATATTTTAGTTTGAAGACTTAACAGTATTTCTTCCTATTCTGCAACTCTGCACAGTACTCAGAATGTGCTGCTAAACTGCGGCGACGCACACTGAATGGAATACGTGACTTTGATATTTTAGTTTGAAGACTTAACAGAATGTGCTCTAATCTGCAACTTTGCACACTAAACAGAATGTGCTCTAATCTGCAACTTTGCACACTAAACAGAATGTGCTCTAATCTGCAACTTTGCACACTAAACAGAATGTGCTCTAATCTGCAACTGTGCACAATAAACAGAATGTGCTCTAATCTGCAACTTTTCACACTAAACAGAATATTTTTTTTTTTTTTTTTTTTGTTTTTTTCCCCCCACACACAATATAACCTGCTGCCCCCACACACAGTAGTCCTAAAAAGGACTTTTGGTTCTTTTTTGTCACAATTTTTGTTTTTTCCTCCCTACATTGCCTTTCCCTTCCTATCCTCAGCTCTCCCTGGCTCAGACTGAGCCGAACTCGATGGTCAGGTGCTATACAGCACCTGACCACGGGTTCTGGCCAGCCAATCAGTGTAATGCCAGCAGCCAACATGGCTGCTGGCATTACACCGATGTCAGAGCCTCCCTGCACGTTTATTGGCTGCGCAGCAGCCGCAAAACGTGCGGGGAGGAGACCCGAACATGGCGGGCGAGCACATGCGGTACTCGTACGAGTACCGCCATGTGCCGAGCAGAGCGATGCTCGAGCCGATCCGAGCATCGGCCGAGCATGCTCGCTCAACACTACACTCCACCAATACAGGCATCCTCAGACTCCTTTTATCCTATACGTGTGGGAAATAAAATAAAATTTGCTATATGTTATGTGGAAATTCAGTCTCCTCATTTATTTCAATGCAATGAGCCATTCCAAAAAATCTGAAAAAAATTGCACTTTTCGCTGGAAATTTTCCATTAGTGACATTTTTTGCTTATTTTGTTTTGATGCCAAAATTTTGCGCATCCCTAGATGGGGAGAGAATAGATGCCAAGGAGAAATGGAATAGCAGCAGAGAAGGAGACAGTTGGAGATGAGGAAACAGTAGAAGGTCAACAGTATGAAATGACAAGCAAAGGAGTTAGAGGAAAGCGTGGATCACTGTCACGGTTCCCCAAAGATGTTCAGGAGTCAGTACGGTATAGTTAAATGCAATTTATTATAATATAAGAAAGGTAGTACACAAGTAATACAACAGGAACAAGCAGAGGGTTACAAGCCAACAAGCACTGCTATCAGGAATAGTAGGCTGCCAAGCTTGACCACACTGCTGGAGACTAGGCCTCAGCCACTGGTAGTCTCTGCAGGAACTAGGAACAGGAACACAGGGTCTTGATCCAACGTAGCAAGAATACTGCCGTCAGTATAGAGTGATTTCTGACTCACGTCTGCAGTCAGTATAGGGAAATGGATAACTGACTATCACGGTGCAGTTTCTCTTCATGTCACTCTCACTTGTGCTGCGCTCCGATTGGTTGAGCCTGTTTGGCCCGCCCCTGGTGACCTTTTTATACTGGGCCAGTGGCACCTGTCAGGTGCCCTTTCGTGGTGTTCCTGAGCCAGTTTTGCTGTGCTGTGTTCCTGCGTTCCTGATTTCTGGTGTACTGACTTGGCTATCTCTGACTACGATCCTTTGTTCCTGCTCCGTGATTTGACCCGGCCTGGCTGACGTTCCTGCTCGTTTCCTGATCCGGCTTGTCTGAGAACCTGCTCCGTGATTTGACCCGGCCTGGCTGACATTCCTGCTTGCATCCTGATCCTGCTTGTCTGAGAACCTGCTCCGTGATTCGACCCGGCTTGTTGACGTTCCTGCTCCGTGACCTGTACCAGTTACTCCGGGCCGGTCTACGTTCCTGCCTCCTCTGTCGCCACGGCGACATTGTGACTGTCCCGCTTGCTGTCCTGATCGGCTGCAGCGGTTGGGTGTCTGCTAGGTACAAAGGACAAACGTAAGAATAGTCAGACAGAGCCACAAGTCAGCACCAGAGAGGGTAGTCAGACAAGCCAGGTCATACACAGTTTAAGTAGTCAGCCAGAGCCACAGGTCTGCACCAGGCTGGGTGTCCACTATAGGGATAGACAAAAGAATAGTCAGACAGAGCCACAGATCAGCACCAGGTTGGATGGAAGACAAGTCAGGTCATACACAGAGCCCAAGGTAATAGAACTGCTTTGAACAAAAACACAAGGGCAACTGAGTCAGAACTCAGACTGCCCTTTAAACCTCTCCTCAGGAAGTAGGTAGGAGGAGCACACTCAGAGGAAGGAAGTAGGTAGGAGGAGACTACAGGAAGCATGGCATAAATCAGAGGCCTGTTTCACTCTGAAGCCTCGCACCTGCAGATGACTCGTGGAAAGACGTAGAACACCGCTGAAGCGGCGGTGCTGGAAACAAAGTAAGCTATGACACTCACTATTTCCTTGGGATTCTTTCCCAGCCATCCAACTGGGGTTAATGTCCAATAATCATAGCACTGTATAGCATCTGATGAATGCTATACCAGTCTGATTTGTTGTTGGTCCATGCATCAACACATTAGAGAGACATGTCAACATCTTTAGGTGGTTTCCTGTCCACTTTCCTCTTAGTCTACCTGTCTCTCTTCATTGTATGGCTATCAGTCCACATCCTTGTCAGGCATGACTTACTGCAAATATTTTCCAGATTGTGGGATACATCTCATTCAATAGTGGTCTCATGAAGGCAAATATATTTAAATCTCCACCATGCAGAAAAAGAGTAGATCTCATTCATTGTTCACGTGTAATTCACTTAATCCAGACTGCAAATAATCTGCAGGTCTCCTGCCCAGCAGTTATTCTGTAGATCTAACATTAAACACATATTATTTGTTGGGGTGGACATCACATCACTCTATGCCTCTCTGTGTCTGTATGGATGAGATTGAGTTTATATAGGTCTTTATGAGTGAGAACATCTGCGATGATCTGCTCTGGATGCTGGATATCTAAATACTGATAATGAACATACTTTACAATAAAGTTTATATCTATTACCTAAAAATGAAAACATTGAGCTATGGATAAAGCATCTATCATGGGTAATGAACATTACACTTACAATGAAGCTATGTATCTCATGCAGGTGAGGAAAGTCTACAGCATTTCAGCTGTTAGCCTACAATTTTGATGCTCATCACCCAGCCAGTGTTTCAATTATGAGCCTTTTTAAGGACTTCAAGGGCATGCAATGCATTGATTTCAATTAATTGTACAACCTTTTGGTCACTAAAGGGTCAAAGGTCAAATTAAGAACACTCCACTAAATACAGAAATCTTGCTCTTACCCATTGCTTAGTGAATGATAATAATGGACACACCTCTCAAGTACACAGTACTCAGAAACCAGGGATTTAGTAATGGTGGAAACTCCAGTGTAGCCCCACAAATCTTAAATATGTAGTTTTTTTATATTTTCAAACTTTTTTTTAATCTCTCTGGTTCTGGTAAATTAAGCAGGTTTCCTGTCCTTTCTGACACTTTTTTCCTTCCTATTGATAATCAAAGGCTAAACCTACTGAAGGACATTTGATAGGACAGCATAAGCTGAGGACACTTGGACAGATCTGAGAAGCTGACATCACTAAAGTAGGATAAATTGAGAAAAAAACCTCTACCAAGTTTCTGGGATTTCTTTGGCAACAGTATTTTTATATAACTTGTTACAATACTTATCTCTTGTGATGGCTATTGCTTTACAATGTATTGGGAATCCCTCTAATACTCAAAGAGTATATCTAGATTTACATATTATTAACTATTCCTTCAGTCCGCCCAAAACAAAAATTGGAATTGTTAATATCTCAGCACACTTTTTTCCTTGACAGCTGCCTATTTGATTTTAAATGCATTCCAATAAGCTCATGGTGGTGGCTTATACGGCTATAGAAGGGTGATGGGAGACCCTCAGATGTTGAGAGTTACAGTTCTCATCAGTCGTTGGCTGGCTGGAGCTTTAGACGTCAGCAGCTGGAAGTTCTCAGTTTGCTCAACCCTGATAAAGAATCTGACATAAAATTATTCACCTGAAAAGTTGAAATAGATACAGTCATAGTTTTGTGTTGCTAATGAATTGAGAAGCAGTTCCAATGCAATTGTTCTTCATTCCTGCTGCTAATCAATGAGACAATCACGCTTTTTTAGATTGGTAGGTAATCCAAGCATGAATTATTTAAAAACAAAGTATAAAATCAGGAGCTTTCTGTGTGTTTTTCAATCCTCAGTGTTGTATCTATCAGTCAAAGGAATAATACATTAGCCATTTAGAATGAAAAAAATGTTTCCATTTACTGTGATACGTAAAAATAGAATATTGTATCGATTATTTTTCCTTTCTTTCTTTCTCACCAAAAAAAGAGAATCACTTAAAAGAGAAGAAAACTTTTTTTTATGAAAACCTATGTTATATGATTTTCTTTCTTGGTAAAACAATAGTATTCCAACTGCTGTCAGTTGCTTTAATAAAAAGTTAATTACTTCCTAAAAGTTAAAATAGACAGGAAGTGATAAATCTGTTCCTATAACAATCTATGGAAAAACTGTTGTCACCTCTCCCATAGAATGCAATAGAATAACTTTCTGAAATCTGGCCAATAGATAGCACTGTTAATGTAAAAAAAGAACAACAATTTAAGCAGTAATAACTCTGGAAAGACACACCTCCCAGAAGTAGGGGTAACTTTATTTTACTCAGTAGGGAAAGCCCTACAATATATATTTCTTCATTAAAAATGTTTACTGCTCCTTTATTATGATAAAAAACAAATCCTTCTTATCAACGGTAGGCAATGTCAGCCCTCAAGTATTGCTAAGCCCCTGTGACATATGCAACATTAGCACAGTCATGATGCCAGAAGGATGTTGCACATACAGAAGTAGCCTTGTGGCCAGTTGTGCAA